>JAKOGI010001135.1:97500-275000 GCA_029747015.1 Carnegiea gigantea
TTTTCATCTCACCAGAACATTTTTTTCTGAAAAAACTTTTGTGGTACTTGGAATCAATTTCTGTGCTTGTAAAGGTAAGATTGCTTATATTTGAATCCTCCCAAATCTCATGAAAGTGGAATCTACACTGAAAGTTCTAGGTGTGTGTAGGTACGGTGGATGCTGAAGTTTGGGGTGTTCAAAACTATCCGTAACCAATAACCCGAATCGAAAACCCGCTATTTGATCCGAAATCTCAGGTACACAAAATGAAATATTTGAAAATTTTAGTTCGAGTACCCGAACCAATATTTTTTTCGTTTTATTGGTTTGAGCATTTTGAAGATTCAGGTAACCGAAAACCCAAAACTTTTTTTAACTTTTTCAAAACTTGTTTTGTATTATACCTTCCCTAAAGACTTTGTAATTCAAATATTCCTAAACCCGAAGAAGGCAAGTACTTTGACTTTGTTACATTGTTTTGTTTGAATGGGTTGGGCATGAATATGATTTAATAAGTTTATGCCTTATGGAAGTGTGAACTAGTTAAGGTTGTAAGACATATGGTGATGTCATATTGTGTAATAATTTCAAGTGCAATTTGGCGCAATATGGCGATGTTTAATAGCATAACTAGAAATAATTATACTATGGATGCAATAAAATCATTAAGCAAAGTAGGAAAAAAAGATTTTAGAAAATATGGGTTATTGGGTAACCAAAAATCCGAACCGAAATCATTGGGTACCTAAATTTCAACTACCCAAATATTTCGGTTCGACTACGATTCATTGGTTTGCCGACCTGAAATTTCGGGCACCCGAACTGAAGTCTTTTTTTAATTCGGATACCCAGAACTATGGACACCCTTATCTAAAGTTTAGGTTCAATCACGTGATTACGGCCTTGTTCTTTTTGTAGTTTAATGGACCACACTCACTCCTTCTGACTCCCACCCACTCATTCCCCCCTTTCACACATCTTCTCACACTTTAAAAAAAATGCTCCTCCTTCTCATTCTCACCCACTTTCACCCATTTCTTCCCGCTCCTACATATAACTATTATTTTTTATATTTTAAAAACTTTTATAATTTATATAATTGTGTGTATGAATAGTCTGATAATAATTATGAAAATTTTTATTTATTTTTCGGATGTTATGAAAATATTTGTTAGTCGTGTCGGAAATTATAAATGATGTAATTTTTGTTATATATATTGAACAAACTAATTTTTTCCTGCTTTGTTAAGTAAATGTTAGTTTTTTGTGACTGGTAGATATTTTGGGTTTGATTCTATATATGGAAGAGATGCTTAATTTTTTTCATTGGTTATGAAATATTTGTTCTAGGTCATCAAAATGTGGATGATTATTTATGTATGTGTAACAGATATATTTTTCATTCATCATATTTTAGGGCCAAATTTGCAGATTTTTTTCAGCATAATGAAGGAATGTGTAAATTTTTTTTGCGTTGTTTGTAATTCGTGACAGGAAATGCAGATGTATTGTACGTTTATTTTGAGCGGATATTTTTTTCGTGTGCCTTATTAACAAAATATTTGAAGTTCTTCACACAAATTGCAAATGATTGCTTTCTATATACTGAAAGTCTGTTCTTTTTGTTGGAAAATATGGGTTGGTTAATGGGTGAAATTGATTGAGATTGATAGAAGTGGGTTAAAGTAGATTGAAGTGGGTATTTTTTTGTTGAATTGGGTTGAAGTAGATTGAAGTGGGTATTTTTTGTTGAAGTGAGTTGAAGTTGATTGAAGTAAGTTGAAGTAGGTTGAAGTTAGTTGAAATTGGTTAAATTTTTTTTGTATAATGAGTAGAAGTTGGTTAAAATAGTAAAAAATGAGTTGAAATTGGTTGAAGTAGGCTGAAGTTGCTTGAAGTTAGTTGAAGTTGGTTGAATTTTTTTTTTTATATGATGGGTTGAAGTTAGTTAAAATAGTAGGAAATAGGTTGGAGTTAGTTGAAGTTGGCTGACGTGAGCTGAAGTGAGTTGAAGTGAGCTGAAGTGGGTTAAAATTAGTTGAAATTGATTTTTTTTATTGAAGTTCGTGCAGTGGGTTGATGTAAGTTGAAGTAGGTTGAGGTTGGTAAGTTGGATTTACCAACGAAAAGAATACTGCCTGAACATATGTATTTGTTTCGTTGTTCGTATTTGGCTAATATATGAAAAAATATATATCGTAATTTGTTTTACAAATAATAAAAATTACAATTTTTTGGGGTTAACAACAGCCATGAAATAATATTTCGTACCTGAGTCAACACAGAAAAATATTTTTTTCAGTCTGAAAAAAATTTATCATCGATAATTACTATTACAAATAAAAGATTATATTGAAAAAATAAAATACGTAATTTACATCAACTCTCCTATTTCATTCAACTTCTTCTCATTTCTTCCTGCTCATTCCCACTCCTTCTACCCCTTTCCCATACTTTAAAAAAAACAAATACTACTCCTACCCACTCCCACCCACTCCTTCCCCCCTTTCTCACTCTCATCCATCCCACATCTGCAATTTCCCAATGAAAAGAACGGGGCCTACCCTTCATCCCCCCAACAAAGCTAAGATGATGTTGGCCAAACAGATCAAAGAAATATTTTTTTTTTTTTTTTGAAAAGCAGATCGAGGAAATATTGATTGTCTTATTGAAGGAAGCTTGGGAACATTACAAAAGAAATTCCAATATGAAAATCAAGCATTGCAGATACTCAGACTAGTGATGAATTTTTTAAAAAGAAAAAAATAGAGACGAAGACTGCAAAGTAAACGGCGCAAATAAAGATCACTTGTTTTTGTTAGGGTAAGAAGGCATCTTGTTAATGCCACACATGCCTTCAGGCTTGCCAGTGTTCCTCTTCATCCTGATGTACCCCTTCTCTCCCCATCTGCTTCCCCAAGAGTTCTTCACTACTATGTAATCCAAGCCCTTGGTTGATCCGTATCCGACGGCTGCCACTCCGTGGTCTAGTGCTGTCCCACAGTGCCCATCAAATACACCCTACAAAATGTATGCCACATAGTGATTCTGACAAAATAATTGAAACCAGCAACTCTGGACGACATACATCGTTAATAAAAATTCATGCTGAAATGAGTTTTATTCATCCAAAATAACTTAAAATTATTTTAAAAGCATTAAAAAATTATTTTTTTAAAAAAAAATCCATCCTTATTACGAGATTATCTCATATATAGGATAAGTTGCATAATTAATATTGAAAAACACTGAAATATATATGAGAGATTTGATTAGTTAATTAATAATAGAAGCTAGCTCACCCCACTGTAGAATTGGAAGTCTCTGGCGGAGGCCTCAATAGCAACGCTTACAGGCTGATTGGCGAGTGCTTTAAGTAGGGCTTCCTCATTGTTTGCTGGTACGTCATGATACCCATCAATTGTCCCCGCCTCACTAAAATCCTGATTAAATACCATCACCACATACAATTATCTTCATCCACTCATTCAACACTTACTTCAGAATGTCATATATATGTTACATGACAATCAAATGATTTTACTCTCAATATTTTTTAGTAGTCCTGCCTGTAGTTACGTTGTAGGGAAAATAATGTGTATGACAGCGGCAGATTCAGGTATTTTAATAGGAGTGTTCATCTAATAAACATTATTCCAAAAAAAATCATTTGATAGGTATTAAGGTCATCTATTTTGTACAGATGTTTTATCTTGTATTTTTTTAACAAATGTCCTATTTTGTACTTCTACACTAGTGGAACTTGATATGTAATAATAATATAGTCCACTTTTTTACTTTAAAAAAATGATCGATTGTCTACTAATTTATTCTCTGTGATTCTTCATATTTTGAATTTGATATATAAATTGTACTAAAACTATAAAATATTACAATTACATACCATTTACTAAAACCGCTTAGTACAGAACACAAATCATCAGTACCCAAAATAAAACCCTCAAAAACATCAAAATTAAGCAATGAAATGAACATGCTGAAACATGAAATATAATAAAACTACGAATAACTCTGTGGATTTTTTTTTGATGTATTTAATTTAAAAAAAATTTTCAATCAAACTTCAACAATATAGTTGTAGTTTTTATATTTTAAAAAATTAAAAATATCACTTTGTAGATTGAGTATACTTAGAGAGTAGACATAATTTGTTAGGTCCATTTTACAAGTGTCCACATATGTTAATCTAACCTCTTTCAAATAATTCATTAGAATTTTTTTGTGGTAGAGGTGTCTATCATGGACACCCCTGCCCAACCTATGATGGATGAAGTCTTTGGAAATTTGTATTAGGGTTTAGGCATTTAGCCTTAAATTTCGTCAATGGTGGCTTTTTGTGCCTTTGACAAATTAGAAATTTCTTGATCAAGAATTTCAACACTTAAAATCCATAGTATAACTAAGTAGATTGTGATATCTTCATTCAATCAAAAACAATATTTTGTAGGATAAGATAAACATAGCTGAATAATAATATACCTTAAATGATTAATTGTCAAATTTGGTTGAGATGGATCTTTTAAAATTAATTAAATAAAAATCTCGAACTCCACAGTAGAGATAAATTTTTCTATTTGGAAAAAAAAGAAAAGAAAATGATTGGACACCTTGTTGTTGTCACAAGTGCCTTCCTCCATGATGTAAGGATAGTCCTCTTCCTTGTGAAGGCCTCCGTTGTCAATGATGTACTGGAAAGCATAGTCCATGAGACCTCCGTTGCAGCCATTGTTGTCAGTTGTGTCACAGTCGATCAATTCTTGCTCCGAAAGTGAAGTCAAGTTCCCTGTCACAATTTGGTTGATTCCTTCTACGGCAGCCACCGTTGAGAATGCCCAGCAACTTCCTACAGGATAAATATTGGCGCACGTGTCATGTGAGAATCGATAAATGGTAATTGACAAGCGAGAATAAGAGTTCATTTATAAAATATGTATTCTCATTACCTTATTTGGTACGTGGGATACGTGGGAGTTTGAATTAGAAATAGAAATAAAATGCAAGGAAGAAAAGACTTACCACAAGAGCCTTGACTTTTGACAGGAGTGACAGCGCCTTTCTTCCTCCAGTCGACAGACTTGGGTAGGCTCTCAAAATGGACATCCTTGTAGGTAAACTCAGAGGACTTGCCACTTCTTGGCATATCGGCCTTGAGGCCCAAATAATTCTGCTTGAACTCTTCATGGGTCATGTCCACAAACTCATTGAGGCCCAACCAATAATTCTTGATCTTCTTGTTGGTCTCATCAATGTGTTCCAAGTTGTCCCTAAACACTTCAAACCTATACAGCTTCTCTTCAAGGCTGCGGTAAATCTTGCCGTGCCTCTCCATCCATGACTCGAACAGCCTTATCAGTCGATCTATGCACGAAAGATCATGCGGTGCGTAGCCCAAAATCGAGAAGTGATGGTCCAAACGGTCATCGTTGGGGGCACCAATACTACAGGCAAATAAAGCAGTTACCGATACAAAAAGGACTAGGAATTTGAGCAATGTAGTGGAAGCCATGGGATGGGATAAGCTTTCTTGGCAACCAGAGGGAATCAACAGTTATGACAAATGAGGATGAGCGATCGGAGGAGAGGTGGCAAGTTTATATAGGAAGAAGGGATTTCATGAAATAGTAGTAATAATATGTGGTAAGTTTTAAGGTGGCTTTCAAGCAAAGTAGGTGAAGTATATGTGATGTTTGTGTAGATAGATAACATGCGGAGACTTAAAGATTAGTTCTGACCGTAAGCTTTGGGTCCAAGCATGAATGATACTGTTTCTCCTTGTGTCAGTATGTCCTTAAGGGATTAATTAAGTTTATCCTTGGTCGGCTCTAACGAGTGCTATCCATCGTCCCACCATCACTTGCCACCGGTGGATATTCGGGCCAATTGATGTAAGAAGAGAACGGTCTAATGTCTTAGCCCATATGTACAGCCTCATTTTAAATCCCAAGGTTAAAAAAAATCATAGGGCCCCGACTATATCACAATGGAGGAGCCCTGTAATTGGTCCTCTTATAACATAGTCAAATTGACCCAAAATACGTAATTCAAACAAAATGGTCAGAATTCATATGCAGTTCTACACCTAAACATGCTAATCTGAATCAGACTTGAAATTTGAATTGATATAGACATAGTTGAATACGCTCTAAACTAATTCTCTTCTGTAAATTAATTTTTCTTTGCTACACAAACTTCTAGGACCAAATAATAACCGACCAAAATCAAGTTGAACATAAAGTGGACCAACCATGACTGAAGTTGAACTAGCATCTCATTGATATGAATGCAAACCAGCCGAAAGTTAACAAGATGCAAATCTGAACCAGTCGATCCGTTTTTCTCGTATGCTACAGGTGTCCTACCCCTCTCACTCTTTGCAAACCTACTACCAAGCACCCTTGTTTCACAACTGATGATACGTCACACACAGTAGCTACAACATAGGTTATAATTTTTCGCTTATTCCTCTGTCTAGTTAGCAACAATATCGTGAATTAGTGCATATCGACCAATTTTCTAGATAGCATCTCTAAAATTTGGTATAAGAAATTTGGATGCAAATTCTCCTTTTATAACCTTTATACTCCTACATTCTAAAAGAAAGAAATCGCAATGGATTAAAAGCAGCATAGTCACAAGCTTTTACATGGTTGTAAGGAACTGTCATTTTACAAATGACCAGAGAAGCCTTAACGGCAAAAATTAATTATCCTCACCCGTGTTTGTTTATTCATAACTTCACCATCGTGATGGCTAATTTCCCCTCAAATTAGTCTATTCCTCTCCACGCACGCACCCACAATGAGGGAAGAGCTCTGGCAAACGCCAAGTTAATTTATATATCCATGACAAAAAGAGGGACCTATCATAAAGGGGGCTTATCATAGTCATGTTTTCTGATCAATAAGTCTTGTATAAGACCGTCTCATGATAACTTATATCGTGAGATGTCTCACATGCTCATTAATTACCACAAAAATTTAAAACGAAAATATCTTGCTATATAGGAGGTCTCACATCAAATTTTCGAGAGACCGTCTCATACAAAAATTTGTGATTAATATACGATAACTGGAAGCATCTACTCTCAATCCTAATCTCTTTGTTTGGTAAATTATATCACAAGGTTGGACATACCGCATGTTTTGTATATCTGGCATGAAAAAGAAAAACTCTATTTATATATAAGCTGCACTACAACTCTAAATCATGTGACACACGTTGGTCGAGCTATAAGAGCATTTCTAGCTTGAGTTCGAGTTTGTGGAATTCAAGCCTGCCATGCTAGCAAAAATTTCAAATTTTTGGAATTTACATTTCATCACTTTTCCAACTAATGAAACTCATTTCAGGATAATTAAATTAAACATTTCCCATGGACGCCACCACTAAACATATTTTATTACTTTTATTATTTTAAATTTGCGCTTTTAATTTGATTTATAATTTGTATGAATAATTTTTATTTTCTGAATAAAGGAATATTTACTTTTTAACCGAAAAAATGTTTAATTGTTTTTTGTAAATTTCCTGGAATTTGATCACTTAATTTTTTGCGGTTGAACATGTAAAAACGTAATTCAATTAAAAACCAATACAATATGAATGATCGACATTAAAAAAATGCAACAAAAAGGTCAAACATTCTTTTTTAAAAAAAAGTACAAGACGAAGGTTCAACATTTTCAAGAAAATACAACGTAAAAGATCAACAAATAACACATAACAACTACAATTGCAATCCTTGTGACGTCTTATGTCGATTCTATATTTCCTCAACTAAGTCTGATTTGTGCTACCCTACGAAGATATGCTGTGTATCATAGACAGCGGCAAAAAAATACTCGCAGGCATAGCAAAACACGTCGTTCACTATGAAAAACGACAGAAAAAAAATATTCGTGGAGTATGCGATCTCCCACGTGCGTCAGACGCAGTGGCACACGCGCTGCGGTGAGGACGAGTGGCATTCAAGCCCCCCAAATGGCACGCGAGGCATAGGTTGCAGGTGCTCTAAGATGTGCGCGTTCCTCCCATGTTTGGCGTATAAATAGGTTCAAATCTTGACAATGTAATTCCATATTTTGTTTTCTCATTAATATGGGCTGCCCATTTACATAACTGTAGGCCTAACAAAATAAGCATCATATTTTGTGTTGATTATTTTCCTTATCACAGAAAGGTCAAGTTTTGACTCTTATTTAACTACGCTTGATAAAGTGTAGTAGGAAAATAAGCAAAAATGAACACCAAGTGCTATCCCTACACATAATAAGTGAGGAAAAATATAGCCACTCTTATAAGAGTGGTAGTAAGTTAGATATGTCTACACATATTAAGCGTAAATATTTGTATCTTGTGAATATGACACACTTGATATGGATATTAAGTATGACAGCATATATTTTTATTTTTCAAAACTTGTTTTAGGTTTCACTACCAAATAATTGAAGGCCATGGAATTAAAATAAAAGCAAAAGGAAAAAGGGACGATGTTTACCCTGCTTCCCTTGCTTCGTTCTAATCAGCCCTCCTTCAAACACTTGCTCGCTTGCGTGTCCCTGCTGCTTCGTTCTCATCGTCGGCGATGGTCGTGCTCGGCGGCAAGAATTTCCGACGTCGATGCGTGGGTTCGGCGGTGCTTCTGTCTATATTTCGATGTACTGCCTGCGAGTTTCTCTCAGTCTGCTAGACTACCTGTCTGTCACTCTGCATCGTGGGCTATTCGCAAGATTCGAATTTGGTCATTGAGGTAATTAATCACCCTCTATCTAACTTGTCTATTTTCCTAATATCTCATCTTCCTATTGTGATTTTTGTTTGCTTTGCTGAGATTTATGCATTTGTGAACTGTCGAATAGAAAATTTGAGTGTGGTTTGTGATGAATTGGCTAATTTGTTGTTTAGTTGCTCTAGAATTAGATGTCTGATTAGTGAATTTGCCTTGAGGTGGTGAGGCTATTGACACATATTCCTTCAGCTTTTGGTGTAGGAGCCAGTAATGTTTCTGCTTCTCAAACCTAAATGTTAATTCATGATTCACAGTGACTTGACTGGTTTGGCATTGCAGGACATCCTTGTTTCTGAGCTTGTCAAATCAAGAGGTTGATTTGTTGTAATGGTGGGCATTTGATTGCATCTGCCAGCTTATGTTTCATTTATGTGGGTTGCAAATGGGTTTGCTAACAGGAATTAGGTTTAGGTTTCTCTCTTATGGCTTTGATATAATATAATTGTTATCCCTCTCAATCGAATTCTATTAATGATTTGGGTTTCATCTTACTGTAGTCTCTCTTAATTTCTTGTGAATGTCGTGGAGTTTATGACATACTTAAGTATCACAGTGAGGTTTATATGTGGGTTACTCATTGATTCCCCGCCCGCATGGGTTTGCTCACAAGAATTCGGTTTGGGTTTCTGTACTCATTGATTCACCACCCACATGGGTTTGCTCACAGGAATTCGGTTTGCGTTTCTCTCTTATGGCTTTGATATAATATAATTGTTATCCCTCTCAATCGAATTCTATTAATGATTTGGGTTTCATCTTACTGTATTCTCTCTTAAGTTCTTATGAATGTCGTGGAGTTTATGACGTACTTAAGTATCACAGTGAGGTTTATATGTGGGTTACTCATTGATTCCCGGGGGGTTCATGCATTGGATTAGTGAATATATTGAGTCAAAGTCATAATTAATTTGGTTCACAAAAGAAGCTTTGCAGAGCATGTTACTTGGTTATTTGGATAAAGTTGATGAAGATGGATTGCCCTTGTTGACTTTCCTATTATACCAGTTATATTAGCCTGACTTAGTTTTCACCTGTTTGAGTTTATGGGAATGATTTTTCGAGTGGCTTGCCTAGGTCTCCATCAGTAGTGGGACTTTGTTTTGTTTTTGTCAAATATGAGTTTTTCTTGCGCCTTTCACTTGGTGAAAGGGCTGAAATTGTTTGTCTTTATGTGTCTTTATGCTAATTTATCAAAGTTTAAAGCTCTTGGGGTTGATGTGGATGGATTATTTCGTACAACCTTGGTGAAAGGTTTTGTATTGGTGAGATTCAGCTTCCTGTAAACAAGTTGAATGTTTGAATCTTGCTTGAAGCTTTAGGATGCATGATGTACATGTATGTTCATGTATGCCTTGAAATTGTGGTGGGTGTGTTGCATGATAATGCATGATGTTATTGAGGCGCAAGTATCATCTGTACACGTATTCTTTTGAATGTGATGGCTTTGCTTTTCATGCTTCTCCATTTGATTGTACATTTACATGAGCCTATGGTTTGGTAATCTTGTGTAGTTGGTACAGATCCTCTCAATGTCTGTGAGGCACGCGTGTTGAAGTTAGAGGAGCCCACATGAACATGAATTATAACCTTCGTGGCTAAAAACCCCATACATGTTGACGAAAAATCACAATAATTTGATTCAGAAGCATTGTCGCCAAGAGGGACAATTGATTAATTGAGTCAGTTGGGTTGAGGTCTCCTTGTCAATAAAGAGTTGGTCTGATAGTTCCAGAGTTGTTCTGAACATTTTTTCTTCAAAATATGTGTTGCTTATTTCAAGTTTTGGCTATAGAAGATCTCGTCAAGCATCGTGTAACGAATGTTGTTTTCATGGCCATGGGTGAGCCAATCCTCAACATGAAATCTGTCCTTGAAGCACATCAATGTCTGAACAAGGTATCTATTGACTATTATACACATCATTTTCTTTGTACAAGGCAGTTACTTATTTCAGTATGCTAGTTACACACGTCTAGGGGTGCATTAAATGATCATTCAGGTTCTTGTAATGGCTACAATTAAAATGAATCACTGGGGGGCAGGAAAAACTGTAATGATCGTGTAACCAGTAAGGTTTTTTTTAAAAAAATAAACTTTTTTTTCTGCCCCCTTTTTTTTTTTGGAAGAATTAAGTGATACAAGTGTTTCAATTTCTTCATTTAATACTCTACACCTATCATGTTCTATGCGAATCCTTATAAACCTGTACACATTTTGCTAGTTGACTTATGAGAAAGTGGTGAAGACAACTGAAAAGGTACTGAAAAAGAATCCTGATTCAATTAGAAAATACTCTCGTGGTGAAAAGAAGGTTTTGACACTTTGTTATCTTGGGGCCATGCTAAATATGATATTACCTTTTGTGTTTTCTCAACTTTAATTTGATTTATTCAAGCCACATTTTTACAAGTTGGACATAATTACAATATGTTTTGAACGCATGCAATTACAAAGCTGATCCACATATGGTTGACAATATTTTACTTGAGAGACTGCAAAATGTGAACATTGTAAGTTCAACTATTTGGTTTAAAAATTGTAAGTTACATGTTTTGATGGTAATCGGTGGTTCGATTTGTGTTGTGTATTGAAATGCCATATCATGGTTCGATTGATTTCTTGGATTTGTTGATAGTAATGGGTTGTTGGATTTGTGTTGGTTACTCCGTTCGTGTGGCCCGTTGGGTTGATTCACTCCGGCATGTGACCGTTGAGATTTCTTGTTGTATTTATGGAATGTTGTAAGGAAAATAGTCAAGTTTTAGGTGAAATTCTACTGAATTTTTGTCAAAATTAGGGAATATACTTACAAAACTAGCCTAAGGGTGTGGATGTTACATAATGTTTGTAGAGTGAGAGTGCTTAGTTATGAAGGCCAATGGATATTAGAGCTTGCATTCTTAATTAGAAGTTTTTTTTTTCCTCTTACTGGCGTTATTTGTTGTACTTAATTCTAATGAATGAGTTTGGTGGTTTCAGGTTGAACCCAGGGGTAGCATGCCACAAAATCGAATATGAAGTTCGAATCCGTGAAGTGTTTACTTAGAATTATGGAGTTTAACACCATCGATCTCATTCGTTCTGTTTAGGTTCAATCTTATATATATGTATTGCAAACAACCTTAACTTTTAGGTAGTGAGCGGGTACTGTATAGGCATGTTGAAATCAATTTATTAAGAGTTGTTTGCCTAAATTTTGTACTTTTTATTATGTTGTTGAATACTAGTTATTTTTCAACTGAATTGATGACAATTGATTGGTTCATGGTTATAATGTAATGCTTTTTTGTATCATCTAAATTTTGGTCAAATATATACTCTTTCTGTCTTTCTCCCCCCATCTCTTTATATATATATATATATATATATATATATATATATATATATATATATGATTACAATGCGTTATTAAATATAAATTATTTGCATTTTTTAAAACAATGACCTGTTATTTCTTTTATGTTAAAATTTTCCCGCCAAAATTTGGTATCTGCTTAAATTATTTGAAAGTTCGTTATCGAATGTGTGCGCAACACTTATAAGCGAGGTAGTTTTCGCTCAAAGGTTACTCTGGCCAAGATACAAGCGAGGGGAATTTGCCTACACCTATAAGCATGGTAGATGATGCAGGCTTCCACGGATGTAAGTGTGGGTACCACACCGCCTACCACTTTTTTAAAGCGTGGCGAATTTTTCCTCACTGATACCCTATATACTCTTACCTTAAGCGTAGCGAATACACCTTGTCATGGATATAAACGTGGAAGGAGGTAATTTTAAGTGTAGATATATGCAACATTTCTTATGGTTAATGCGCATATAATTAGAGTTATCAATATATAATTTCAAAGTTTAAAATATATAGAACTGTATATTAATGCATGCGTTTTAATGCTCATCGCGTATGATATTAGTGAATTCACCAAACATAATATTAATGCTCGCTAAATATTGTTCATTTGCTCACCAAAATGATACGCATATAATGCTACTCACAATGTAACTAATGATACTAATGTTTTGGGTATATAATGCTAGCTAATGCTCACTAAATATTATTCAATTATTCACCATATATAATATTAATATTTACTAACATATATAGCATATCTGACATTGACCACAATGCTATAATTTTAAGAGCACCGCAAATTAACTACGAGGATACATGCTTATTTCGACGAAATTTCTAATGCAAGCCTGTCGAAAATTCGATTGTCAGAAGAATTTTCCGGCGTATTCTATCGGAAAGATGATCGAAAATTCAATGATCAAACAAACTGCAAGCCTGCCAGAAAACTAGTCGAAATGGCTACTGGCCATCGAGAATTCCATCAAAAATAGCTAATCCTATCGGAAACTCTGTCGAAAAATTGGTCTGGTTTGTCGAAAATTGATAAAAACTGTTGAAAATAGCGCGTGTTTTTGTAGTATATAAACCCAAATTAATAAAAAAAAATACGCATATTGATGCTTATAAAAAATATAGTGAGCACTCTTGTTACATCTAGTAAATAATTGTTGGAGTATGAAAGTGGATATTATGCCACATTGATAAAATTCAAAGAATATGATAGTGGGTGTTGTCCCACATTAGTGAAATTAAAGGGCTTGAACTTGTATATAAGCTTGTGAGTTACTCCATCCATTGTCAATTGGTTTTGGATTGGAACCTCATTTGAGCTTGTATGCATAACTCTTTTTTAATTGCCTAATTGATATAAAAAATTTAACATGGTATCAGAGCCATGAGTGGTGGCAACAAAAAATTCGTGATTGACAATCAACCACCTTACTTCTTGCATCCGTTTGAAGGCGCAGGCGTGGCTATCATGTCTATCGTTTTCAACGGGAAAAATTATGATTTATGGTAGAAGGCAGTAAGAATTGCGTTAAAAGCCAAAAACAAACTAGGATTCATAGATGGAACCCTAGAAAGACAAAACTAAAGGTAGGAGATGATCCAAGTAAGTTAAATGTCTAGGGGATGGTGAACTCCATGATCTGTTCATGGATTCTAAACGTTGTGGACTCTAAACTCCATACTAGCGTCGCTTATGTCGAAACGGCATTGGACATATGGGTAAACTTAAAAAAGAGATACGCAGTAGCTAACGCTCCCAAAATCCATCAACTAAAGACAGACATTGCTTCATGTAAGCAGACTTAAGGTCGTAGAGTTCTATTCAAAGTTAATGAGAATGTGGAGTGAGTTGGAAAATTATGCAAAGATGCCACACTATACTTACGGGAAGTGTGAGTGTGACATTGGTGACAAAATTATCAAGATGATGGAGGAGGAGAAAACAATCAATTTTTAATAGGCTTGGAACATGGTATCAGAGCGGGTTGCTCGATCTTGATTTATCATCGTTCCCGTTTGATTAAAATTATGTGCACGTGTTGGGTCTTACTAGTAGCCCACACGTGAGGGGGCGTATTGGAGTATGAAAGTGGGTATTGTCCCACATTAATAAAATTTTAAAAATATTATAGTGGGTGTTGTACCACATTGATGGAATTAAAGGGTTTGAGCATGTATGTAAGCTTCTGAGTTACTCCATCCATTGCCAATTGGTTTTGGATTAAAACCTCATTTGAGCTTGTATGCATGACTCTTTATTAATTGTTCAATTCATATAAAAATTTAACAATAATAATAGTGTAGCAGTGTATTTAGTGAGCTTATGAGTATCAATTTATAAAGATATAATTATAATAGTATGAGTGTATAATTATGTATATACCATATTTGACAATAGTTGTGTATAATATAATTATAAAAAACCAAAAATGAAAGCTAAGGCAATAAGGACAAGAAAGGCCACACATTGATATTAGTAGTATACTTGATGATCAATCGTGATATACATTTGACTATTAATATAACATGCATGTGACAACATCAGTAGGTGCGATGCTCATATGACATATGCGTGCTTACTATAGCGAGCATCCAAGAATATTATATACTCGGGTATATAAGTTTCTCATATTCAAACATAATGGGGAGAATTTTTAGCTTGAAATTCTTTTATAGAAAAGGTCCTGAGAAATGTTAATACACTAATTCATGCGTCTCCATGTTAGCAAGCACACAATATGTGCAAAATCTTTCACAAAAATTGACAGTATATCTTAAAACATACACCCCTCTCCCAAGTGAAAATCTCAAACATGACTAAACCATTATATAAAGAGAGCAAGGACAGCAAATATCTAATGTTGTCTGACATGAGGTTAAAAATTAATATTTGTAGTACTTGCTTGAATGGCCAGAAACAACGTATGGTCAAAAATATGAAGGGTGGTCCGATACTTATTTAATTTCATTTTATAATATTATATTCCTTTAACTTGTAAAACTAAATGAAAGGTGCATTTAGTACATCAAAGTTATTTCAAATCTAATAGTCTATATAACTTTTGGTGATTTTACAACTCAAGCTAAGTCACTTGAATATGGCTCCAGTGCTCAACCCTCTAAGTTTTTAGGCCTTATTTGGGACATCTAGACCTGTCAATTCGAACAGGCGGGACAAATTCGAGTCCAGTGTATTCGGATTCGGATAAAATATGGATCGGGTGTATTTCAGGTTCGGGCAAAGTATGGACCGGAGTATTTCGGTTTTACGGGTTTCGGATCAACCCAACGGGTTTAAAGCGCTTTTTCATGAATTATTTCTTTTTTTGTCAAAATCAAAAGTTTGGCATATTTATTGCTTAAAATTGTCTGTATTTAATGAAAAAGCATTGTAATTGTAATTTTTTCAAAGAATATCAAAATTTTCAAACTTTTCAACATGATATATGAAATTCATGTGCGAGTAGATAATGAGTCACGTTTAGATGGATTGACCTATATATTAAAATATTAATAATTGACCGGGTCATTTATAGGTCGGCCCATCTGAAGGATGTTGACGAGTCAGAGTGGTTCGACTCGTTAATAACTCATTTAATAATTTGATGCTTCGTTAATTAACCTAACATTACCAAATCAGGCATTCTTTGTTCGTACGTCGATCCCAACATGAATATAAGTTGGTCCACTGCCCAATATTGCATCAGATTCGAGACCAATTAGAAGGAATTCAAACGAAAGAATATTATATACGTGTAAGATATTTAATTATCTATTAATTATAAAATCAAAATATTATATGATTATAGAATAATCTAATTTAAAATGCGATGAGACTTATTCATTTTACCAAGAACATAATAGTATGACTCACACATTTTCAATACTTATCTAATTTTAAATCGCTTTTCTTAATATTTGAGTTATTTCATGGCCATTTTCTAAAATTATACCATGTATAAATTGTATATGGCGTTATTTTATGGAAAAAACGGGAACTATTGTCTAATTTGTGAAGGGAAGTGATAATTGTATAACGTCTTTCTAAACGATTCGTTATAATGAAAAACTATTATTTTAAGAGGAAAAAATTAAAGAAAATAAAAGGTAAGTATATAATATTCAGATCGAGCAGGCGGACTGGGGTTCGGGGTCGGGTTTGACCCAAAAATTTACAGATTTTTCAGGTTCGATTTATTTCGGATTCGAGTCGAGAAAATAGTGCTCAAAATCCAAAACTTTTTGCAGATTGAGATTGAATTTTTAAGTCAGATTAATTTTTATCAGGTCTAGGGACATCTATTATTATTGCATTTATGTGAGTGAATTTTATTTTTACTCCTTGTTTGGGGAAGAAATAAAAGTTTTGGAGGGGGGCTACAAAGAAGAGGAAGAGGGGGCCTTTTTGCACTTGGCAGATTAGTCATCAGAGTCGGTGGGATGGCAGGGAAGGCCCGCCGCCCAACCCCTGTTGCCTCTGACGATTCTTTTATTATTTTGGGGTCATTATGTCTTTGCTCGTCAATATTTAGCCCAGGACGCCTATAATTATGAATTTCAGTTCGTACTTTTACACCACACACACTATCTAAATTGATATAGAAAGGGCACTGGTTTATTTGTTGTCTCTCTCACTTGTGTAATGTCACGTCCTGAACTCGAACCCTGAGAAATTTCATTTCTCATGTTTGAGAGATGGGGAGTGAGGGTCCTGGACCTTGTGCCTAGGCTGTTTTACTTCAGTCCATTCCCTTCGAACTTATTCAGTAATTCTATAGGTGTGTACATTGCTAGGTATATAAGTATGTACCATAGAATTTTTGAAACTTATTGGACCATTGAATTTCTTTAATAGAGGGGGCCAATGGTAATCTAGCTTTGCCAATGTATTTTAAAAAAATATCTAAGTTTATAAATTATATTCTACTTCAAAAATATACATTATAAAAAAAATTAATATTTTTTATTTTTCTCCCCGAACACGTATTCTATTTTAGGTCTTCAAATTCTAACGAATCTCTATTATTATATATTATGAATTTATAAATATGAAATCATGATGTAAGCAATTCATCTAGATGCTCTAATTCAACGTTATGTACTTATGTGTTAAACCAAACCCACCAAATGGCGCCATCAGGACATGTTGAGGCGTTGATTAGTCTCCGACTATTCATTAACTACAAGTGTGATGAACATATAAGAGAAATAAGAAAAGCTACCTAGATTGTATTACTTACATTTCTTAAAATAAAAAAACAAAAAACAGAAATAAGAAAAAGTGGTGTAAGCCAAGTCGTGAAGTGTTGACCTCTCCAAGCTAAGCGAGGCATGTGATCAGGAGGAAGATGTTGTTGCAAGCATATATATGATCAAATTAATTCCTCATTTATGATGACTTGTATAAAGACAAGCCAACCAATTTACATGTAGGGAGGGTTATCCTGAAAAAATTGATATGTGAACTAAAATTGATAATTCTATACCTCTTAACATTCACTTTTTTTTGGTTCAATAAATAGGACACACTAGTTCTTAATATGCTCATAATTCTATCATTTTAAACTGAAACTATTATGCAAAGTTACATATAAGAATTTATGAAATGGTCTGCTTTTATTAATATTGGGTAATATTGTGAAGTTATGTTGCATAAGCCAATGCCAATTGTATCAATAAGTATTGAGTATTATAGATATGTATTGACCATGTATAATTTGGGACGTACAATATTGTAGATAGTAAATGTATTGCCTTTTAAATTCAATGGTCTAAAATAATGGATACGGGACACCCAATAATGTGATGCTGAGGCACTGTTCTCTTTGACTTATTTTGTCTGAACTTATTTTGAATTGAACTTATTCTAAACTTATTTACTAAATTTATTATCTACTGAACTTGTTCTGAGCTTATTCTAAACTTATTATTAATTTAGACCATGGTCTCTTTGACTTTTTGTCTGAACTTATTCTGAACGGACTTTATCTAAACTTATTACGAACTAATAAGTTCAGCAAATAAGTTCGAAACAACTTTAACAAATAAGTTTAGAATAAATTTGGATAAGTTTCAATTCAAAATAAGTCGAAGATAACATGACCGAAATAACTATAGTGAAGGTCTCATATTAAAGTTTAGAGTTTAGGGTAAAATTTTTAAATATAACCTAATCTCATCTGTGTAGGTCTGAATATGATTTGAGAACGGAGAAAGAATGGCGATAAGAGACATTAATTTTAATATACATTACTATCAAGAAGATAAATATTATATAATATAAAAGAAATGTTGAGTTGACTTGTGTGAGAGTGATTTTAGGAGGTTTACTTATTTACAACCTTTGATTAAATATTCTGACAAATCTCAGCCATTAATCAAAAAATTAATTATTTTTTTAAATAGAAAAGTATTGACTGAAGTATTAGGTACATTAGGTCACAGGTTCGATTCTTCCTTCCCTCCTAGTATTGCCCTTTATGGTTCCTACGGACCAAAAAAAAATATATTTATTAGTAACTCTCTCTCTCTCTCTCTCAAGTGTAAAATAGGATAACAAAAGTTTTATATATTTATTTTTAAAGTGAGTACTACTTTTATTTTTAAGCTTATTATTTTTAGTTATTCATAAATTGATTAGTATATCGTTCAAAATATTTTAATAAAAGGCACAAATTTACAGAATAAGAATTTGTGTTACACATAAAATCCAAATAAACAATATTTTCAATTTTTACATAAATTAAATATTGTCGATAGTCTATCTATATGCTTTCATTTATACTTAAAAAGGATAACCTATGAAAATTTCATTTGATAGTACTTAGCCAAATTCCATAAATTATAGACACAACTTAAATAAAACAATTAAAACTCAACAACATTCACGAAGTGTCTGAATTCACATCCAAACAAACAAAAAAAAGATTATAGATTTAGTATTATTACAATTCGTACCACTTAATTATATCAAAACTCGAGACCATACATTATATAGACAACACCCCCCATATACATACACACACACACACATATGTATGTACGTATAGATATGTATGTATATATATGTATGTATGTATGTATGTATGTATGTATGTATATATAATACACACACGTACACACACACACACATATATATATATTTGTGTGTGTGTGTGTGTATGTGTGTGTGTGTATATATATATATATATATATATATATCTATGATATGCTTTCTCTACAGTTGCCACTTGCTATCATCAAATTTGAAACCATAATAAATTTGCTCACTAAGGGTGAAGAAAACAATCCGAAATAAAAAAACCGAACTGAAAAATAGAAAAACCCAGTTCGATTTTCCATCTATAGATACACACACACACACACACACACACATGCACATATATATATGTGTGTGTGTGTGTGTGTGTGTGTGTCTGTGTGTGTGTGTGTGTGTGTATCTATATCTATGATATGCTTAGTCTACAATTGCCCCTTGCTATCATCAAGTTTGAAACCATAATATTATTGCTCACTAGGGGTGAGGAAAACAATCCGAAATCAAGAAATCAAACTGAAAAACAGAAAGACCCAATTCGATTTTTCTACAAAATTTAGTCCGGTGACCCGAAGTGAAAAATTTTTGTTCGTCCATTTGAGATTTGGTTAATCACATAGTTATGATCTGTTAACCGAACCCAAAACTTTGCTTTTTTGAAAAAAATATTAAATTTTATATTAGTCAAGTGTATGTTTCATAACTATTAAATTATAAGAGTAAACATACAATAATGTGTAAATTAATATTTGGTATCTCAAATAGTTAAATTAACTAAAAGAAGTGAAAATTGAAAATTAACAATTTAAATTAACAATTGACCAGTAATCGAACCGATAATCCGGTTAACTAAGTTTTTCGGTTTAGTTATGATTTACATTTTTGCCGAATCGAAAAATTTGGTTAACTAAAAATTTTGGTTTGCCGAATCTCAAATGGTCGAACCGAAATCAAAACCGAAATCCTAAAATTTTTTTGGTTTGATTAACCGAACCGACTTTTTTAGAAAAGTCAAACCAGTTGACCGGTTTTTCAGTTCGGTCTTTGAGTTTTCCAATTTGGTTTTTCGGCTTTGGTTTTTGAGCTCACTCCTACCCTCGGAGATATTTGCATAATTGGGTCACTACTATATGGGGTGGAGGTGAAAGAAATTAGAAATCTATACTTTAGGGCAAAGGATGCTGGGAATTGAATCGTGTTAGTGCAATGTGTTTGTGCAACACCCCTTCATATAAAACAAAATACAGAGAGCATATAGAATTTGTGAAGAATTGCGGCGTATTAGATGTTCCAAATTATTAAAGGGTTTGCTCTAAGTTAGTATTATTGGTTGTGTGTTTCTTTCCTCCCTCGTCCCCCGCCCTAAAAACAAATGTGCAAATTACTGCAACTAAACCTTTTGGGGGGGGGGAGAGGAGGAGGGGGAGGGCAGGGCGGAACTTGGGTTGATGTTATTGATAAATAAATAATTACATAACATTCAACACATTCACAAATATTAAATATGTATTATGACGTCTAATTAGCTTAGTATAATAATATATCTTTCTAGGGTTTTAATTCTTCCTATGTTTTTGTCACACATTTTACAAATGTAATCTATAATGAATTTTTGTAAAGAAAACTAGCTAAATACTAATTTGTGTTACTAAGGTTAATGATAATCTCTTTAAACTAGGCTTCTTTTCTTTTTTTCCTAAATGCCAAAATCCATATATATGATACAAAATATGTTTTTTTTTTTTTCATTCTTTTCATTCATCACTTGGATAAATAGGATTGATGAGAATTCTCTTAAATACTTACAATTAGGGGTCAAATAAAAAAATTGATTTAATGATTGAAACTTTGGAGTTTGATGTGTTTTATGCTTAAACAGGTAGAGGTGGTTATCGTCAATATGGCAATATTAATTGTATATTCTGTAGAATATATATATATATATATATATATATATATATATAGACACACACATACACACACACACACACACACACACACACATATGGGAACTGAGATCAAAACCGAAATTCTAAAATTTTTTTTGGTTCGATTAACCGAGCAGACTTTTTTAGAAAAATCGAACCACTTAACCGGTTTTTCAGTTCGGTTTTTGAGGCTTTTAGTTTGGTTTTTCGGCTTTGATTTTTGTGCTCACTTCTACCTTCAAGGATGTTTGCATAATTGGGTCGCTACTGTATGGGGTGGAGGTAAAAGAAAATAGAAATCTATACTTTGGGGCAAAGGATGCTGGGGATTGAATCGTGTTGGTGCAATGTGTTTGTGCAACACCCCCTTAAACAAAATAAAATAGAGAGAGCATATAGAATTTGTGAAGAATTGCGGCATATTATGGAAAGGTTTGCCCTAAGTTAGTATTATTGGTTGTGTGTCCCTACCCCCCGTCCCCCGTCCTAAAAACAAATATGCAAATTGGTACAGCGGGACCTTTTTTGGGGTGGGGGAGGCTGGGAAAGAACTTGGATTGATGTGATTGATAAATAAATAATTACATAATATTCAACACGTTTACAAATATTAAATGTTTATTATGACGTTTAATTAGCTTAGTTTAATAATAAGTATTTTCATGGTTTTAATTTTTCTTATGTTTTTGTCACACAGTTTGCAAATGTAATCCATAATGAATTTCCGTAAAGAAAACTAGCTAAACTCTAATTTGCGTTACTAAGGTTAATAACAATCTCTTTAAACCAGGCTTCTTTTCTTTTTTTCCTAAACACCAAAATCCACATATATGGTACAAAATATATTTCTTTTTTTTTATTCTTTTCATTCATCACCTAGAAAAATAGGATTGACAATAATTTTCTTAAATACCTGCAATTAGGGTTCAAATAAAAAAATTGGTTTGATGATTGAAACTTTGGAGCCTGATGTGTTTTATGCTCAAACAGGTAGAGGTGGTTATTGCCAATATGGCAATGTTAATGGCTTATTTTGTAGAATATATATATATATATATATATATATATATATATATATATATATATATATATATATATATATATACATATATAAACATATATATATATATATATATATATATATATATATATATATATATATATATATATATATATATATATATATATATATATATATATATATCTATGTATATATATATATATATATATATATATATATATATATATATATATATATATATGTTAGGCGATAATTTGTCGCATTTTACATGCCCTTTTCACCTAATCTTAGCTCGTATAATAACATAATCTTTAGAGTTTTTTCTTGTTTTATTAAATATCCTTTGAGATTTTTACTTGTTTTGTTTATTCTTGCAGGCAATAAGTTGAACCAAGCAAATGTCGCGAAAAAGGGCAGAAAAGGATCAAAACAAGCGAAAAGGCGGAAAAACGGGAGCCAGCCGGGGCAGCCGGCCAGCAAGGTGGCACGGCCACCCCGTGCCACGTGGCACGGCCGTGCCACCTGGCACGGTGCAGCCGTGCCACCTAGGCACGGTTGTGCCTCCCCTGGTTTCTTTCGGTTATTCGCGGCCCGCCTTGTCTTCTATTTAATCCTCTTTTCTCGACGTTGTTCGGGGGCTCTCGCTTCTACTTTTCTAGGTTAGTTTAGGTTAGATTTATCCAATAAAAACCCCAATAGGAGGATTAGATTAGGATTTTAGTTGGTATTTTGGGATTCAAGCTTATGGATTTCAAGTTCTACAATCAATTCAAGCATAAGTTTCCCTCTTCTTTCTCTTTTTATTTCATCGTTGTTCTTATTTATATTTTCTTGTTTTAATTCTTGTAATTGCTTTTGTTTGGTTTATATGTTTAGTTTTTGTCGTTAATTCATGTTATTTGGCTGTTTAGATTCGTTTTATTTCATTGCCTTTGTTTCGTTCTTCATGTTCATGTTCTTATTTGTTAGTTTAGGTTTTCATTCGTTTTTGATGTTTAGTTAGTAGATTGTGTTGGCTTGGATTGTGATGAGCCTCTGGATGGCTAATTAATCTTGTAATTGGCCTAACCATACCCAATCTATGCCTAGAACCTAGAGTTTTCCTTCACGCCCGCCAAGTGTTCGATGAAATGCCTGAGAGGGGTTTCATCCATATTTTTGGGCGATTGACTTATGCTGAGAGGTGAGGTCAATTGGCTAGTGTGGGAGAGGGAATGGCCGAGTTCGGGACACGAAAGTAGTATCTGAATCGAGCTAGGTCTGGGGTTGCTAGTTTTGTGGTTTAATTCGACTAACCCCACGAAAGTAGGTGGTTACGCGAGTTAGACTAGCTCATGACCCTTGAGAGAGGGCTTGGGTGGTCTTTGATGATGCAACCGATCATCTCTAGTTCGTAGTGTGGTTTGGGTAGGTTAGGACTCATCTTGGTTAGTTAGTTTATCCATTGATAAAATCACAACTCCAAGTCGTTTGTTTCTGTGTTTATAACGTAGTTTAGTTCCCCCTTTCACCCTTCGATCCTGCCTAGCTTGAGACGCTTTAGTTAGCTCTGGTAGTTGAAAACACAATTCCCTGCGGACGACACCCCAAGTACTCAACGATACACCTTGCACTTGGGGTTCATAAATATTAAAACTTTTTCTGCAACAAGTTTTTGGCGCCGTTGCCGGGGAATTGGCGCTTTCCAATATTAGAGTTTACTTAGGCATTCGAGACTAGGCTTTTATTTCGAAAAAAAAAATTCAAAAAAAAAAAAATTCCAACGGCAATTTTCTATTTTCTCCAATGTGAGCAAGAATTATTTTACCGTTATTGGGATCGTTTACATGCTTATCTTGCTCAGTGTGCTTCTTGTGGATGTTCATGTGGGAAATAGGAATTATTACATGTTGTCGATGAGGGTGTGAATTGTGAAACCCGTGCTCTTTTTGAGCATTGGGATTTTTATGCTAGAAATGTTGAAGAAGCATGGGATTTTCTTAATTGGCTGGCTCAGGATACTTATGAATTTGATATTAGCTGTGCTAATTCTTACAACCCAGTCCCTTGCATCCCCGATTATGCCCCTCCTTTGTGTGAAACTTGCCATTGTTCTGATCATGACAACACTTCTTGTCCTTATTATATTTCTGATGATAACCTTGCTAGAATTAGTAGTATGATAAAGACAATGAAAAAACAACAAGCTGAGTTTGAAAATAAAATGCGGGAGTTTGACCTATCACATAAGGCCGACCTTAGGTTTAGTTCTCCTAAACGTGATGTTTGCTTGTGTGATGATGGTGCATCTTTTACTCCCCTAGAATCCGGACTAGAGGCAGTACTTGACCATTCCCTAACTGCTCCATCCCTTGTTGCTCCACCCTCATCCAGTGCCCTTAGGGACAACACTACGTTTAACATGACCTTGCCTAATCCACCTCTCCCTTTAACTCAGTCGACGGAGTTCGAGGTAGGTGAGACCTTTACTGTTAATGCGAGTGTTGATGAGGATGATGTTTGTTATGATTCAGACAATGATCTTATTGAGGTGCATGATTCTGATGCGGCTCTTGTAGGGAGGTCTTATGGGGATGTTGTGGTTACTATGCCAGCTAGTCATTACCTTGTTGAGAATGTATCTCCTGGCCACCTTGATACACCCCATGTTCCCCCTTCAGGTTCACCACCCTCCTCTTCCCCTGAGCACCACAATTTATCACTTGTTGCATGTCATGATATGCTTGAGGGGAATGAGATAGACTATATGGACTCCCTAGGTACCTTCAAAGGGTATGACCCCTTCCTTGATCCTTATAGCTTGCACCTAGGGAGCATGCCTGCGAAAATCATGTTAACCACTGCATTTGATTTCTTTACTGATTTTTCAAAGGCATTCAATAAATTTAGGAGAGCACTTACTATTATTTCTGCATTCCTGTTTAAGTGCTTTTACTTACACTCATCTGAGTTGCAGGCTCAGGTGTTTGATAAACTTCTGCGAGCGTTGACGGCATCTGAGTTCGTGATGTGCGTCCTGAACGCCGCCGAGGAGTGGCTGATGCTCCTCGCGTTTCCCCAACCTCGTCCTAGCGAGGTGTAGTTCGGGTACATTCAGTACCTGACCTGGTATACTCGTTCTCACTCTTCTCCCCCCCTTCTTTTTATTTTTCTTTTCTTTCTTTTTGTTTTTGTTTAGTTGTGAATATTAGGAGTGTGTTTTTGTTGGTGATCATCTGGTGGTGAAATTTGGATGTTGTTGAGCCGTTGTTGGCTATGATCACCATTTTTGTGTTTTTGTGGATTTTTACTGTGTTATACTTGGTGGTATCATTGGATTTGTCCATATTTGTTTTTGGTGGTGTTAGTTTGTATATATGTGTGATTGTGTTGCTGTTTTGGGTGAGCTTGTGTTTTTGAGAAAGTGTGTTAGCTTGTGTATTTTTTTTTTTTTGTCGTCTTTTGTTTTTTTTGTATTTGATTTTGTTTTCTTTATTTTTGTGTGTTGGTGATGACTCACGGCTCCCAATGAGGACATTGTGAGATTTAGGTGTGGGGGTAGGGTCATCTCCCATTTTTGTACAAATTTTTCTTTTCTTTTTGCATTTAGGGGAGTTTTGTACTATTTTGATCAGCCTTGATCCCTGATACCTTTACTGTTAGCTCGTATATAAGTATAATGTGTATGATAGATATTCATCCCCAATCTGTCGTTTTAGACCTCGGTTCTAACCCCGACAGTCCAGCGTAATTTTGCAATCCAGTCCTGAATTCATGTATTGTCATCATCCTGAATTCTTAATCTTCCACGATCGACTCTCCCATTGTCTACTGCACAGTTCCCTTTATATGTGCTGGCACCCCCCTTTCTTTTTCCAAAACAAAAGCAAAAACAAACAAATTCAAGCGCTACACCTTTGAGGCGTGACATGAGTTTGTATTGAAAAAAAATAATAATAATAATAATGGAAAGCAAAGAAAGTGGGGAAGAAAAGAGTTGGAAATGACAAGTACCCCTTTGAGGCATGCGCTACTGGGTGTTACCCTTTGAGGTAATACTGCTACTGGGGAAGCCTGCTTTCTATGCTACCCAATCAAAAAGGTAGCTTGTGTCAATTGCGTGGGATCGAGTTTGGTTTTGGTAGGCTTAGTTTCAGGGTGATGATACACTTGCACACTAGGCACCAGGATGGATTCAATATTCTCATGCGTCGTGGGGTGAAAAGCTGATGTCTGGATGCCATTCTTTGGGATGATGTGTCCTGAAATACATATAATGCCTGTGTACAGACTGATATTTGAGCTACTAGGTGGTTTTGGTTGATTCGATTGTGTACAGTTTATCCCTATGTATATATTATGTTTTGCTACTTTTATTTTTCGATTTTTTTGTTTCTCTTTTCTTTGTTTTTTCCTTTTTGAGATTTTGTGGGTATATCTTCTGCAAACCCTCACGAGACCTTACTCGTCCACTTGGGGTAACCAAGGGGTTTAAAGGGCTTATTGCATATGCCAAATGCAATCACGATTCCTGCGAAAGTGAGTTAGCTTTCTAGATTAGTTTTCTTTTGTTTTGCTCGAGGACGAGCAAAAGATAGGTGTGGGGGTATTTGTTAGGCGATAATTTGTCGCATTTTACATGCCCTTTTTACCTAATCTTAGCTCGTATAATAACATAATCTTTAGAGTTTTTTCTTGTTTTATTAAATATTCTTTGAGATTTTTACTTGTTTTGTTTATTTTTGCAGGCAATAAGTTGAACCAAGCAAATGTCGCGAAAAAGGGCAGAAAAGGATCAAAATAGGCGAAAAGACGGAAAAACGGGAGCCAGCCGGGGCAGCCGGCCAGCAAGGTGGCACGGCCACCCCGTGCCACGTCGCACGGCCGTGCCACATGGCACGGTGCAGCCGTGCCACCTAGGCACGGTCGTGCCTCCCCTGGTTTCCTTCGGTTTTTCGCGGCCCGCCTTGTCTTCTATTTAATCCTCTTTTCTCGACGTTGTTCGGGGGCTCTCTCTTCTACTTTTCTAGGTTAGTTTAGGTTAGATTTATCCAATAAAAACCCCAATAGGAGGATTAGATTAAGATTGTAGTTGGTATTTTGGGATTCAAGCTTATGGATTTCAAGTTCTACAATCAATTCAAGCATAAGTTTCCCTCTTCTTTCTCTTTTTATTTCATCATTGTTCTTATTTATATTTTGTTGTTTTAATTCTTGTAATTGCTTTGTTTGGTTTATATGTTTAGTTGTTGTCGTTAATTCATGTTATTTAGCTGTTTAGATTCGTTTTATTTCATTGCCTTTGTTTCGTTCTTCATGTTCATGTTCTTATTTGTTAGTTTAGGTTTTCATTCATTTTTGATGTTTAGTTGGTAGATTGTGTTGGCTTGGATTGTGATTAGCCTCTGGATGGCTAATTAATCTTGTAATTGGCCTAACCATACCCAATCTATGCCTAGAACTTAGAGTTTTCCTTCACGCCCGCCAAGTGTTCGATGAAATGCCTGAGAGGATTTTCATCCATATTTTTGGGCGATTGACTTATGCTGAGAGGTGAGGTCAATTGGCTAGTGTGGGAGAGGGAATGGCCGAATTCGGGACACGAAAGTAGTATCCGAATCGAGCTAAGTCTGGGGTTGCTAGTTTTGTGGTCTAATTCGACTAACCCCACGAAAGTAGGTGGTTACGCGAGTTAGACTAGCCCATGACCCTTGAGAGAGGGCTTGGGTGGTCTTTGATGATGCAACCGACCATCTCTAGTTCGTAGTGTGGGTTGGGTAGGTTAAGACTCATCTTGGTTAGTTAGTTTATCCATTGGTAAAATCACAACTCCAAGTCGTTTGTTTCTGTGTTTATACCGTAGTTTAGTTCCCCCTTTTCACCCTTCGATCCTGCCTAGCTTGAGACGCTTTAGTTAGCTCTGGTAGTTAAAAACACAATTCCCTGCGGACGACACCCTAAGTACTCAACGATACACCTTGCACTTGGGGTTTATAAATATTAAAACTCTGTTTTTCTTGCAACAAGTTTTTGGTTGGGGTTTATAAATATTAAACTCTGTTTTTCTTGCAACACCTGAACGATGAGTGGAAACATACCACCATCTTTTATACTCGTGTGAGGTGTGGGAAAACTCTTCTGAAAATGGTTATAGATGGTGGCAGTACCATGAATGTCGTTACCGAGGCCGCTATAGAGCGTTGTCATCTTAAGGTAGAACCTCACCCCCACCCTTTCAAAGAAGCCTAGGTTAACAAGTCCCACGTCACAGTTACCCATAAATGTAAGATTCCAATCCAGATTGGTGGTTACAAGGACGAGGTTTTATGTGATGTCCTCCCAATGGATGTCGCTCACATTCTCATAGGTCATCCTTGACTTTATGATCGGAATGTCTCACATAACAGGAGAGAGAATACTTATACCTTTAGGTACATGAATAAGAACATCACTCTCAACCCATGTCGACCTAGAGAGTTGCTGTGTTCCCCAGGTCCCAAACCTTCCCCGGCCTTATCCTCTCCCCATAGTGTGTCTACTCCTCTTAGGGGAACTATTTTTCTCCTTCACCACAGACCTTTTGAAATACTGGAAAACTCTAACAAGTTCTTGCTGACGATCTTAGCTAGGGAGCTAGGTTCAGACTCCATTGCCTTCCCTAACGTCCCTTCAGGCAACCTGTCTCTTTGGGACCTCCCAGTTGAGATTGATGACCTACTTAAAGAATTTGTCGATGTTATCCATGAGGAACTTCATAGCTCCCTCCCATTCGTGACATGCAACATGCTATTGAGTTGGTCCCTGGTTCCCAACTCCCTAACCTTCCTCATTATAGGTGGAATCCAACTGAGCGAGCACAATTGAATAGGTAGGTTTAAGAACTATTGTCTAAGGGCTTTGTTTGTCACAATATGAGTCCCTGTGCGGTCCTTGCCCTCCTTACCCCTAAGAAGGATGGATCGTGGAGGATGTGTGTCGATAGTAGAGCCATCAATAAAATTACAGTCAAGTATAGGTTTCCCATTCTGAGGTTAGAGGACATGCTTGGTTATCTTGCGGGAGCTAGCTGGTTCTCTAAGATAGACTTGCATAGTGGTTATCACCAGGTCTGTATTAGACCAGGAGATGAATGGAAGACTGCCTTTAAGACCCAAGATGGCTTATTTGAGTGGATGGTTATGCCTTTCGGGCTATCCAAAGCTCCCAGTACCTTTATGAGACTCATGACTCACGTTCTTCAGCCATTTATGGGAAAATTTTTGGTCGTCTATTTTGATGACATCTTGGTATATAGCAAGTCTAGGACAGACCATGTTGACCATCTCAAGCAACTCCTGTGCGCACTTAGAGAGGTCAAGCTCTTTGCTAATCTGAAAAAGTGCATCTTCCTTCAAATCCAAGTCCTCTTTTTAGGATTCATTGTGTCTGTTCAAGGTATCTCCGCTGATCCCGACAAATTTAGAGCCATTAGAGAATGGCTTGAACCTAAGACCCTTACTAAGGCTAGGAGTTTTCATGGTCTGGCCTCCTTGTACAGGAGGTTTATCAGACACTTCAGCTCTATCATGTCACCTATTACAGACTGCTTGAAGAAAGGCCCATTTCAGTAGACTCCTAAGGCGGCATCTGCCTTTAAGGAGATTAAGGACATAATGTCATCTGCTCCAATCCTTAGGCATTCTGACTTTAGTAAGGTTTTTGAGGTTGCTTGTGATTCCTCTGGATGTGGTATTGGTGGAGTGTTAAGTCAGGAGGGACACCCCATAGCATTCTTTAGCGAAGAACTTTGTGAATCTAGGCGGATCAAGTATACCACCTACGAGAAAGAGTTGTACGCTCTGCTTCAGTCCCTTCGTTATTGGCGCTATTACCTTCTCCCGCATGAATTTGTTGTATATTCGGATCATAAGGCCCTTAAGTACTAGAATTCTCAGTCTAGTATCAATCCTAAGCATGTTAGGTGGATTGAGTATATTAGTGAGTACTCCTTTGTCCTTAAGCACAAATCTGGTGTTGAAAAGGTGGTTGGTGCCCTCAGTCGCATTGATTGCCTCTTACAGACAATGTGGGTTGAGGTTCTCAGTTTTGACAAGCTTAAAGGCACTTACACCTCTTGTCCTGACTTTTCACTCATTTACTCGGACCTTTCGGCTAGAAATTGCATCCATCACATTGACTTTGCCATTCATGACGGTTTCGTATTTCGAGGGTCCAAGTTATGCATTCCTAAGACATCATTTCAGGACTTCTTAGTTTGGGAGATGCATGCTATGGGACTAGCTGGCTACCTGGGTAAAGACAGGTCCATTGCTTTAGTTGCAGATCGTTTCTATTGGCCCTCCCTTAGAAGAGATGTACATCGCATTGTGTCTCAGTGCTGCACCTGTCAGTTAGCTAAGACTAAGAGGCACAATATAGGACTTTACACTCCTCTTCCTATCCCGCATGCTCCGTGGAAGGATATTAGCATGGACTTTGTACTAGGTCTTCCTAGAACATCCAGCGGTCTTGATTCAGTCTTAGTTGTGGTTGATAGGTTTTCTAAGATGGCCCACTTTATTACCTGTAGCAAGACAGATAACGCTTCACATGTTGCTAAGTTAGTCTTCCGAGAGGTTGTCAGGTTACATGGTCTTCCCACTTCCATAGTGTCTGATAGGGATGTCAAATTCATAAGCTATTTCTGGAAGACCTTGTGGAGACTGTATGGTACTACTCTGAAATTTTCTGTGGCCTTTCACCTTCAAACGGATGGGCAAACTGAGGTTGTTGACCACAGTCTAGGGGAGTTACTTAGATGCATTGTGGGCGAGAAACAAGGCACTTGGAATTTGACTTTACTCCTTGTTGAGTTTGCATATAACAATGCTGTCAATAGAACCACAGGTAAGAGTCCCTTTGAGATTGTCCATGGCTACTCTCCTTGTACCCCTGCCGACCTCATTCCCCTCCCACCTGATGCCTGCGTGTCACATCTTGCATCCACATTTGCACAGCATATTCATGACTTGCATGCTGAGATTCGACGCAAGATTGTTTTCAGCAATGACAGCTATAAGTGTTCAGCTGACATGCATCGCAGAGCTGCGAATTTTGAGGTGGGTGATTTTGTTATGACTCGGATTCGACCTGAACGATTACCCAAAAACTCCCTTAAAAAGCTTCATGCTCGTGCCATGGGACCTTACCAAATGCTTCGGAAGTTGGGATCTTATGCAAATGTACTTGATCTCCCTGACAGTTTAGGTATTAGTCCTATTTTCAATATGGAGGATTTCACTCTTCATCGCGCTACTTTCGAGCATCATTATCTTCCTTTTGGGGTTTCTGCAGGTACTTAGGTCCCTAAACTCCCACCTTTGCCACAGTCGTAGACTGGTATCGAGGCGGTATTGGATGATGAGTTTGTGTCCTCTTCTCGTGGGGGGTTCCGACGCTTCCTAGTGCAATGGTCAGGACGACCCCAGTCAAATGCTACTTGGATTACTGAAGATGAGTTTCGTGATATGCATCCGACTCTTTTAGAGTGGTACCTCCAGGACAACTCGTTGGCGTCGAGTTCTTTTCCTGTGGGGGAGAATGATGTCGTATCTCCAAAGGAGTTCTATGACAATGTGTATTCTAGGAAGAATAGGAGATTTCGTAATCTAGGGATCCTCTTTTAGGATAAAATCTTTTTATTTTTCTAAATTATTTTTAGTTATCATAATCTTATCGTAATCTTTGGATTTATTTTATATTCTTTTTTGCAGTTGTATTGATTACTATATAAACCCTCCTCGTGCTCTGGGGAAAGACACACTTGAATGAATTGAATTATTGAGTTTCTTGAAAGTTCTTGTGTGATTTTCTAGGTGTGGGAATTGCTCTTAGAGCGTCCTACATCAGTTGGGTATGTTATTTTGAATAATTGACATAATTACATATATTCTTGTCAAAGTATGAATACAATTATGTTGCTCAGTCTTGGAGCTTTTATTTGTTTCAGTACTCCCTTTGCAATGTTGAGATTTAGTTTCAATTCCTTGTGGTGTTATATATTACTAAACAGGGCTCCAGTTGTAGGATTTTTTTAGGCTTAGATGATGAGGTCCTAGCAAGCATTATAATTGCCCAAATACATTGTTTATCCTCTCTGTCTGTTCATCTCTATCAAATAAACCCTAATCTGTATCTGCCATGGCTACATATTCCATGCTGATCCACTTCTTTACAAAAGCCCCCTCTCTCCTCCCTAACCGTGCTGTTCAATTTTGAGCCAACCTAACTGTCGTGCATGTCATTCTGTATTAATGCCAGGCATCATGATTGTTTTGTTTCTATGTACACTGTCCCCCTAAATGCTTCTTGTGGTTCTTCTCTGTTCTTTGTTGCATCTGGTTCTTCTTTGCTTCATCGCCACTGATCGTCTTTGCAGTTTGTAACTATTTTGTCTGATTTTCGATTGAAGTACTGCATCCATTCTATGTTCTTTGTCAGGATGTGTCTCAACATAAGACAGGCACAGCTAAGGCTGGCAGAATTAGTGCTGAGTATGAGCATCGTAGCTTGGCAACTGTATTGTTTGCTATCCCATTACCATTTCTTCACGCTGTAGTCAAAATAGAGATGATGTTTCGATGTATGATCTTGGATATGTTGAAAAACTGATCTCGTACAATTATATACTGATAACTACCTATGACACATGGGGTTATATTTGATGAGTACTTCCTTCGTTCATCGTCTTCAAACCAAATATAAGTACCCCAACTTCATAGTTAACGTATGTATATCTATATTGTAGCTATAAAAGGCGATTTAAAGACTTAGAAGCAAAGCTAAAAGTGCCTAGACTTTTAAGAACAGCTTATCATGCACTTATGCAGGTATTCAAATTAAACAAATCCATGTTAGCTTAGTGGATATAAAGTATCAATTTTGATATATCAATGATTCAGTTGTGATGAACGCATAACTAAGCCATATGCATTCACATTTGAACTTAAAATGCGTTTAGTATATGTAATCATTGCATTTAAGTCTTCCCTATGCTGTTTGGAGGTTATCACCGGCCAGGATTGGTACTGATGTGGGCTTTGGGAGTGGATCTGTCTCGCCCTAGTGCCTAGTTACGCGTATGTTTAAAGTGATGTAAATTGGCATTCTTGAAAAATGAACATCGGGTTTTTGTAAATGAATATTTTATTCATTACTTGGGGAAAAATAAAGATTGATCCACCTGATTTGAATGCAATAGTGGACGAAGACTTACTCCCATGAAATGGCCTACTTTTTGATCCACACTAGTATACTACTTGAATGTGTGGTGGATCCACCGCAGTTCTGTAGAAAGACATATGGTGTTGCCACCTGGCTGCCTTGACCACCAACCCTGCCACCCTCTCCCTCCTCCCCTCGCCCCACAAAAACAAAGAAAGAACATGGAAGTCACCCATGCAGCCACTTTGGGCCATTTTTTTTTCCGCACTTGTAAAACATTTTAGTCATATGGAAAAGATATGGTGTCTTCATTTCTGTGTTTTTGTGGTGGTGTCTGGAAGCAATTAAGATGGGTGGTGGGACCAAGCCGTTATCATTCTGTGTATATTGATCTTTCCACTTTTGTGATCTTTCCACTTTTGTTTTATTTTTGCAATGGGTATCATGTCGTATTATCAGGGAAGTTTTCGAAGAGCCAAGGTGTGGGCATCAATGGCAAGCAGGCGAAGGAAACAAATATACCTGTGGAAGTATGGAGATACTACCTTTTATGTAATCGACCTGAGGTATATGTTTTCGGTAACTTGAAACCACTCTACGCAAGTTTCCCCTTTTCTAATAATGAATGGAAGTGAAGCGCCAATTGTCATTTTGCGGCACTTTTGCAGTCTTAATTTATGGAAGAAGTTATACAAGTATTGGACCAAAGAGATAATTTGTTCAGTTTGATTTTACCTTGTATGCTTATTATTGTGATTTACCTAGCAGGTTTCAGATACACGGTTCTGTTGGGATGATTTGCAAGCAAAACTCAATCCTGAGCTAATAGCAAATTTACGCAACTATGTCAATAGAGTACTGAGATTTTTGGCAAAACCGCCAGGTCAGATTGATAATGTTCAAGTTTTGTAGCATTTTTTCGTTGAAAATCTTATCTTCTAGTGAACTGCTTGTCCTCTCCTATGGTGTTTTGTAATGCCCGGGGGAAAAGGGGGGGGGGGGGAATGTATAGGGCATGTCATTGTTAAGGGGTTCACAGATGACACACAACATCACATGTCATGGTTTGCGTATGAGCCTTAGTTGATCAATATGATCCTTTTTTTTAAACTTCATTGCCATTGTGTTTACTATATTGACGTTTATTTCGCATTTATATCATTGTACGGTTTCCATGAGGTCTTGCATGTACATTCTTTGTCCTTTTGCCTCTTAATTTTTATTGTATTGTGTGGATTGTTAGAGATAATTGAAGGGAGCTGCATTTGTCGTGGCACCTTTAGCTAAGAATTTCCTGTTACAGGTCAAGGTTATGGTTCCATTATACCTGACATTACGGGGGCAGAATCTGATGAATTGACACAAAATTTTGGTGAAAGAATTGGTGAATATGTGGACCTCTATGTGGAGGACATGGAGAAGAGAATTCATTCCACTTCATGTTTTATGCTTGGTGTTTCACTTGGTTCTCCTTTACATCCTTGTGTTAGGAGAAGAGTTGGGGTAATAAAATCCCCTTTTCCAAGAACTTTCCTGAGTACAGCTCACAAGGACTGCCAGAACCAGGCAGCCAGCTTATTCTTGATGTGCTTTAAGTGACAACAAATCAATGATCATCTGTACATGGGTGGAGCCAGAAAAATTAATCAGGGGAGACCGGACCGATCAGTTAATATTATAGGCATGGGAATAGAGATTTGGGTTCAAATTTCTAGTTTATTGCCTTTTATATTTTCGTACGCGCTAAAAGTAATATAGGATGCATTGTTAAGTAAAGAAGAAAATAAACCTAAACTACGTTTTTTCGGCTCAAAAAGGAAAAGGATTTCATTACCCCATTGCTAAAGAATTATACATGTCTACCACTGCCGGATCAATAATAATGTTTGGCTTGCCTTCCAATCCAACTTTCTCCCCAAGGACCTAAGGTTGAAACTAAGTAAACATATGAACTGCTAAATCTCCTTTTTTTTTTTTTTTTTAATGATACACCACGATATAAAGTGTAAACTCAAAGTTGAAGGCATGTTTTCAATAAAATTGCCTCCAATTACTGTAAAACTAGTAGTGTCAAGTTAAACTAGTTATTATTGATATACAAACTTAAGAAAAAAATATTAATAAAGTTAATCAAAGTAACATGAGATGGAACTATTAAAAAGGGGGCGTGTGCTATATAAAGAGCATTTAGAAGGAATTGGAAGGAAAAGGGCAAAACAAAGCACATATAAAATTGCCTTCAAATTCCTAGAGGTACATAACTAGGTTCAAATTGGCCAGCAGGTTTTGATTTGTTAAGTCGTTCTTGTTAATTAGAGGGGATGATTGCAAAATGATTTTATAAAGCTAAAGCCCAATTACTACTTGTTAGTGTAATGAAGAATTAAAACGAACAACTATGATGGTGCAAAAATAGTCATAGAAAATGAAAAAGATCAAGTGCGCAGTGCAAGGAGTAGAATCAGAAACCAACTGAGCTCACAAACACGCTTGTGGGGACAGGGGCCAGACCACTACACCGCATTAATATTTGTAGAGGATTTTATATATATTTTGCCGTGATTTTTTCCCTTTGGGGGGGCGGGGGGGGCGCAGCCAGTTCCGTTGGATCGGCCCTGCCAGCGCAATGCAAATCATAAATACCACGCTTTGAGCAGTAATACCAGGTTATGGCAAAGACAAGTGTTGTTCCCAGGAGCTCTCAATGTTTGACCCTCACAAGTCATAATTTCACTTGTGCAATCCTTAGATGATGGCATGATGCAGACATATTTTGAGTATATTGATCGTTTGGGATAAAGGCTCATAAAGCCCATATTTTTATTCTGATGTGCTGTTATAACTAATTTCTTAGCTTTGATTAGCTGCTGCGTCATCAAACTATGGAAATTTAGAATGCAATGGTATGGTGGACTTCTGTTGTGTATGGATAGGCTGTACTCCTTCCTTCATAGTTAGATTTTGAGTATATCCATCGTTTGAGGATGAAACACTTACAATGATAATGGAAATAAGATGCCTCTAATTTATTAATAATGTCGCTGAATTTGAAGAGTCTAGACCTTTCATTACTTTTTGGTTCAACGTATTAAATATTGCATTTGCAAGTACCAAGAGCTCATATACATATCAGAGGTATTACTTTTGTGTGATTGGATTGTTTGTATGGCAATGCTAGTCATGAGACTTTCTTTCATGGAAGTGATTGCATCTGATGTGATATCTTTGCTTTGTTACTGAAACTCATGTCTTTCCTTCTAAACTCTCGATTTTTCAGGTGAAGCTAAAGAGGGGACTCAAAATTGCTATGCTTATTTCTTCTGAAGGAAATTCATATCTGCAAGTACGATGGTTGCAAATTTAATTGTTTAATAGAGCGTCTTGTGTTGGATATATTCATGACTAAAATATTTTGATGAAACACCAAAATTGATTGAGGACTAGTATACACAGATAGGGATTTGGAAATATACACAACCTCTTGTTAAATGTGTTTAGAATAATGAGCAAAAATAACATGAGGACATATCAAATAAAAATATATGATCATGATGGTCATTTGATCTTGCATACAAGGAAAACATATGAGGATTGCTTGATTGCCTTAATCCTTGAGAAAAACAATTTCCACAAAGATTGACACATGCCATAGAAGAACCACTTGTCAAAAGATAAGTTAGGCAAGAATACTTTTGCTATGGAAATTGTCAAGGCAAATATCTATCACTAAGCTACTGATCTTTTTGATTAAGCAAGTACAGCAAGGCAAGACATCAGCAAAGATCAGGCCAAGTATCACACAAGAGAAGGCAAACAAATCAGAAACAAAGATAATATCAAATCAGAATCCTGAAAATCAGCATCAGAATATTCTGAGCAAGAGTTGCCTTCCCAGTGCACGTCCATGAAAGGCTATAAATAGATGAGCTGATCAGACAAGTAGAAGTGCAGAAAAAGATCACAGCATTGAGTTCATTTCCTGAGTCATATTGAGATAGTGAGCAAAAAGAATAGCCTTGAATATTTGTCACAAACCATTATACTAAATATTTGGTGACTAAGAGTTGAGTGTATTTTGAGGAAAATTATTAAGGAGTGAACATAAGGAGTTATAGTGAGGCTTTTCAACTCCTCCCATACTTTAATCAAATAGATTGATTTAAAGTATTTGGGATATTTAGAGTGTGGTGCTCTAAAAGATAGTGAAGTGTTCATCTTAATAAAAAGAGTAGTAAGTTGAATCCTAGAGTTGGATAACTCTAGGCGGGGACTTAAGCCTGATTGAGGCGCAACCTCGTTAAAACATCGTTCTGTACTTTGTACTTTTATCTTCTACATTTATTTCTGGCGTTAAAATTTTTATGGAAGAGTCAAATCTTCCTATTCACCCCCCTCTAAGACGATTTGACTCTTCAATTGGTATCAGAGACTGTCCCATACTCTTTGACCTAACAGTCGAGTGGGTGACGATCATGGCCTTTACTGGAGATGTCAACATCGAAGGACGTTCTACTGTTAGACCCCCTTTATTCAAAGGAACAAATTTTTCTTATTGGAAAAATGCCATGCAAATTTTTATTGAATCAACAGACATAAAACTATGGAAAATTGTGAATAATGGACCATATACTGTGCCTAAGATTAAAAATGACAAGGGGGAAGATATCGATAAACCAAAAGATCAGTACACAAGCACCGATTGGGAAAAACTTACCAAAAACTCTAGAGCCAAACACATCCTCTATTGTGGTTTGGACGCTAATGAGTATAATAGAATTTCTGCCTGCGAGACTGCCAAACAAATATGGAATAAGCTAATTGTCACATATGAAGGAACAAGCCAAGTACGTGAGACTAAAATGAATATGTTTGTTCATCAATATGAGTTGTTTAAAATGCAGGCTGACGAATCAATAAAGGACATGTTCACTCGGTTCATTGAAATTATCAATAATCTAAAATCGCTTGGTAAGAGCTACTCAAATGAAGAAATGGTATACTTCGGTGTCTTCCAAAGAGAGGAAGCTCAAGATCTCCAAAAATTGGAGCTTGATGACCTCCTTGGAAAACTCCTAACCCATGAGATACATCTCACAGAGGAAGATGGAGAAGGTTCCAAGAAAGGAATTGCTCTCAAGGCCACAAAAGAAGGCTGGCCATCGGAAGATGAAGATCCCGATAGCAACGATGATGAGGCTTTTTCCCTCATTGTGCGAGGCCTCAATAAATTGGGAATAAAGAAAAGATTCAACCAACGAGGATTCAACACCAAAGGATCCACGTCGAAAAGAAATGAGAAATACACCAAAGGTAAATTTGTCAATAAAGAAAATGCTAACATTAGCTCTTGCTATGGTTGTGGCATGCCAGGTCACTTGCTAAAGGACTGCCCATTAATTCAAAAAATGGGAGAAAAAAGGAGGTTCAAGAAAAAAGAAAATAAGAGGGCTATGATTGCCGCCTGGAGCGATAACGAGACAAGTGACAGTGAAAGCGACGAAGAACACACAAATAATACTTGTCTCATGGCCAAGGATGGAGAATCATTTGAACACGAAAGTACGGATGAGGTAGACATATCTGGCCTATATGAATGTTCTAAGGATGAACTAATTGATGCCTTGATTAGCTTTGCGAATCTAGAACAAAAATACATGTCTAAATATAAAGACCTCAAAAAAGGGGTATGAAAATTAAATCAGAAAAATGCAGATCTTGAACAGTTGAATAATAAACTTCATGAAAAAATTAAAGACCTAGAAACAAAAAATTTGGAATTATCAACCAAGTGTGATGCTAAGCACAAAACGATTCTTAAATTTACTCAAGGGCAAGAAAACTTAGACCGACTACTGAGCACACAAAAAGCATCCTTCAATAAAGAAGGAATTGGGTATGATCACTTTAACAAGAAGAAGAATTACAGGAACTTCTTTATTAAACCCACGTTGCATGAAATGAATGTCAAAACTAGTAACTATTGCTCAAAAGATGGTCACATCACCTATTCATACCCACTCAGAAAATCTACCCCAAAAATTATTCAAATATGGGTCCCTAAATGAACAAGACCACCTAACTTAGTGACTTATCATTTCGAATCTAGATTTAACGCCAAAAGTGGAAGGAATGGTTGATTTCTTGTTTTGCAGGTGTGCTTGAAATCCGGACAAGACTTGTGGTACCTCGATAGTGGATGTTCAAGGCACATGAGTGGTAATACCTCCTTGTTCACTAAGATCAAAAAGAAAGGACATGGAAGTGTCACCTTCGGCGACAAAAGCATAGGTAAAATAATGGGTGTCGGTAAAATAGGTAAAGATCCCGCCAATTCTATTGAAAATGTTTACCTAGATGACGGATTAAAATTTAATCTATTAAGCATATCACAACTATGTGATAAAGGAAACTTAGTTACCTTTGATTCAACCCACTGCATTGTTAAAAACAAAATTTCTGAGAAAATTTCTCTTTATGGACCTAGAATAGATAATGTCTATGCTATAGATATTAATAATGTTCCATCTCAAAACTTGTCATGTTTCAAAGCATCACACAATGTGGAAAAATGGCTTTGGCATCGAAGACTAGGTCATGCTAGCATGCATACCATTAAGAAATTAGCAGAAGGGGATTTAGTACAAGGACTATCCTCATGCAATTTTGAATATGATCACATATGCAATGCCTGTGCTAAAGGTAAACAAGTACGTAGTTCCTTCAAGTCAAAAAATAGAATTAGTACATCTAAACCATTAGAATTACTTCATATGGACCTATGCGGACCAATACCCATACAAAGTTTAGGACACAACAAGTATATCTTTGTAATTGTGGATGATTATTCACGATTCACATGGGTCTGCTTTTTAAAAGAAAAGAACAAAGCTTTTAAAGAATTTTCAAAACTTTGTAAACAATTGCAAATTCAAACAAATTCACAAATCATTTCTATTAGAAGTGATCATGGTAGAGAATTTGATCAAAAAGAGTTTACTGAATTCTGTAATAAACGTGGAATAGCTCACAATTTTTCTGCACCACGTACACCTCAACAAAATGGTGTAGTAGAAAGGAAAAACCGCACGTTAGAAGACATGGCCCGCACAATGATGTGTGAAAGTAATGTCTCTCAACACCTCTGGGCCGAAGCCGTCAATACTGCTAACTATGTACTAAATCGTTGTTTAATTCGGCCAATTCTAAAAGGAACGCCCTACGAATTATTCAAAGGTAAACGACCCACCATTTCGTATTTTAAACCGTTTGGATGCAAATGCTTTGTTCATAAAAATGGAAAAAATAACCTAGGAAAATTCGATGCTAGAAGTGACGAAGGAATATTTGTGGGATACTCCATGTATAGCAAAGCATATAGAATTTTTAATAAACGCACCAAAACCATTGAGGAAAGTATTCATGTGATTTTTGATGAATTTAATGATGGTGTGTTAAGTGGATCTATAGTACAGGATCTATATTTAAATAAGTATGGTGACGATGAAGAAGAAGCGAGAGAAAAAATAGATTATGCAAATAAGCAGCCACAAGAACTACAAGACTCTTCACCCCAGGAAGAAGAAGAACCCCCAAATGAAGAGAATCCCCCACAACAAGAGGTAACCCAAAAACACTTCAAGTATAAATCATTTCACCCCATGGACAATCTCTTAACTGATATCTCTACAGGTATAAGAACTCGCTCATCTTTGCGTAATTTTTGTGCATTCTCTGCCTCCGTATCCTATATAGAACCAAAAAATCATTTAGAAGCTCTTAACGATTCAAACTGGATAAAAGCCATGCAAGAAGAATTAAATCAATTTGGACGAAATCAAGTATGGACACTCACAACACGACCAAAAAATTATCTAGTGATTGGCACAAAATGGGTCTTTAGAAATAAACTGGATGAAACTGGGACCGTCATAAGAAATAAAGCCCGACTAGTAGATAAATGATATAATCAAGAAGAAGGCATAGATTTTGATGAAACATTTGCCCCAGTTGCCAGATTAGAAGCTATACGCATCTTACTAGCATTTGCATCTCATATGAACATCAGACTTTATCAAATGGATGCAAAATATGCTTTTCTCAATGGATACCTACAAGAAGAAGTCTATGTAGAACAACCTCCTGGCTTTGAAGATCCTAACTTTCCTGCACATGTTTATAAACTCCAAAAGGCCCTTTATGGGCTAAAGCAAGCTCCTAGGGCATGGTATGAGCGACTAAGCAAATTTCTTTTAGATCATGGCTTTAAAAGAGGTCAAATTGATAAAACCCTGTTCACCAAAACAAAAGGAAAAGATTTTTTAATCATTCAAATTTACGTTGACGATATATTATTCGGAGCCACAAATAACTCTTTATGTGAAGAATTTTCGAATCTCATGAGCAAAGAGTTTGAAATGAGCATGATGGGAGAGCTAACATTCTTCTTGGGACTTCAGCTTAAACAGAGCAAAGATGGCATCTTTATTAATCAACGTAAGTACATCAATGAAATCTTAAAGAAATATAAAATGGATCAAGCCAAGCACGCCAAAACACCAATGGCCTCTAATGAAAAATTAGATCTTGCCAAAGATGAAAAACCTGTTTGTGAAAAGCTTTATCGGGGCATGATCGGTTCATTGCTCTATCTTACTGCTAGTCGTCCCGACATTATGTTCAGTGTGTGTCTGTGTGCTAGGTTTCAAGCCTCTCCTAAAGAATATCATTTAAAATGTGTAAAACAAATTTTTAGATACCTAGCTAGAACAAAAAACTTAGGACTATGGACCCTCGAGGAGGAGATTTGTCTTTAGTTAGATACACTGATGCAGATTATGCAGGATATAAGGTTGATCGAAAAAGTACCTCAGGAACATGTCAGTTTCTAGGACAAAGCCTAATCTCCTGGCACTCCAAGAAGCAGAATTCCGTTGCTCTTTCAACAGCTGAAGCAGAATACATCGCTGCTGGTGCCTGCTGTGCTCAACTACTATGGATTAAACAGCAGTTACGGGATCTCAGAATCAATCTCAAAGAAGTACCTATAAAATGTGATAATCAAAGTGCCATCAATATTACTAAAAATCCTGTTCAACATTCACGAACAAAACACATCGAGGTACGCCATCATTTTATTCGCGACCATGTTGAAAAAGGTGATGTCACTCTTGAATTTGTACTCACTGACTCTCAACTAGCAGATATCTTCACTAAACCTCTCAGTGAGGACAGATTTAACTACATTCATCATGAACTTGGCATGATCAATATAGATGCATGAATTGAGGGGGAGCCCTCTCTTATGACTAACCAAGTTTATGAAGTATGCTGCAGACACATCAGACTATCTCACGGACAATCCCTGCTTGTCAGCAGACCCCTTGCATATAAATCAGGTACGCATCTCACTACACCTAGATTCAATTTTTGTGTCTCAAAAATCTATTTTGATGCCCTCATATGAATCTAGCACACATTAAATTGAGCAAGGTTCTATTGGAGAAAATTAATTCATAATTTTTCTCTTGTGGAACCACCATCAGGATTCACCCATTTTTATCCTTTAGAATTATCAAAATTTGATTCCTCTCCTATGCTTGCCCTAGTAGCATTAACAATAGTTCTCTACCCAAGCTATGGCCACCTAATCACACTAATTGCAAGCCCCTTTTCTCTCTCCTACTTTCCCAAATCCACTCCCCACTCTCTCTCTCCTCCCTTCGGCTCTCTTACCCAGCACTGTGCCCTCAATGGTGTTCCACTCTCCACGGCAGAACACATTCAATGTGTTAACCTTGCCACTCAGTCCATTCGCGCTACTAGCAAAGCATCCCCATCCACGCCCTAATCCCTTTACCGTATCCTGATGGTTGGCTCACACATATTTTTTGGTATATGGACCATGTTTTCTTCCTTTTTGATGAAAGAGAGGGAGACACTATGGCTTCATAATAGTCGTATCTAGGATCCTATGTTAGATGCAGTTAAAATTACTATGTTAGCTGTTTTGTCAAAACTATTATGCTTGTCACTTTGTCAAAATGCTCTGTTAGTTACCCCGTTAAAATCCTAGATTATATTCTCTAAAAAATCATTTAGAAAACGATTCAAACTGGATAAAAGCCATTTAAATCAATTGGACGAATCAAGTATGGAACTAGAAAAAAAATTATCTAGTGATTGGCGGGGAAATAAACTGGATGAAACTGGGACCGGTTTAAAGCCCGACTAAAGATAAATGAGGAATCAAGAAGAAAAATAGATTTCATGAAACATTTGCCCCTTTGCCAGATTAAAGCTATACGCATGCATTTTATCCATAGAACATCAGACTTTATCAAATGGATGCAAAATATGCGGTAAAACAAAAGAGTCTATGTTCCTGGCTTGAAATCAAACTTTATGCACATGTGGCCCAAGTGGGCTAAAGCAAGCTCCTAGGGCATGCGACTAAGCAAATTCTTTTAGAGATGGCTTTAAAAGAGGTCAAATTGATAAAACCCTGTTCACCAAAACAAAAGGAAAAGATTTTTTAATCATTCAAATTTACGTTGACGATATATTATTCGGAGCCACAAATAACTCTTTATGTGAAGAATTTTCGAATCTCATGAGCAAAGAGTTTGAAATGAGCATGATGGGAGAGCTAACATTCTTCTTGGGACTTCAGCTTAAACAGAGCAAAGATGGCATCTTTATTAATCAACGTAAGTACATCAATGAAATCTTAAAGAAATATAAAATGGATCAAGCCAAGCACGCCAAAACACCAATGGCCTCTAATGAAAAATTAGATCTTGCCAAAGATGAAAAACCTGTTTGTGAAAAGCTTTATCGGGGCATGATCGGTTCATTGCTCTATCTTACTGCTAGTCGTCCCGACATTATGTTCAGTGTGTGTCTGTGTGCTAGGTTTCAAGCCTCTCCTAAAGAATATCATTTAAAATGTGTAAAACAAATTTTTAGATACCTAGCTAGAACAAAAAACTTAGGACTATGGTACCCTCGAGGAGGAGATTTGTCTTTAGTTAGATACACTGATGCAGATTATGCAGGATATAAGGTTGATCGAAAAAGTACCTCAGGAACATGTCAGTTTCTAGGACAAAGCCTAATCTCCTGGCACTCCAAGAAGCAGAATTCCGTTGCTCTTTCAACAGCTGAAGCAGAATACATCGCTGCTGGTGCCTGCTGTGCTCAACTACTATGGATTAAACAGCAGTTACGGGATCTCAGAATCAATCTCAAAGAAGTACCTATAAAATGTGATAATCAAAGTGCCATCAATATTACTAAAAATCCTGTTCAACATTCACGAACAAAACACATCGAGGTACGCCATCATTTTATTCGCGACCATGTTGAAAAAGGTGATGTCACTCTTGAATTTGTACTCACTGACTCTCAACTAGCAGATATCTTCACTAAACCTCTCAGTGAGGACAGATTTAACTACATTCATCATGAACTTGGCATGATCAATATAGATGCATGAATTGAGGGGGAGCCCTCTCTTATGACTAACCAAGTTTATGAAGTATGCTGCAGACACATCAGACTATCTCACGGACAATCCCTGCTTGTCAGCAGACCCCTTGCATATAAATCAGGTACGCATCTCACTACACCTAGATTCAATTTTTGTGTCTCAAAAATCTATTTTGATGCCCTCATATGAATCTAGCACACATTAAATTGAGCAAGGTTCTATTGGAGAAAATTAATTCATAATTTTTCTCTTGTGGAACCACCATCAGGATTCACCCATTTTTATCCTTTAGAATTATCAAAATTTGATTCCTCTCCTATGCTTGCCCTAGTAGCATTAACAATAGTTCTCTACCCAAGCTATGGCCACCTAATCACACTAATTGCAAGCCCCTTTTCTCTCTCCTACTTTCCCAAATCCACTCCCCACTCTCTCTCTCCTCCCTTCGGCTCTCTTACCCAGCACTGTGCCCTCAATGGTGTTCCACTCTCCACGGCAGAACACATTCAATGTGTTAACCTTGCCACTCAGTCCATTCGCGCTACTAGCAAAGCATCCCCATCCACGCCCTAATCCCTTTACCGTATCCTGATGGTTGGCTCATCAGTGTGCACTTTCTGGTTCTTCCTCTGTATTCTAATTCTTGCTTTTGTCATTGTTTCCTTGGCAAAATGCTTTTATGATATGTTCAGCTGGTTTTACAAGCTATATACCCTGTACAATGATTTTCTGATTAATTTATTTCTCCTACTGCCTCTAGCATCGATCTTCACACTTTAGCTATAACTACAGCGGATAACTAATCTTTTATTGCTGATTGTTTTAAATTATGTTGCTTCAATCTTTGTGAACTCCTTGAAAAAGTTGTCATTGTGTTGTGTAATGCCTATGGTCAAGGTTTTACTTTTTGTCTCTCTTTTAAATTTCTTTCCCCTCTGGGCGATGCTTCCTAGAACATACAACAATTTCATAGAAAAGGCATGCCTAAACCGAGTTTTGTCCAATGTATGGTGGTAATTCTTGTGTGTTCTTATGCACGATGAAGTTAACTAGAAAATGCTGAAGCTTTTGTGCAACCTTTTGCTAATAAGTATCTGATAGTGGGGAAGGGTCATTTACTTGCGCATGGGATTCTTGGAAAAGGGTCCAAATGGTTTGGCTTTGAAATTCATTCTCGTCTTTCTATGGATGTTAAAGGATCAGACAGATCATGTGGTACTTGTGTTGGCCATGCCACAAAAGCCCAGAAGCATACTGTTGTTGATTCTGTCTGTGTCAAAGAGATCGAAGTCAACGAGGGACCACCGGTTGTTGCTGGTGATGTCGAGAGCTGCATCTCATCGGAGGAGATCCAGGTTTCTCTGCCCTCCTCATAGTCTCTTCACATTTACCTTTTAATATTACTTCACTTCCTTTTTTTGGGGGGGGGGGGGGTTGGGCAGTTCTCAGCCCTGTTCACAAATCATCTTCCTATCTCATGCGATTATCTTTGGCAGGGGATGAAGTCAAGTGTCTCTGGTGGTGTCAACCCAATAACCATTCATGATAAATCACAGTCAGCGGAGGTTGTTGCTGCTTCTAACGGTGAGCTTTTGAAGGTAATAAAGGCTCTTTTTCTTTTGACACCATTTTTTCCTGGTTATCTGCTTTCCATCTGTTGTAAAAGCAGTATGATTGTGGGACATTTTTTGCCTTCAGATTATAGAGGGCTACTGAGCGAGCTCCTTTTGTTTCCTACTTATAACTGCCTTCCAAATCGAAAGTTTTTTTGGAATTTACTTATAATTCAACTACATTCTGCCCAAAACAAAAATATATGTGTATGCCTTGGGCTTTTCCAAAATGCAAGGAGATTTGGGTTTCAGCCTAGGTCTAACAGGTTACTCTCCCTTGACTTCTAAGCCCAAATTTAATTAAAACTGAGGCACACTGTAGAGGAGCCTTGGGCAATCAAACCCTACTTTGAAACCTATGCACCACGTGTGCCACAAGTAGTGAGAGAGAGGTTGACGAGGGAGAAGGAACGACAGAGAAAAGGTATCTCATCTAGTGAGAGAGAGGAGAGACAGAAGAAGAGACAAATGACGGTTGATTCATGCTGTTGCTTTGTCTGTGTGTTGCTTCATCTGTCTGCTATTTGCTCTTTTGTTGATCTGCAGCTTCTCTTCGTCTTTTACGTAACTTCCTGGGAGAGATGAGAGGTGGATAATACATAATAGTGCTTTTCTCATCTCTCTTTTTCCTCTTTCCTTTCTTCGTAATTTGGGATTGACCAATTCGGTAACCCCTGAATTTTGGATCGCAGACAAACTACGATCTAGAACGGGGATTGAAGATCGCAGATTCTTTTTTCTTTTTTTTTTTGGGGGGGGGGGGGTTTGCACCGAATTAGGTAACTATGGGATATAGCTATCATATAATGAAGGGATTTATTTCGTGGAACCAGGAAAGGCATGGTGGATTACCGATACAAATTAGAGAACTGAAGCTTTTTTCTCTCTTTTGGATTTCACATTATCTCATAAACTATATGGCTCACATGTTCCCGTTTAAACCAGCAGTTAGGCATTGTAATTTTCATGCATCTTATAAACCAAACTATGCAAATTTTTTTTTGAGATCCAGTATTTGTTAATTTTGGGAAAGTACGTGTCTTTTCTGCCTGCCTAGGGGAGAAAAAGAGGGCTAATGGTAGAAGGTGCAAGGTAGAGGCTCCTACAAATCCTTTTTTTTTTTTTTTTGGGGGGGGGGGGGTTTGCACCGAATTAGGTAACTATGGGATATAGCTATCATATAATGAAGGGATTTATTTCGTGGAACCAGGAAAGGCATGGTGGATTACCGATACAAATTAGAGAACTGAAGCTTTTTTCTCTCTTTTGGATTTCACATTATCTCATAAACTATATGGCTCACATGTTCCCGTTTAAACCAGCAGTTAGGCATTGTAATTTTCATGCATCTTATAAACCAAACTATGCAAATTTTTTTTTGAGATCCAGTATTTGTTAATTTTGGGAAAGTACGTGTCTTTTCTGCCTGCCTAGGGGAGAAAAGAGGGCTAATGGTAGAAGGTGCAAGGTAGAGGCTCCTACAAATCCTAAGCAAATCTAGAACAGAGAAAATGCGTTACTATTTCCGCATTGCAATGAGGGAGTTTCTATTGCCGAAAACGCCTGAGAAAAACAATGACTGACAACGTTGAGTTGGATAATTTAGAAAATTGAACAAAAATGTGACCCCAGAGGAACTTACAGAGTTTGCAAAGAAATTTGGGGCTTTCTCTATAGGAAGCTGCCATGAAGATGTGAAGAAGCATCTCGGAATGATGTTGAAACATAACTGAAAAATGGTGAGACTTGTGCTTTTGCAGCTTCGAGCTGTAGACATTTAGATTGGTAGGGGTGGTGTTTCTTATTGGCGTATGTTGGCTTTAGGATGGCGTCTTACATGCTTGGGATTAGCATTGATCCAAAATTGTATTAGAAGTGCCTTTATTTAATTATTTATCGATTTGCGAATGTAGTATTACTTACCACCTACGTGTACTGTTATTTTAGGTGTCCTAGGAGTTGGAAGAATGTTGTACGGTGTTTTAGTGAGGGTTGTCTGAATGGTGGTAGAACCTCGTTTGCGTACCTCGTTTTGAGCTAAATCAATTATTAAAAAAAGGCCTAATGGTTGGGGGCGGGGGGTGCAGTATTGGTGAGTGTTGGTGTCGATGGTGGTGCGGTTGACATCCACCTGAGGGCTGCAGGGTCTGGCCAGTGAGCCTGGGGAGGGGGGCTGGTGTAAGAATAGTAGTATTCAGCTCTGCCTTCTATATTCCCTCGTAGCTCCAAACCCCAAAAACAGAAACAAAAGAAGAAAAAAACTGAGGTATGGGAGATCTCATGCGGTTGTCCAGCAGCAAAATCAACAACTAGAGTTCCTGGACTGCTTTTCACTGCGGAGTCTTTATGTGTGACAATAGTTGCATGGCTTCTCTTTACTCCTGCTTCATCCTGGCTTATGCTTCATTTGAATGTTTTTATGGAGTGCCTTGTACAAGTTATTATTCAGAAGATGGCATAGTGAGAGTCCTAAATTGCACCAACAGGTTGGATCTATCACTCTGGCGGAAGTGGAAGTGGAAGTGGCAGCGGATGGTGAGATCGTATCTGGACTTGAAAGGGAGCCTAATGGTGCAATGAACGCTGAGGGGGTGGTATGATCAGTCAGGGGCGGTTTATGAATGACCTGAACCTTGTTGCTTAATACGCCCAGGCATCCTACACTATCAATTTGCACCTCAGCTGTACACGCCCGGAATATAGTTAATTATGCCACCAGTAGTTGGTATGTCATTGACAGTAGTCAGTATGTTGGAGGCGCATTCTCTGGTTGTAGCTATAAGAGATTATACCATCAAGTAGTCGGTATGTTTAGGCCCATTGACAGCTATTTTGAGAGGCCAATTCTCTGGTTGTAGCTAAGAAAAGCGATTAGGTTTGTCTTCTGATGAGGTGCAGTAGGTGTCTTCTGTCAACGACCCATTGTTACCCATGTGAAAATCACCGAGTCTTTTACCATTTCATTTTATTACAAGCTAGTATTTCTATAACCCTGATTGCTCAGGAAATTCCATTAGTTTTTCATTGCGTTATTATTATGAGTTTTTAATTGACAGTACTCTTGTTCCTTCGCCTCATTTTCTCTTTCCTTTATTCTCCGTTCACCTTCTGCGTTGTCCACACCCAGTGTTCCGTGTGTGGCTCTTTGTTTTCGTCTCTCTCTGCTTCCTCACTCTCTTTCCTCCTTTCATTGCATCAGACATGGAGCCTCAACTGCTCGAAAACGACTTTGATCATTACCTTTCAAATAAGCAAAATTGAGTAGAGTGAAGAGAGAAAACAATGAAAATTTCCCAAAAAAGCAATGGCGAAATCGACTGATATTTGCTGTTGCCGCTTCCATTTGTTTGTCAGTAAAAATGTTGATGCTTGTTTTGGGGGGGGGGGGGGGGGGGGGGAGATCGGGTAGAATCAAGACTCTAGCTTTCTACTTAGCATTCTTTGATCCAGGGTTAACCTACCCAAATCTTAGGCTGTCTTCTTGTTTCCCCGGCTTAGTTGCTGACGTTGAAATTGTGCTCCTAGCCATAAAGAATTTCGACGAGAGTTGACGACGGCCATGAGGGGATCAGGGAGAAAATACTCTATTTTGGGGAGAGGGTGTTAATTTTTTTGAGCCATGGACAGTGACAAAAATAAAGGATTGGAGTTGAAGAAGCATGAGTTTATTGGGAAGTTATAAAGGACAGAGAAAATTCGAAGGCTGTGGAAATGGAGTTCATAGGATAGGAGAGAGCAAGAGAAGTAAAGTAAAAAGGGCATTTTAGACAAATTGTGAACTTGGCTTTTAATTTTGTGCGAACTGTTTTATAAAATAGCGGGAAACTAGCTGCCCAATTAATTATCCCTTAACATGTGTCCTTAGGGCACATACTAGAAAAACCCTTAATTTAATTGCTTTTGAAGGTTTGTGAGAATAGCATGCGTTAAAAGATTAGGGTGATTTGTTTTGTTTTGATATATTTATGCTATACAAAAAGGAATCGTTCTATGTATACAAGCTCTAGGTTGTTTCAAGCCACTGTCGACCGGTGATTCGACTTGCCGTCGAAATAAAATGAAAGTACTGGGAGAAAAGGGGGGCGCGAACAATCATACCGGCGCCTAGCGGGCTATGTTGGAAGAACCGACCCGGCAAGCAACCCGGTTGGGAGGGTGGATTGATGGTTCAACTGGTTAGACCGTTTGGACCGGATCGAGCTGGTTGACCCGTTTACCTGTTGAACCGGATCAGATCTACATGACCCGGTTCATCAAAAACATATTTCCTTATATTTCCTTCAAACATGGTTTCCTTGATTTCATTATACAAAAGTGAGAAATATTACATAACATCAATTTGATATCAGTTTAAGTCTTAGAGTTCCAAATTCTCCACAAAAAAAAAAAACACAATAAGTGAACAATTCACCTACAGTGAGCGTCACCCAATCGCAAATGAACATACATGAACAAATAACTGTCCACAAGTCAAAGTAACAATAGGTAACTAGAAGTCTTATAAATACTAAATAGTTTGCACACATCATAATTCACAAGAACCAATAGTTTTAAGTATCATCACCGGAGTCAAATCCATCACAATAACCACTTGTTCCTGCTCTGGTGTCACCAAATGAAGACAAGTCTAGTCCTTCTGGCCCCTGGAACATAATCAAATCATCTTCATCATCACTATCATGATGATCACCATCTTGAGTAGCATCATCATCATCTCCATCAAGTTCAACTTGCAAAAATAATTGAAAATAATAAGAATTAGTATTGTAGAAAGCTTTGAAATTATTTAATTTTCAAAGAAGAATATACATTACGTATCAACTTTAGCTTTAGCTCTTGCGTCACGAGGAGTTTGGTTTGCTTGTTTGACGGAGCATTTTTTCTACATCATCGTAATCTAGTTCATTCTCGGGGTCATCCTCAACAATCCAAAAATCAACTCTTTCCACACAATCAATATCAATTGGATTGTAGGGCATTTTCTTGTTATCAAGCCTATATTCAAATAAAAAGAAACATTAAAAGTCACATTATAAATTTATAAGAACATCAAGACCAATCGAAAATGGCTACAAATTAGTTACCTATTCTTCAATCGAAGATTACAATGTGTACAAACAAGATCATTCAACTTTTCATGCTCTAACTGATTACTCTTCTTTGAATGTATGCGCTTAAAGACACTCTAATTTCTTTCACAACCTAAAGAAGATGCAGTTTGGCTAAGAAGCTTTATGGATGACTTTTTGGGATGTGGGCAATCATGTCCAAATAATCTCCACCATTCATCTACATAAATTCCGCAAAGTCACATTAATTTTAATAATAAAAAAATAATAATTATAATTAGGTTATGTTATCAAATAGAAGCATACTTGGACGAGTAGTTTTGCTGTTAGCAAAGGCTAACTCTCTTCCGAAGCCTTTCTCGCAGCCACAAAAGATCTTAGTCTCATCAAGAATCTTAGTCTTGTTGGCTCCGGTGATCTTAGACTCAATAACCTCAAGTAAACCAACCACAACCTCCGACTTTTGGCAAAAGCTATTTTGATGATATTGAAATGCAGGGTTTAACCAATAAGCACCAGCATAGATACTCTTATGTAATTGATGATCTCCTCTCTAGGGTGATCAAAACGGGTTAACCGGAAAGTCGATTTGCAAAAATTGTGAATCGAAAACCGAACTGAAACTTTCGGTCAACCGAAAATCAGTTAACCAAATTTTTTGGTTCGGCAAAAATGTGAACCTTAACTGAACTGAAGACTCGGTTAACCGGACTTTCGGTTCGGTTAGCCAGATTTTCAGTTCGGTTACCGGTTAACCGTTAATTTAAATTATTAATTTTCAATTTTCACTCATTTTATAATTAATTTAACTATTTAAGACACCAAATATTAATTTATACATTATTGTATGTTTAGTCTTATCTTTGATAATTATAAACTCTACATTTGATCAATAGAAATTTTTTTTAATAAAAGTATAAGTTTTAGTTTCGGTTAACCGAATCTCAAATGGCCGAATTGAAACCGAAATCGAAACCGCAAATTTTTTCGGTTCGGTTAATCAAACTGAATTTTTTTTAGAAAAATCAAACCGATTAACTGATTTTTCGGTTCGGTTTGCCGGTTTTCCAGTTCAGCTTTCAGTTTCGGTTTTTTTGCTCACCCCTGCTCATCTCTCCTTCACAATTTCAGTGTAAGGCGTATGCAACCTTTTCTTATTCTTAAAGATCTCCTTGATTGTCTTTGTGCCTTATGCATCCCTTCATGAACATATTCTAAAGTCGATTTCTCATCGGAATCAACAATGCAAAGCAATCTCAAGAGAGGAACAACAATCTTCACATTACCAAACAATCATTCCAAAATTTAGAATCTAAGATGACTTCTTTCACTGCTTTATCCTTTGATGACCTAGAAGGTCTCCACCTATTAAATTCAGGACTAGTAATCATAGCTTGCAAATCTAGCTTATGGTCATAAAGGCTTTTCTAAGTAATGAAAGTGGTGGCAAACCTTGTTTCCCTAAGACGTAATATTTCCGTCTACCTAGTAGTCCTCCTCAACCGACTCAAAGTCCATTTGTAGTTATAAACAAACACAATCACCTTAGATGCATATTGAGCTCAATTCACAATATGAGGCATTTTACCAATATCTTGCAGAATTAGATTTAAACAATGTGCAACACATAGAGACCAACAAATATTTTCATATTTCCCATTCAACATTGTCCCAGCAGCTTTGTAGTTGCTATCATTATCAGTGACAAAATGCACAACATTTTCAACACCAACCACATCAACAATTTCCACAGAGAAATTGTAAAATGTTTGTGCATCAGCAACAAAATCAGAAGTATCAGCAGATTCAATGAAACTAATCCCTTTATGACAATAAACAAGAAAGTTGATTTAGCTTTTATGCCTACCATTTGTCCATCCATCACCCATAATAGTGCATCCAGTTTCTTTGCAAACATTTCTATAAGAGTCAATAAGCAACTTAACTTCATTTTTCACCTCTCCTAAAAGCGTGACTCTTAAATCATTATAACTAGGTACCCTTATACCCAAAACCAATGGAGGCAATAATATCTATCATTTGTTGATAGTAAATAGAATTGCAACAGTTAAAAGGAATGCAACAATCATAAAAGAATCGAGGTACACACAAATCAACTTGCCTCCACTTTTCTAGACTTTGCAATGAAGCTTTAATTGAAGGTTAGGAACCAAGTATAGCTCCCGAAGCAAAATAAGAAGTATGACCAGAAGATGACTTCCTCTTGCTAGTGAACTTGCTTTAGGTTGGCTACTCCCACTCCAGCCTTCATTGATTGCAACTCCCTTATTGTGCATTTCAAAATGAGAAGATCGGAAGAGATTTCCTTCCTCACTAGTTATTCGCCGCTCTAACTTTTGTTGAGTGACCTCTTTAAGATTTTCAATCGTTCAATAGCAAACATCATTAGGGACCTTTTTACATTAAGCCATATCCCCACTTTGCTCAGTTAGGTGCATTTTCATCCTATTAATTCCGCCACCTTTGATTACTTTTTCACAAAAGTTGCAAATTAGCAATTTTTTTCCCATCACTAGAGTGTGCCATAGTCACATGAGCCCATGTCGGATCAGATTTTTGACAAATAGATTGAGCATTAATAGTTAACGAATCTAGAGTTGGAATGGATGGTGTTGAACTAGAGTCCATGCTTTCCTACAAATGAATTTAACTACATTAACATCAGCCCTTATTTTCTTCCTCTTCTCCATTCTTATGAATTTAACTACAAATGAATTTAACTAGAATTCATGATATTATTATATGAGGATCACCAAATTCATAAGATTGAGATTCTTATCAGGAGTCTGGCCATCAATCTGCCATGTGAAAGATGCAAATTTGTAGGAAATTTGGAAGTTAGACATAACATCCATGTTTGAAAAAGAGAGAGGAAGAAATTAGTACCTAACAATTCTGAAAGGTGAAAACCACAAATGCCACGCCGGCTGTCGGCCGGAGCTCACGTCTTACTACAGTACTGCTTCGAGTTCCAGAGTTCGAGAGAAAGAGAAATTGTTCGAGAGAAAGAGAAATCGAGAGTTAGAATTCACAAAGAGACCAAGAGAGTCGAGTGAAACATGCTCACGTCGGCCAAAATAGAAGACGAAAGAGAAAGGAAAAGAACACTAACTGGCCGGAGTCGCTTGTCGCCGGAGTCTACTGTAAGAGGAGCAGCAAGGAGTGAGGAATGGGGAGGAGAGCCGAGGACTGGAGTCAAGTAAGTAGCTAGAGCCAGACAGCGAAAGTCTAGGGTTTGGGCTGAAAAATGTTGGGACTTTTATACTAAAATCGAAAACCCGGTCGGTTCATGGTTATCCTAGGTGAGCCGAGTGAACCAGGTCAACCGAGTCTGATCGATTTTTTGCGAGTCAACAGCTTATGCAAGCCAAATCAATTTCCTGACTGGCCAGGTTCATAGTTCTTGGTCGGACCGGCTGGTCCGCTCTGGTTCTTACAACATAGCTGGAGGGGAAGCTTTGAATTTTTCTTATGATTATGGTGTAGATTGCAGTTGCAAATCAGGCCCCTCACCCAAAGAGTATGTTTCACCCATTAAACCATCCTCGATGCGAGATTCTCTCTTTGGGATGTTATTGTTGCAATCTCAGCAAAAACAACATCCTATCAAATCAAACGGTATCTCTCTCCCACAAATGCAAGATGCACTTTAAGATGTTTTTCCAATTTTTAATTTTTTGGTGGAACTCATTCAACTATTATGACATATACTTATATATATTTCATATTTATTTTGTATAATAATAATAACAACAACAATAATAATAATAATAACAATAATAATAATAACAATAATAATAATAATAATTTGTATTTGTAATAATTATTATTACATATTATTATTATTACTATTATGTTAATAATTAAATTACTTGATTAGTTGGATTGAATAAATTGTAATTATTATTTAAATATAAAACAATAATTGAATGATCTAATTCATATTGGTATACAATTAATTTGTCTCAATAATCAATTATGCATAGACATAAAATGGCTATTTAAAGAGGAACATAAAAAAGCAAAGAAATGTGCATTACAAGTGACAATTCCAACATGGTGAAGCAACTGAAAGTAAATGAAAATCAAATGACACAACCTTCTTAAATAGGAACTTCATGAAAAGGAAGGCTATAACGGAAGAAAGATTTAGTTCGCATTGTGGATGCTCCAGACCTTCGCCAAATATTTTTTATGAAATTCTCTTTTAACTTGCGATGCCCTGGTTCACTGTGCATGCTAGAATGTGCTCCCAACCAGGAATGAAAGTGGCAAACATACCCATTGTGAAACTCCGGTGGTGTGATTTGAGCTCCAGCTTGGTCATAGTGTGACATTGAAAGTGCAAGTTGTTTGTGTCTCGTTCGTCTTCAACAATCATGTTATGCATTACGATGCTTGCTCTAATGATTTGTCCTAACACTGCTGGGTCCAACAGATGTCCGAGACACCGAATAATAGCAAATCGAGCTTGAGCACTCTAAAGGCTCACTCAACATCTTTTCTCGTCCCTTCTTGTAGTTGGACAAACAAATTTGTTGAGGCAGTGGTGGGCACGGTATGCTTTTCGCTAGCACTGCCCATTCTGGATATATACCACTTGTTAGACAGTAACCCATGTCATATCGGTGACCATTTATCGTAAAGTTAACTTGTGGAGCTTGACCTTCAAGAAAGTCATCAAATAAGAGTGATCGATCAATTACATTAATGTCATTGGCTGATCCTGGGACACCAAAAATGCATGCCATATTCATGTGTCGTAAGATGCCACTGGTTAAAGCATAATAGTTGGTCTTCCTCTATGATCTATGCGACCATTCGTTCCTTGCTAGGTTTTTGGACAATTCTTCCATTCCCAATGCATACAATCAAAACTATATAACATGCCAAGAATCCACACTGATGGGTAATGTAAAGGAGCCTTTGCAAGTCTTGCTCATTTCGCTTTGCGTTCCAAGAGACCGTCAGCAAAACTGTTTAGTGCATTCCAAAATTGTGAGAGATAGTTTTGCAATATCCATTATGCTTCTCAGATTGATGAGTCTGAGGTGGCTTCATCTTTAATACCATCATCAATTGCAACATCAAGATTAAAATTAGGGTCTTCACCAAAAGGATGAGACATTTTGGAATTTTTAGGGTTAAGGTAAGAGGGTTTACAAAAATCAAGGCAATTCAGAGTGAATGTATAATGTTGCTATGAAGAAATGAAGGTGGAGATCATTGTGAGATAACTTGCAACATATTTATGCATGCGCTGGTTCAATTATTACAAACAAGGATGCACTTTGCACAGGCTTTGGTAGCCATGTCATGGCATTGTATTGTCAAAACTTTGATAGGTACTGTCACATCTATATATGTGTACATACTAATATTGACAAAAGTAATAATTAACTTCATTATGAACTTTTTACATTTTTACCTATTTATCTACAGTTAACAAAGTTATAACGGTTGATATGAAAACCTAAAACATTAATAAAAATAGTCTACAACACAAATTTAATTAGAAAACCTAGAACATTAATAACAAGAACAACATTAATAAAAGCTGGAACTTTAATAAAAAATATGACATTAATTAAGATAACTTAGACTAGACGGTTAATTAGCAATACTAGAACCTTAATAAAAAGTACAACATTAACTAGAGCGTTAACTAGAAAACTTATAGCATTCTTATTTTTGGTGTGAATAAAACCTAAAACATTTACGGTTTCGTATTTTCTACATGACCTCCCTTCTTTGATCTATGGGCCAACCTTTGTCTCTTCATCCTTGGTAGGGAGGTCTACTATCATGATCTACCTCTCATACTCCTTTTCTTTCAAATCCGCAAGTCCCACTAGTGTATTGTTTTTTTGGCAGTGTTGCTCTCGTATATCATCCATAATATTAATAGAGGGTTTTTCTGGAATTGATTCAGATGATCCCCAACTTCGGTTTTTCCTTTCCTTTTTATAACTTTTTTCCCCGGTGGATGCGTGATGCTTGGTTCTTGAGTTTCGGGATTGGGATTGGACAATGCGTAAGTTTTTCACTCTGGTTCATTACGTATAAGTCTCCAAACATGCTCGCAACCGAATTTTGAATTTTCACTTGAAAAATATATTTCATGTGCAAGCCTCACATAATCAACCTTATTACAACATATAATAATGCGGCGTTTAGCTCTAGAATATACTTCCATGAACTTGGAGGTATCATGGGAGACCTTTTGCCGCCGAGCCTTGCATTGCCCTCCTGATCGTAGCATATCTGGTGTGCATCGCTTGTGTTTTTTCAACTCTTGAAAATATTTGCTGATACGTGACCAAAATTGGCTCCCCTTTTGGTTGTTACCAACATATGCGTTGTAACTTGGATTTAACCAAGGAGATTGCTCTGAAGAATATTGTGAATCATTTGCACCAAATGGCATTAGCCTCACAAAGAAGCCTTTAACTATTTAAAGAAATTGAAAATTCTTCATTTGTTGGATAATTGCAATGTTGAAGATTTGGAGGAAATTGAGAGTTTTGGGAGTGATTTTCATCTTTGGTGTGAGAGGTAAATGGTGGATTTTGATAGTAATCGAAATTGGGAGTGTGTTGAATTATCAAAATTATTGGGATCCATTTGAAGAGTTTGTGAGATATTTAGAGAAACTTTTGATGGTTGAGATAAATACATTTGTCCTAAAAATTTTACTTTCACCTTCCTAGTTATAGAGAAACCTTGCAAAAAAATTCAAAATTAATATAGTTGTTGAAAAATTTACTGTTGAGTGAAAAAGAGTCATTGGAGGCTCAATAATGCAAAGAAAAAAAAAATTATAAAAGCTAGATTTTTCAAAAATCTGAAATAGCCCTTCTACTATGTTTTTACAGTCAACTGCATACAAAAGTTGGGGCATATTGCAGTTAAAGAACAGAGTATCAAAAGAAATAAGAAAGGTTGATGCAACTGGACCCCATGATGACAATGTACTTTTTGCCCGTGTAAATCACTCCCCTATGGCAGCCCAAAGTGTGATCCATGCGTATGCAAAACAAAGCTGGAAAGGAGTATATGTGGGATGCAAGTTGAGATGCTGGAGCATTCCTATTGGTAAGCCCTTTTTTTTGGCTCATTATTTGAGGTTTATCTCTGACACGTCAGCTTGTGAGTTAACTTTTTGGCTCACAATCCTCTATCTCTCTAATAAAAGACTCATCACTTTATCTCAACAAATAAAATAATATTCATGTACCCATTCTATAATGCACAACTTTATTTTTAAAATAAAAAGAAAAAAGAAAAACTAATTAAAAATATTAAAAAATAAAAAAAAACAAGCAAAAGGTGGGAGTGAGAGACGACTCATCCTAGTGAGCCTCCATGCGAGGCCCTGGCTGCGAGGCAATCACTGGAGCACTCCCCTTACCTCACCCCCTTTCTCTCTCCTTCGTTTCCCTCGCGAGCCAACCATTGGAATGGCTCTTAATAGCGTCTCTCCTCTCTTCTATCCTATTTTTTAGTCTCTCTCTTCTCAAGCTTCATTTATTAATTAATAAAAAGAGCATTCCCATCTAGCATTGGGATGGTCTTATGCATTGAGCCGCTGATTTTTGTTACTTTCTTTTAAAAAAAAATTTTGAGCCACAAGTGCTGTAGAGCAAACCCAGTGGTGAGCAAATATTTTGGCTCACTAGTGAGGGTCTACCACTACCACATCAATCTTCTCTCTAACTTTTTGCCCCACAATCTTCTCTCTATTCAATGAAAGACTCACCACTTTGACTTATCGAATAAAATAATACCATTGGACCAATTCTATTACACACAACCTTATTTTTAAAATAAAAAAAGAAAAACTAATCAAAAAAATATTTAAAAAATCCAAAAACAAGCACATGGTGCGTGGGGGCCGGCTCTCATCTGCGAGCCTCCGCGTGAGGCGGTTTTCGCGAGCTGACCAGTGGAGCTCCCCCCCCCCATATCACCCATTTCTCTCTCCTCCGTTTTAGCTCACGAGGGAGCCATTCGAGGTGCTTTTTGTGCCAAAAATCAATATTTAAGAATTGGTACCAAAATCAGTATCTGCATTTAGAATTTTTCCACATAAAACCCAAGGAAATCTATGTGTATAACTTTTGTTTTTCTAAATTCCCTAACCTTTACTTATAGGATAAATTAGTCATAAATAAATCTCAGAATTAACTTCCCTCTGTAGGAAAGTTATGGCTAAATCAATGTGTTAAATTCGTGAGTATACAACCACAAGATGGGGGGGTGAATTGTGGTGTCTGATTTTCCCGTTGTAAATAACAAACACCCTCACAGAGGTTATTCTCATATGACAAACACCCTAGTGACTTGTTTGCAGGGGGTGTTCTCAAATATTGCAAATGCGAAAATCACCAAGATAAATGCGGAAAATAAAGCACACACACAATTTTTACGTGGAAAACACCTCTAGCCCAACTGAGCTGTGAAAAACCACGACCTACCTCGTGTAGGATTTAACTACTTTCACTAACGGGCTTCACACGTTACAAATGTAACACACCTTGTTACAACTTGCAACCACGTAACCTTCTTCTCTAAGAAGGGTTACACCACGTCCAAATCTCACCAGATTGGACACGTCCAAAGTCCACACGACTGAGGACCACTTACTCACTTTTCTGATCCAAGATCAGGGTTACAAAACACCTTACGGGGGTGTTTCTGATTTAAGCAGATGTAAGGTACAATGAGGTCCTAGTATGCCAATATCTTGAAAGCTCAGTTTAAACACAACTTGTCTCGATTTTTCTTTTCTCAAGCGTAACTCGAAAAATTCTTCTCACTAGAAAAACCACTTTTGAAATTTTCCTTTTTTTGCGTATGTTGTGTATGTTTCTCGTCTTTTTTTCTCTTTGCAAATGGGAGTGAAATGCTGAGATTTTAAACACAAAATCCAACGGTCAAAAACAAGGAGAGGTGAAAGAATCAGCTAAGTATGGAAAACGATTTTCAAGCAAGAAATACTCCCCAACGGCTAGTGATAAAATTTTCCCAAAATATAAGGGATTTGTTATCTTAAGAGATAACCCTTATCTTCCCATAGCCGTGAAGAAGATTCAAATGACAACCAGAAATCTTCAGCTTTTGAAATTTTATCATATCCGAAAATATAGGCAAAGGGAATCTTTTAGTTTTGGCAAATCTCCCAAAACCTATTCTCGCAAATCTCCCATAATATTTTCAAGAAATATCCTTTCCAGAAAAATAGCAATCTTGGAATTTAAAGAAAGTATTCTGGAGATCTTGGCCAACCGAAATGAATTTTCAATGATAACCGAGTATGGCCACTTCAGTTCAGAAACACCCTAGGCACCCTGTTTGTAGGGTTGTTCGCAACTGGTGTTCTGAAGCACTTAGCGCAAATACCGATTCAAGAGGTGTTTAAAATGACGTTTTCAATATTGCCATATTAACAAGAGTCTAAATAAATAAAACCTATATACCCAAGACTTCTTGTTTTGAACCAGTCATCTTGTCCAAGATTTGTAGAGCTGCTGTGAACACCAAGGCCACCTTGTTTGCTGGGGTTGTTCTTTGCATTGCTAGAGTTCAGGAACATGCCTTACAATCAACTGTCGAGGTGGTGTTCTTGACTTAATATAGAATCACCAAGTAAAACCTGTTTTGAAGACTTGTTCTCACATGTAGCAAACCAGTTAATACAATAAAGATCACAAACACCAGTTAGGCCTGTTTGGAGATCGTGTTTGGAGCAACATTACTTGGACAATTTTTTACACTTGGATTTGTCATCATCAAAACTAAATATAATAACTCAACAAATTCCCCCTTTTTGATGATGACAAACCAAGTGACCATATTGACAAATATTAAAAACAAATTTGAGAACCATGTATGCTGATTGATTTGGTTATCCACTAAGGTCCGAGTGTTTCTGGGTTCTCCATGAATTAGTCTTGGAAACCCGAAGAACCAGCAACAGCTTCAGAAGAAATGGGACAAGGGATTGTTCCCACATACACCACTAATTTCCAACCGAAGGAGTAGGGAATATCATTCAACTCAAGCCCAATACTTTTGAGGTTTAACTGATTGAGATACCCAAAGATTGTGTGGATAATTGGGCGAGGAGGAGCCGGAATCGAGGGTATAATCATGTTGTTACTCTCAGAGATTGATGAAGAATCAGTTTTGGGAGCCATTATCGCAAGGAAGAATTTCGGGTTTTGAGGGTTTTGCTAGGGTTTGAAAGCAAGAACAGAGGAGAGAGCAAGACGGGGAAGACAGACGCACGCAAAGGGGGTTTTTTAAACTCCCTACCCGTTATGAAGGGCCACCTAAGGAACACCTAGAATTTAAGCCAGCAGCATACGTTAATGACAATCAAGGCATACCTGTTCGAGCCGCCTGTTCTTGAACATGCTTCTCTCATTCCAAGGTCTGTCATGAATACTCTTTCTCCATCTCCCAAGGCAGCAGTCTTCACATATAATCATAGTAGCACACAAGACTACACATATTCGTTAAGCATAGACCACTGTTTTGATAACAAGAATTGCAAACAAGGGGATAGAACAGGTATTATAAGGTGTTTTTGTCAGCTTGGTCTAACTCTGAGAACAGGTGTTCTCAGGGTGTTTTCACCAACCCCAATTCCAGTCTGTTTCTCTCGAATTGGTCTCTACTCAGTGCTTTAGTGAATATATCAGCAATTTGATTTTCACTGGAGCAAAAATTTATTGAAATAAAGCCTTTTTCCACATTATCTCTTAAGAAATGATGTCGAATGTCAATATGTTTTGTCCTTTTGTGTTGACATGGGTTTTTGGCAATGTTAATAGCGCTAGTATTATCACAAAAAATAGGAATGCATCCAGTGTCAACACAAAAGTCCTTAAGCTGTTGTCTTATCCACAACAGTTGAGCACAACATGAAGCTGCTGCAACATATTCAGCTTCTGCTGTGGACATGGCAACTGAATGTTGCTTCTTGGTAGCCCAAGATACCAAACAAGGTCCAAGAAAGTGAGCCATACCTGAGATACTCTTTCTATCAACTAGGAATCCTGCATGGTCAGCGTCAGCATATCCAACAAGATCAAGATTGCAACCTCTAGGATACCATAAAGCTAAATTGGGTGTATGTTTCAAATATCTCAGTATCCGTTTAACAGCCTTAAGATGAGTTTCCTTAGGATTAGACTGAAAACGGGCACATAAACCAACACTAAGAACAATATCCGGTCTACTAGCGGTTAGGTATAGGAGTGACCCAATCATGTCCCTATAGAGTTTCTCCTCAATGGAGGGACTCCCATCATCCATAACCAACTTGGTTGAAGGAGGAATAGGAGTGTCTATGGGTTTGGCCGACTCCATCCCAAAACGCTTAAGTAGCTCATTGATATACTTTTGTTGATGGATCATGGTGCCGTTTGGAGTTTGCTTGATTTGTAAGCCTAAGAAAAAGTTAAGCTCACCCATCATGCTCATCTCAAACTCACTCCTCATCATATTCGAAAATTCATTGCATAAATCATGATGAGTTGCACCAAATATAATGTCATCAACATATATTTGGACAATCAATAAATGTTCCCCCTTAGATTTTAGAAACAAGGTATTGTCTACCTTGCCTCTTCTAAAATCATTTTCAATTAAAAAACTTGACAACCGTTCGTACCAAGCTCTAGGAGCTTGTTTTAGGCCATAAAGAGCTTTGTCAAGTTTGAAAACATGATTTGGAAAATCACCATTTTCAAAACCAGGGGGTTGTTTGACATACACCTCTTCTTTAAGGTATCCGTTTAGGAATGCACTTTTAACATCCATTTGATATAATTTAATCCCCATGTGAGCTGCGAAGGCTATTAAAATGCGAATAGCCTCGATACGAGCAACTGGTGCAAAGGTTTCTTCATAATCAATCCCTTCTTCTTGATTGTACCCTTGAACCACCAGCCTTGCCTTGTTCCTAGTGACTGTTCCTGACTCATCTAGCTTATTTCGGAACACCCACTTGGTTCCAATAATTTTTCTCTCAGCCGGTCGAGGTACAAGGTGCCACACTTTGTTTCTTTCAAATTGATGAAGCTCTTCTTGCATAGCCGTGATCCAATCTGAATCTGCAAGAGCTTCATTCACACTTTTTGGCTCAATGTTAGAAAGAAAAGCATAGAAAGCACAAAAATTCTTAAGTTTAGATCTAGTTTGCACTCCAGTATTAATATCTGACAAGATTTGATCAAGAGGGTGCGAACTATGGTGCTTCCATGGTCTTGGATTAAGTGGATCCACAGACACATGCTCTGTTCTAACTGAAATGTGTGTAGGATCAGGCTCAAGAACACCTCCTGATCCTGTTTCTACACCTGTTTGCAAGCTTGTTCCTGAAGAGCATGGTTCCGAACATGGTTCAACGGTGTTTCCTCCTGTTTGGTTCTCACCTTGCCTGCCATTTTGAGGAACAGCTTCTGTACTTGTTTTCTTCAGGGTGTTCTCACCTTGTTTTTCTTGGTTCAACGATTCCTTTTGGACAAGACCTAATTCAAACTCTTCATCCTGTGCATCACTCTCATTCAAAGAGTTAGATTCATCAAAAAACACATGCACACTTTCCCAACACACAAGGTTCTTTTGTTAAAAACTTTGTATGCCTTACTGTGAGAGGAATAACCAAGAAATATTGCCTTATCACTCCTTGGATCAAACTTTCCTAAGGCATCTTTCCCATTGTTATGCACGAAACATCTACAACCAAATGTTCTTAGATGCATAATGTTGGGTTTTCTGCCTTTGAGAAGTTCATAAGGAGTTTTGTTCAAAATGGGTCTAATCATGCATCTATTTATAATGTAACATGATGTGTTCAAGGCTTCTGCCCAAAAGTTCTTAGGAAGACCACTAGCAATAAGCATTGTTCTAGTCATGTCTTCTAGGGTACGATTTTTTCGTTCAACCACCCCATTCTGCTGGGGTGTTCTCGGGGCTGAGGAGTTATGATCAACACCATGTTCATTACAATAGTTTGTAAAACTTGCATTTTCAAATTCAGTACCATGATCAGACCTCAAGCTTACCAATGAGTGTCATACTCTCTTTTCAATCCTTTTGAGAAGGGCAATAAACTTCTCAAAGGTTTCATTCTTGGATGTCAAGAATAAAGTCCAAGTAAATCGAGAGTAATCATCCCCAATTACGAGCACATACCTCTTCCCTCCTCTACTAGCTATCCTCATGGGACCATATAGATCAATATGCAATAATTCAAGAGGTCGGGTAGTGCCTACACACTTTTTAGATTTTAAAGAAGATCTGACTTGTTTTCCTTTTGCACAAGCTTCACATACCTTTGTAAACGCAAATTTCGAGGCTAAAATAAATTAGACAAAAAATTCTGCAACAAATTGAATTTTTGTATTGATTTTGTATATGGGTACAATCTCTGAATTTGATACAATAAAATTGATCCTCTGATTCGATCTCCTAATGACTTGAGTACTCCGAGGGCTTGATGCTTGATCTCGGTTGATGCAAATCAGCTGAAGAACTCTGAAGATGTTTCTTAGTTCTGATCTGCCAGTGACTGATTGTGATTTCTGAAGCTCTGCAAGTCTTGATCCTTCTCGCTTGGTAGCTGGATGCTCCTTGCTGTCCGAGCTCTGAATTCTGCAAATGCTGACTGAAAAAATGCAAATGAAGAGAGAAGAACCCCTATTTATAGGCTCTACCGGCTAGGGTTGGAGTCGGGTTTTGGGCCTAGGCCCAGTAATTATTTTCTTATTTTTTAAATAAAGAGAATAATTACTAATTTCTGCATCATTGATGACACGTGGCGGCTTTTGATTGCTGCACTTAATTTTGATCGAGTGGGCCGACCAAAGTCAACGTAACACGTGACACTTTATGGTTGGTCCATCTTTTACACGTGGCATCATTTAATTCGTTATAGATTTTTTTTTCCTTCTACAAATGCCCCCTCGAGAGTCAGTCGCGCAATCATTTTTTTTTTTTGAAGCGGCTGAATCTCGAACACTTAATTGATGCAAATGATCAAAGGTTTGACGGGGTCATTTTTTTTTTTTTTTCAGGAAGCTGCTGAATCAAGTTATATTTCTTTCTGCTGGCCACGACTCCCCTGATTAGATCGCGAAGTGAGGTCGACTTCTAAGACGAGGAATCGTTTCTCCCCGTAGATTCGATTCTTCGCAGACGACTCCCTCACTTAATCTAATTTGGGTCGACTTTAATTTCTTCCTTCCAGCCACGACTCCCCCGATTAGATCGCGAAGTGAGGTCGACTTTTAAGACGAGGAATCGTTTCTCCTTGTAGATTCGATTCTTCGCAGGCGACTCCCTCACTTAATCTAATTGGGGTCGACTTGAATCTCTTTCTTTCAGCCACGACTCCTCCGATTAGATCGCGAAGTGAGGTCGACTTCTAAGATGAGGAATCGTTTCTCCCCGTAGATTCGATTCTTCGCAGGCGACTCCCTTACTTAATCTAATTGGGGTCGATTTGAATCTCTTTCTTCCAACCATGGTGCATTTTCTGGATTCATCATCCGATCCCAAGAAGCCAACTCTTACCATCCTGGACAGAGAAGATGATCCAATTGAAGAAGGCGTGACTCTTCGTGAAGATATGCCAACACCCCTACCATCCACACGTTCTTTACTCCATAACTACCTTGCAGATTCATGCTGGAGTGTGGAGTCTACCAGTGACATACAAAGATCAGACGGAGTCATCTCGACTTTGAGAGTCTTGAAGCTTAGCTCGCCATTATTTGCATCTTCAGTCCCTTCCCAAGGAGCAACACCCTTGCTTAGGCATCGTATCATGGACGGAACACTATCCTGGGGCAATTTTTCACCTTGTTTCTCCGACAACTTCTTCATACCGTGCTATTGGGAATGGCTTGAAGACGTTCTCGGTCGCAACAAGGACAAACTTAAGGAATGGAGGCTTCATGACGGACTATATGCATCACTGTTCTCTTATGACATGAGTCTCACCGTCTTCAAAGTATTTTGTGAGCTGTGGTGCCACACTACCAACACCTTTTGCACAGAGAGTGGCGATATGTCAATCTCCTTATGGGATTTGCGGACTATAGGTGGACTTCCAGCTAATGGTGCTTACTATGAAGAAGTCATTCCACCCGCCAGAGAACTCCTTTCTGCAGGACGTGAAGAAAATGATATTCCAGCGACTTGCACATTCCTTTTTTCTGCATTCCACAGACTATGCCAAGATGTTCATGGCCTTATTCAACTTCCTGCTACAGAATGGATACGCTTCTGGTTTCGAGGGCGGCAGATTTACACACCTCCTCCCAGTCGTGACAACAGAAAGCGAGTTAAAGCTCCAACAAACACTTCATGTCCATCTGGTATGATTGCTCCTCGCACAGGGCGAACGAAGAGAGAGAAGGACCCTTTTGTGATGCTCAACATTCCTGAGGCTCTAATCGAAGAGACTTACCTTGCTGCCCTAATTTCCTGTTGGCTGTGCTCATTTGTGCTACCAATTGAAGCAGTGTGCCTTATTCGCCCAACTGTGTTTGTAGCTGCAAGCAAACTAGCTCGCGGGGAATATCTAAACCTCGCAATTCCTACTTTGGCTAGCATTTATCGGGGATTACATAGAATTTCCACGGCTCAGAGCTTGAATAAGTTGGAAGTAATTTTTTCTATTCACTATGTTTATGGATGGTTAGGGACTTACTTCCCAACTTATTTTGATCATCCCCATCATCGGCATGGCCATCCTAAAATGGTGAGGTTCTCTGGCGAAAAGATGAATCGGACTCCTGACGTACAAGAAGCTCGAGAACTATTGAAATGCAAGGATCCATCCGTCATGTATTCTAACGCTCTTATGAAGGATACATCGATCACCTTTATTGACACCCAAAATTTATCTTCAAGCTGGAAAGCATATTTGATTTGCCTCCGCTTTGGGTTTTTGACTTTGCGACAAGGAAGAACAATTGTGATCGAACCATACTTCCCTTGTAAGTTTGGACGACAATTTGGCTTCTATCAAGATGTACTCAGTGAGCCACGGATGAATGACAGAGAGGGCACCTTACAGGATGTAGCTCGCTATTGGTTCAACCTTACAGAACATATAACAAGGTCCAGCGTGATAATTCCTGCTCCTCCTGACAAGAAGTCTACACTGGTTACCATTGCATATGCTAATTGGTGGCGATCTTCGCGAGGCGACCTCTTCTCTCAAGGGCTTAAACATCCTAGAGGCGAGATGGTGCAACCACGAAGAGCTCCTAAAGTGAGAATTGCTGATGATGCATCCGCCTTAGTTGTCACATCTGGTAAAGCAAGTGCACATAAGCCAATCATGCAGCAGCGTAATGAACATACCCTATCTCCAGCTGAGCTTAGAAAAGGAGGGGATAGTTCCTCATTAGGAGCAAACACATCTCCTCAGAAAAGTAGAAGTTGTTCGCCTGGTAAAGAGAAGATTGAAGCTTTGAGAGGTTTGGGTGTTAGGTCTTCCATTAGTGGAGCGAAGAATTTGTCAGGCTCGAGAAGCAAACTAGACGTTGCCACCCAGCTGCCTAACTCCAAGAACAAGTCTAACAGTGCGACGAGCTCACTGAAATCAAACAAAGCAAAGGGAGAGGTGCATCTTGTTATCCTGCCCCCTTTTCCTTCCCCCCTTTTTTTTCTTTTTTACCTAACCCTCCTTTTAATTTAGGGATATACTACCGAAATCGGAGATAGACTTAAGGCCGCATTTGGTGACAAAGACAGTGAAGCCACCTTGACTGTGCCTGCTGCCAAGCCGATTGAGGACGATTCTATTAACATAATGCCCTCGCCAGTGAAACAAACAGAGCGCTGTGAATCGCCTGCTCCTTCTGTTGCAACCTACTTCCCTGGGAGAATTGCCTCTGGCGTGTTTAATGATTTGGCCTTGAATGTGAAGCAACGTTTTCAGCAACAGTTGAAAAAGTTCATCCCAAAGACAGAGGGTGACCTAGGAAATATTCGCCAGGAAGCTGAGCAAATATATGAAACGTTATCATCCTTTCAGGCAGATTATTTGGGGCTGAAGAATAATGTCGAGGCATACTTGAACGAAGTGGGACAGTATCTGAAATTGAAAGCTCAATTAGAAGATCGGACTCCTACCAAAGACGTGCTAGGTAAGCGGGCAGCCTTATTAGACAAACTTGGGGAGGCACGAGCTTCAGTGGAAAAGGTCGGTGCGCAGTTTGACGAGACAACTACTGCTATCGCCCAAGTTCACAAGCGAAGGAAGCTACTCGAGGCAGATCTTGAGCGAGCAAAGGCGGATGAGCTGGAACTGCAAGACAAATTAGTAGAGACTGAAACTTCATTGAAGAAAGCCAAAGATAGTGTGTCTCTTCTTGAACAAGAGGTTGCCGATTTAGATGCTGCCCCCTAATTACCGCAGAAGAAACGGCTCAAGTTGAAGCAGCAAGGAAACGTGCCCAAGAGCTTTTAGGCACACTGGGTGCCTAGACCATGTCCGATGGATTTATTCTAGAATTTTTTGGAACTTTGCAACTTGCTAGTTCTTTTTTTTTTTTTTTGAAGTCAGTATGGTTTTATTGTAATTGGTTTTGATATATTGCAATAAGATGAATCTTTCGATTCGAGTTTACGCAATAATATGTAACTGTACCCAATGAACAAAACCAATACACTAACACAATAACGGCTGTACTTAAGAAATATATCAAAGTTGCCTACGTACCTAGAGGGAATGTAATACCCTAAAGGATCAAGCCATACGTAGTTCAAGAACATAACATTTTTTATTTGTTTTGTTTTACCGTTCACAGTTTAGACTCTTGGGGCCAGGAGTCATAAAAAGGAAATTTAACTTGAAAGAACGAGCAGTTTAGGCTCTTACTTAGGAGCTTTACAACATTAATTCTATTTCAAGGGTAATAACGCTTCAAGAACTTGCCATTTATGGGTCCTACGCGCACTCCATCAACACCAACTATCTTGTATGCTCCATTTGTGTAGACTTCTCTGACTACATAAGGACCATCCCACTTGGAGGTGAATTTGCTTCCAGACTTGTGAGAAACGATGATCGGTCTTCTTACTGCCAGGACCTGGTCTCCCACTTGGAACGAGCGTGGCCGAACCTTTTTGTTGAACGCTCTTGATAAACGGGCTTGGTAGCATTCTAGCTTTTGTTGCGCCTGAAGTCTCCTCTCATCAAGGGCCTCCAACTCAGCTAAGCGAAGCCTGTGATTTTCGTCTTCCGTCAAACCTTCCTGTATGGCGATGCGGAGTGATGGGATTTGAAGCTCCAACGGTAGAACGGCTTCAACTCCATACACCAAAGCGAATGGGGTCGATTGTGTTGGCGTCTTGTACGTTGTTCGATATGCCCAAAGAGCTTCCCCTAATCTCTCATGCCAATCCCGTTTAGACTTTGCGACAACCTTTTTGAGTAAGTTGCAAAGCGTTTTGTTGAAGGCTTCTGTCAGGCCATTTGCAGGGGCGTTGTACATGGAAGACTTATGCTGGGAGAACTTAAACTTCTCGCACAGACTTGTCATCAGGCTGTTGAAGAAAGGCTTACCATTATCGGTGACAATGTACCTCGGCACACCATACCGATAGATAATGTGTGTCCTTATGAAGTCGACCACATTTTCTTTTTTGACCTCTCTTAGTGGGATCGCTTCCGTCCATTTAGAGAAGTAATCAGTGGCAGCTAGGATGTAGGAGTGACCAGCAGACGATTTAGGCGTGATTGGTCCAACGACATCGAGCCCCCATGCCTCAAATGGCCAAGATGCAACTGTTGGGTGGAGAGGTCGGGAGGTTGATGTATGAAGTTAGCATGGAACTGGCAAGCATCGCACCTCTTTGCATAATTTATGCAATCTTGCACCATAGTGGGCCAGTAGTAGCCCATCCTTTTAATGCGATCATGTAACCTAGGCCCTGATTGGTGTGCTCCACACACACCTGAATGAGCTTCTGTCATTTCTTGCTTTGCTTCTTCCACGCCCAAGCATCGTAACCAAAGACCAAGAGGGGAGCGTCGATAGAGCGTCCCGTTGTAGTAAAGGAAACTTGAAGCCCTCCGCGGTATTTCTGTCTTATGCCTTGGGTCACTAGGCAGTTTTCCATGCTCTAAGTACTCGATTATAGGTTGGCGCCGATCTTCTGCATCTGTTTCAAGAACACATATCATGTTGACGTCTTCCTCTGAATTTTCATCATCTGGTGGAACAACCCAGCAACTACATACTGGAATAGTCATTCCTTCTTCTGCCCCCAGTGCCAAAGTGGCTGCGAGGCCTGCTAGTGCGTCAGCCATCTTGTTGGCACTCCTTGGCACGTACTCTAACTTGATCATGTCCAACTTATTTAGTAGGCGTAATGCTTGCCTGTGATACGGGACAAGGTCCTCTTTCTTGACCTCGTATTCGTCAAGTAGTTGATTAATGACCAACTGCGAGTCACCATATATGTTGAGATCGGTGATTCCCATCTCAATAGCCATTTCAAGGCCCAAGTTAAGCGCTTGGTATTCCGCCACATTGTTAGAGCACAACTGAGTAAGCACAAATGAATACGGAAGAATGTGCTTTTCGGGGGAGACGAAAACCACTCCTGCACCAGCGCCATCACGTCTAGCTGCGCCATCGAAATACATTTCCCAGGGAGGGAGGATATCGATGTAGAACACGCCTTCTCTTGGCAAATCGTCATTCAGCTCCCAATGATCAGGAATGGGATGATCTGCCAAGAAATCTGCCAACGCTTGCCTCTTAACCGCTCTTTGGGGTACATAGACAAGGTCGTACTGTTTTAAGATGACCGCCCATTTTGCCAGTCGCCCATTTAAGATTGGCCTAGATTAGATGTACTTGATGGGATCAGTTTTGGAGATCACTTGCACTGTATAGGCCTGCATGTAATGCTTTAATTTCTGGATGGCAAAGATGAGTGACAAGCACATCTTTTCAATAGGGGAGTACTTCAACTCAGCGCCGACCAACGTACGACTTAAGTAGTACAGAGCAACTTCTTTCCCTTCCTCGTTTTCCTGTACGCATAATGCTCCTAGGGATTTTTCCTGAGCTGCAATGTACAGTCGAAGAGGCTTGTCAGGAATGGGTGCCCCCAATACCGGAGGATGGGACAAATATTCCTTTATTTTCTTGAAAGCTGCTCGGCATGAGTTGTCCCATTCAAACGGTGCTCCCTTTTTCATGAGGTGGCTGAAGGGGTGACAACGTCCTGTAAGATTTGAGATGAATCTTCGGATGTATGCCAAGCGACCTTGAAGTCCGCGAAGCTCTCTAAGATTCTTCGGCTCTGGCATCTCTTGAATTGCCTTGATCTTCGATTGGTCGATCTCGATTCCTCGATGGTGAACGATAAAGCCTAAGAATTTTCCGGATGAGACACCGAACGCGCACTTGAGCGGGTTCATCTTCAATTGACATCTCCGTAATCGTTCAAAGATCAAACGAAGATCTTGTATGTGGTCCTCCCTCTTTTTGGACTTGACTACCAAATCATCGACGTAGCATTCAACTTTTTTGTGAAGCATATCGTCAAAAATTGTTTGCATTGCCCTTTGGTAGGTTGCTCCTGCATTCTTAAGTCTGAAGGGCATTACCTTATAGCAAAAAATGCCCTTAGGTGTGCGGAAAGCTGTGGCCTCTTGATCCTCTGGAGCCATCAGAATCTGATTGTATCCTGCGGTACAATCCATGAATGACAACGCTTCATGCCCTGTAGTTGAGTCGATCATAAGTTCTGTGACAGGTAGAGGGAAATCATCTTTTGGACAAGCGTCGTTGAGATCCCGGAAGTCCACACAAATACGAAGTTGTCCATTCTTCTTTCTGACAGGCACGATGTTTGCGATCCATGTTGGATATTTGACCTCGCGAATGAATCCCGCTTCTATGAGTTTGTTGACCTCCTTTTCAATTTCCGGTACCAACTCTGGGCGAAAACGTCGCTGAGGTTGTTTCTTAGGCGAAATACCCCTTTTGATAGATAAGCGATGAACTGCAACCTTCGGGTCCAACCCGGGCATTTCTTTAGAGCTCCAGGCAAATACGTCCTTGTACTCTGTCAGGAGCTCCAAGTACTGCTTTTCTTCTTCTAGTGTAAGTGATGAGCTTACGTAGATAGGGCAAGGCTCTTCATTGGTTCCAAGATTCAGCTCTTTCAGATCATCAACTGTAGCCTGGCTCCCATCTTCGAAAGTCTTAGGAGTCTCTGCCAACTCTATCTCGGAGTCTGAGTCATCACATTCGTGGATCGTGATATGATTGGAAGAAATAGCTTCTTCTTTCTCCGCTTACTCGTTAGAGCTAGAGTTTTTTCGTCGGCATGTGAAGACCACAGTGCGCCTCGTTACTCTTAATGAACCGTCTGTCTTAACATCCAGACTAGAGAAACGTTTCATACAAGAAGGGATTGAACTTTGAATTTCATTTATCATTCCCAAGCGGCTAAATGCAGAGCTTTTCTCGAGCTGAAGTTGAGAGTTTGAGGACTTTTCACCAACTCCTATCCTGGCAAACACCGAAGGCTTTGGCTGAGGATCATTTTTGATCCTGTTGAAAACAGAGCATCTGTGATCTTTTCCTTTCCCTATACGGGCGAATACTGACGGACGTTTTTTAGAAGTAGATGATTGTAGCCTATCAAACACGGAGGGCTTTGGGTTGGGTGAAGCATTTTCATCTTCACTCACGTCTACTTCTTCAGCTGAGATGTGTTGAATCACCAACTTTTTGTCCTTTCGTCGCCCAGAGATTTTGACTGGCTGCAGTGGTGTGAAACCCAGTCCAACTTTAGAGACGGCTATTGAACCTCCCTGTTCTTGAATCTTCCTCTGAGTTTCGGTGAGGCCATGAGGCTTGGCTTCGACTACCTTTCCTAAAGCAGTTGGATTTTGAAAGTCGTAACCAGCTCTCTCCATAAGCTTGTACGCATTAGGATCAAATCCTTCCCTAGTCCGTGCGCTTGGCAAGTCATCGCCTTCTTTAGAAGAAACGACAAACCCGGAAAGAGGGGGCCTACTCACCTTAGCCTGCCACATTTTAAGCGTTGGAACTGTTGCACTTCCTTTCAAGGTGATTATGCTAGCTCCATCATCCTTTTTGGTAGCTTCGGTCGCGACGCTTCTGCTTGTACACTCGCTAAAGGGCAATTCGCCCTCCTTACAGCAAGACCTAGGTATGTACCTTAAGACTGGTGGCACTGATCCTGTTGAAGCAGCAGCCTGTTTAGCGACTTGCTCAACACAAGAGGTGGTGCTACCTTGCTTGCTTGCTTCTTTCTCGAGTTGTTGCTTAGGAGCATCAACTTTTGCTGCTTGAGGGATCTTCTTTGCGACACCTTTGCCTGTGGAAGAAATGGTTGACGACATGGTTTCTTTAGGTGCAGCACCTTCTTCAAAGAACCTTGCGTCTGCGAAATGGGACTTAGCCTTAGTGAATGGTTTGACATCTCCATTTATTTTCTTCTCTCCATCACGGTAGTACTTAAGGCATTGATGTAGAGTGGAAGCCACTACCCCATGCTCGTGGAGCCATGGTCGTCTGAGTAACAACCTGTAGGAAGTCCTAGCGTCGATTACATGGAAGATGGAGGACGTCGTCAAATCTCCCATTATCAGTTCAACGCGAATCATGCCGATTGCACGTTGGCCCTCGAGGTTAAAGCCTTGAATCATCGTTCGGCTCTTAGACAGTTCTTCCACTGTGATGCCTAAGTCGTTCATTGTAGACTTCGGCATGATATTGACGGCTGACCCTCCATCCACGAGAATGCGTCTGACTTTCTGCTCCCTAATGTAACCACTCACAAACAAAGGACGATCATGGGGCTTGGATCCCAACAACAAATCGTCGTCAGTGAAAGTGACTGCGGTGTTGCAATAGGCACACTGAACAGGGCCTTCTGTTGATGCTCCCACATCCTTGATTTTATCAGCATAAAGTTCTGGGTGTTGTAAGGCAGCAACAACATGTTGGCGCATCTCGTCAGGCAAACAAAAGATTTGCCCCCAGCCCATGCGAGCTGGCAAAGCCTCCAAAATAGTTAAAGTCTTATCAGCTACTCTAGGAGACCCCTCTTGTCCGTCACTTCCTTCGTCTTCCTCTTCTTCGAGCTCAGAACATGAAGTCATGTTGACTGTAACTTTCTCAAAGAAGCCTGTTGGGAAAAACTCTTCGAGTGTGACAGGGACAAGCGGCTCCTGCTCAAGGAGGTCGGTAGGAAAAATTTCGTACCTTTTGACGTTCTTGGTCTTCTTCTCTCCTTTTGAATGACAAGGGCTTTTCTTTCTTCCTTGTCTCTTCCTACGGCGGAGAAGCGGTGATTGCACTTGGCTTTGCTTCCTTGGCCTCCGGCGAGTGACAAGAGTCCATCCCTCTTCATCAACATCAGTTTTATCAGAGACATCCATAATAGGCTCAGTCTCTGGCGCGAGCCCTTTGGAACCAATTGGAATCACCACAGGCTCCAGACTTCCAAATTGAATTGTAATTAATTTCACTCCAAGGGAGGAAATCAATTCGGTATTTAGTTTACCACGAGGTGGAGTATGCTTTGGCCTCCAGGGCGATGAGGAATAGTCCAACTGAGTGGAGATATGATTTGTCTCCACAGTGTCATCCAAATCTAATATTATCTTCCCATCCCTGGCAAGTTGCATAATACGCTCCTTGAGCGTAACGCATTTCTCGAGAGGGTGACTGACCACCCTGTGATACCGACAGTATTTTGGGTCGGTAACCCTTCCAGCTTCTTCGGGCCGTTTCGGTTCTGGAAGTTGAATAACCCCATTTTCAAGGAGATCATCCAGCATTCCTGACAAGTCTGAGTCAGGGAATGGATATTTCTTCTCCTGCAGTTCCTTTAATGTAGGACGCTTCTTTCCAGAATCCTTGGAGAATCCACCCTTCTTATTTTCATACTTGGGCTTCCCGGAGATTCGAACCGGCTCCCCAGTTGAAGCAGCCATGGATTCCTTGTTTGAGACCTTTGTGGACTTAGGATTTTTCTTGAATTCACCCTTGTCCTTTCTAGCGTCAGATGAGGAAGAAGACTTGCCACGGCGACTTGCGATCGTTATCTCCATATCATGAGCTTTTGTTGCCAATTCCTGGAAGGTCCTTGGCTTACTCATCTGCAGGACGTATAGTAAATCCCACTCCATACCTTGAGCACACATTTCAACGGCTGAAGCTTCTGATAGACGATCCTTACACTCAAGACTTAGGGATCTCCAGCGATTAATGTAATCAAGAACCGGTTCGTCCTTCCATTGTCTAGTGCTTGTTAACTCTGTCATGCTAACAACACGTTGAGTGCTGTAGAACCGATTCAGGAACTCCTGCTCCATTTGTTCCCAGCTGTCAATAGACTCTGGCTCCAAGTCTGTGTACCAGTCGAATGCAATCCCTTTTAGAGTACGAACAAACTGTTTCACCAGTCGGTCCCCCTCTGTGCCAGCATTACTGCACGTCTCAATGAAGTGGGCAATATGCTGTTTGGGGTTGCCCTTGCTGTCGAATTGGTTGAACTTGGGAGGCTGATAGTCATGCGGCATGCGAAGAGCATCAATCCTCTTCGTATAAGGCTTTGTATATAGGTGGGTCTTGTGAGATCCCCCTCCCAACTGAGCCTTGACCGCATTTGCTATTAAGCTCTGAATCTGCTCAACAGACATCGAGCCTAAAGAGCGGTCTTTTCTTGCCTTGCATTCGTCATCAGACTCTTCACTGTGGCTGGACTCTTTATCAGAGTCTTCAGCGCCTGAACCTTTGTTGGAAGCTTCAGAGGACTTCTTTTCCAGTTTCTTCATCAGCTCGGCAATCTGATCGTTCTGGCGTTTGATTTGAGCATCCTTTTCTGCACTCTCTTTAGAGAGCCTATCCAAGGTAGCCTTCATGCTTGCCAGTTGTTCTTCGAAGTTAGTAGCCCCTGTCACCATAACTGGCATGATGACAGTGTCAGATGATTCAGCTTCAGCATGCGAGGAAGGTGATCCCTTTGATGATGCTAAAGAGAAATCGCCGCTTGAGTAACCATCATCTTCAAAATTGAAGGGTTGAAAAGCGAGGTTTGTGTGGGTTTGGAGTTCATCCATCCCACGTGGAATTGTTTGTGGTATGATGAAGCCAGCAACAGATTTTTGCTTCAGAGCATTCGAAACGATTTGATTGACTCCATCAGATACCTTGGAGCCGAGGTTTTGAATCTTGCGTGACTGTGATATTGCAGCCACAACTGATTGTTCTCCAGTAGCTTTTGTCATACTTCTCGTCATGACACCACCAGATGCAGCACTAGCAGTTGTTGATCCTTGCGATGCGGATCGAACAGTTTTCCTTGAAGATTGAGTGATAGCGTTCTTAGGGGCCATGTTATCTTCGAGGAAGTGCAGAGTTGGTATTTTGGAGAAAGAGATGAGAGGCAGAGAGGTCCCACCGAGCGTGCCAAATTTGTAAACGCAAATTTCGAGGCTAAAATAAATTAGACAAGAAATTCTGCAACAAATTGAATTTTGTATTGATTTTGTATATGGGTACAATCTCTGAATTTGATACAATAAAATTGATCCTCTGATTCGATCTCCTAATGACTTGAGTACTCCGAGGGCTTGATGCTTGATCTCGGTTGATGCAAATCAGCTGAAGAACTCTGAAGATGTTTCTTGGTTCTGATCTGCCAGTGACTGATTGTGATTTCTGAAGCTCTGCAAGTCTTGATCCTTCTCGCTTGGTAGCTGGATGCTCCTTGCTGTCCGAGCTCTGAATTCTGTAAATGCTGAGTGAAAAAATGCAAATGAAGAGAGAAGAACCCCTATTTATAGGCTCTGCCGGCTAGGGTTGGAGTCGGGTTTTGGGCCTAGGCCCAGTAATTATTTTCTTATTTTTTAAATAAAGAGAATAATTACTAATTTCTGCATCATTGATGACACGTGGCGGCTTTTGATTGGCTGCACTTAATTTTGACCGAGTGGGCCGACCAAAGTCAATGTAACACGTGACACTTTATGGTTGGTCCATCTTTTACACGTGGCATCATTTAATTCGTTATAGATTTTTTTTTTCTTCTACAACCTTGTCATCATTATACTTGATGGAAGGTAGTCCCACAACCAAATCTTTGGAAACAAGTTTGTTTAACAAGGACAGGCTTGCATGACCTAGTCTCTTGTGCCATAGCATTATATCATCATTTAATGCATTTAAACAAGTCAGATTATTTTGGGGAAGAGTGGAAATACAAACTTTATAAACATTTTGACATCGCTTCCCCCTCAACACAACATCTCCTGTGTCGTCATTCACAACCAAGCAACGTGTTTTTGAAAACAGTACTAGGTTGTTCTTGTCACACAGTTGGGACACACTTAGCAAATTGTGTTTTAACCCATCAACTAAGTGCACATTATTAATTGAGTGGGAGAGAGTTTTACCAATATTACCTATACCGACAATTGTCCCAGACTTGCCGTTTCCAAATGCTACACTCCCACCATTCAAAGCTGTAAGTGAGAGAAAATTTGATCTTTCACCAGTCATGTGCCGTGAACACCCACTATCAACAAACCACAACTGCCTGTTTCAAGGGTGTTAGTGGGGTTGTTCGTAAGGTTGTTCTCTCTCACTTCAGCCTGCAAAACAAATCACGGGTTAGTTTTGGGAACCCAGATCCACTTGGGTCCCATTCTTTTAGACATATAAAGCTCATCTTTTCTAATCCAGATTTGTTTCACATACCTTTCATTCTTTTCATTGGCATGTTTTCTTAAAGGGCAAGTGTATCTATAATGACCCGTTTTACCACAATGAAAGCAAACGATGTTTTCAGGTAATCCCACATACTTTCTATGTATTGGGTAAACGGTCCGTTTATGCTTGTAACCAAGTCCCTTTTTGTTTCTACTGTGATGAGTGTTTAACCAATCAAGGGCTTGTGAAGATTTGTTCCAGCGTTTGTTTGTGGCAAGATCAGTTTCTAATTTTTCTATGGTGGCATTCAAGCTCTGCTTTTCATTTAGCAGGGATTCAACTATTTCTTCCACTTCAAAGAGTTTTTTCTCTACTTGTGTATAATCGCCTTCTTTTAGAAAGAGGTCTTCTCTAAGCACGTTAATATTCTCATGTAAACCGAGTTTTTCATTTTTGAGAATTTTCATTTTCAAGCTCTAGGTCACGAACTTCTCTTTTTAGATCAGCACAGGTGTCTATCAAATTATATAGAAGTTCTTTTAAAGTGGCTTTGTTAAAACCATGTACCTTGTTCTTGAGATCTGAGAAGCTGATTGTTGATTCATCATCTGAATCTGAATCACTTTGTGCCATAAGTGCTACGACCCTTCTTCAGCTTCAGATTCTCCTTCATCCTCAGAGGAATCTCCCCAAGCAGCCAGCATAGCTTTCGAGAATCGCTTGCCCAGATTGTTTACAGGGTGTTTTTGACCCTGTTTTCGAGGGTGTTCGGGCATCTGATCTTCTCGAAGCAGAGGGCAATTTTTGACTAAGTGATCTGGTTTGCCGCACTTGAAACACCCTGTGAGCTGTTCTTTGGGGGTGTTTCTGGACTTACTGAAGTCTTTTCTTTTGTTGTTCTCCTTGACCTTTTTGAAGAATTTCTTGAATTTTCTGGACATTAGGGCCATATCTTCATCTTCAAGGTCAGAGTCAGTGTCCTCATGTGCTTTCAAGGCAAGCCCACGATCCTTCTTTTGCTCCTCTCTTTGTTGTGAGTTCTTTCAGAGTTCATAGGTCTGGAGATTACCAATCAACTCGTCGAGGGTGATCTTGTTCATGTCTTTAGCCTCTTGGATGGCTGTTACTTTGGCCTCCCACGTACGAGGTAAAATTCTGAGGATTTTCCTCACCAACTCTTCAGTGGTGAAAGATCTTCCCAGGGATTTTAACTCGTTCGTGATGTGGGTAACCGTGTATACATATCCATCACAGTCTCACGATCACCCATATCAAACAACTCATATTGTCGCATAAGTAGCTCAATTCTAGATTGTTTAACCTGACTCGTACCTTCATGAGCAACTTGCAGGGCGTTCCAGATAGCTTGGGCTGATTCACATTCAGAGATGCGAGTGTATTCATCGGGTCCTAGGCCAAAATATAGAAACTTTTTGGCCTTGGCATTTTTCTCCATCTTTTTGTAGTCCTCGGCATCAAACTCATGAGGTTCTTTGGGAGCTGTTTTTCCTTCAGGAAGGGTTTTTATGGGAACAAAAGGCCTGTTCTTGATGAGCATCCATAACTCATAGTCTTCGGCTTGTATATAGTTCTCCATCCTATTCTTCCACCAACTATAGTGTTGGCCATTGAAGTAAGGAGGGCGAGTAATGGATTGTCCTTCAAGAATTCCTTGTGGAGTACTCATCTTCAGAATCTCTCAAGGTGTTAACTTTTGTAGGAGAACCCGCTCTGATACCACTTGTTAAATTCGTGAGTATACAACCACAAGAGGGGGGTGAATTGTGGTGTCTGATTTTCGCATTGTAAATAACAAACACCCTCACAGAGGTTATTCTCAGATGACAAACACCCTAGTGACTTATTTGCAGGGGGTGTTCTCAAATATTGCAAATGCGAAAATCACCAAGATAAATGCGGAAAATAAAGCACACACACAATTTTTACGTGGAAAACACCTCTAGCCCAACTGAGGTGTGAAAAACCACGACCTACCTCGTGTAGGATTTAACCACTTTCACTAACGGGCTTCACACGTTACAAATGTAACACACCTTGTTACAACTTGCAACCACGTAACCTTCTTCTCTAAGAAGGGTTACACCACGTCCAAATCTCACCAGATTGGACACGTCCAAAGTCCACACGACTGAGGACCACTCACTCACTTTTCTGATCCAAGATCAGGGTTACAAAACACCTTACGGGGGTGCTTCTGATTTAAGCAGATGTAAGGTACAATGAGGTCCTAGTATGCCAATATCTTGAAAGCTCAGTTTAAACACAACTTGTCTCGGTTTTTCTTTTCTCAAGCGTAACTCGAAAAATTCTTCTCACTAGAAAAACCACTTTTGAAATTTTCCTTTTTTTGCGTATGTTGTGTATGTTTCTCGTCTTTTTTCCTCTATACAAATGGGAGTGAAATGCTGAGATTTTAAACACAAAATCCAACGGTCAAAAACAAGGAGAGGTGAAAGAATCAGCTAAGTATGGAAAACGATTTTCAAGCAAGAAATACTCCCCAACGGCTAGTGATAAATTTTTCCCAAAATATAAGGGATTTGTTATCTTAAGAGATAACCCTTATCTTCCCATAGCCGTGAAGAAGATTCAAATGACAACCAGAAATCTTCAGCTTTTGAAATTTTATCATATCCGAAAATATAGGCAAAGGGAATCTTTTAGTTTAGAGAAAGTATTATGGAGATCTTGGCCAACCGAAATGAATTTTCAAAGATAACCGGGTATAGCCACTTCAGTTCAGAAACACCTTAGGCACCCTGTTTGCAGGGTTGTTCGCAACTAGTGTTCTGAAGCACTTAGCGCAAATACCGATTCAAGAGGTGTTTAAAATGACGTTTTCAATATTGGCATATTAACAAGAGTCTAAATAAATAAAACCTATATACCCAAGACTTCTTATTTTGAACCAGTCATCTTGTCCAAGATTTGTAGAGCTGCTGTGAACACCAAGGCTACCTTGTTTGCTGGGGTTGTTCTTTGCATTGCTAGAGTTCAGGAACATGCCTTACAATCAATTGTCGAGGTGGTGTTCTTGACTTAATATAGAATCACCAAGTAAAACCTGTTTTGAAGACTTGTTCTCACATGTAGCAAACCAGTTAATACAATAAAGATCACAAACACCAGTTAGGCCTGTTTGGAGATCGTGTTTGGAGCAACATTACTTGGACAAATTTTTACACTTGGATTTGTCATCATCAAAACTAAATATAATAACTCAACACAATGGTAGAAGGAGAGGAAGAACACTATGTCATGGTATACCACTGCCTTAAAAGCGATTTCGGCCTGATCGAGGTGCAAATCAATGTTGTCGATCACTTCCAAAGGTTAACACAGTGAGTCTCTGGACACGTGCACTCGAGGCCAAAGATTTGGAACAGGCAGTGTATCTATTGCCTAGAAAAGAAGAGAGAACAGCAGAGGAGGAGAAGAGAAGAAGAGATGATATTTTTATGTGTTTTCTGCATATGAAGAGGTGCTGTATTTATAGGTGCAGAAGGCATGTTTGAGTGGAGAGAAATTAGCAGCAAAACAAGGAGAGCCACATGACTGAATATAGCTGTTGAGCTAGGAAAAAGCAGAACCTCATGTTGTTTTGCTAAATATGGCTACTTGACTACTGAAAATAGTTTATGCTAAAAGTAGTTTCTGCTTGACCAGGAACGCCAATGGACAAAAATAAAGGCTATTTTCAGCAAAAGGATTAGCAGACCAGGTCTAAATCCAAACCCAAACCCATGACCGCTCTATGCCCGGTCCGACCTGGACAGGGCGAGTGGGCGGTGTGTGCACGCATGTGTGGTGGTAACTCTCTTCCCACACCAGTGTAAAAGCAGGGCCAATGTTACTCAACAGGCCCAAAGAAGGAATGTAAATACAAACCATACTCCAACTCCCAAAACCACCTATGTGGGACAAGAGGGAAGGGGCTAGTGAATGCCATTATACACAATAATCCCCCACTAATGGCATACAGACTAGCGAATAGAAGGTTTTGGCAAAGAAAGGATTAGACACTTAAGCATTAATATCTTTCGATTGAATTGATACGTGGTGAAGTAAGGCAACAATCGAGTCTATTGAGTGAACGATTCTTGAACTTGATAGACCCTAAGTTAGACCCCCACTACACATATCAACCTTCATGGACACTGTATATTCCGTGATAACTAACTAGCACCTTTTAGGGTCATGAACATACCTTGAGTCTTATAAGTGCTCTAGAGAGACAACCCTTAGTCTCTCATAGAAGGCGATTAAACCTTCCCACTTAAATAGGTAATTCCCTCAAGTCTATCTTAACATAGACCACCATAACTATGGCGATGGAATCATTAAGAGCACAATGCTGCTCAACCTCACATGTATCAAGTGGTGAATCCATCAAGTGCGTCTCAATAGCATCGCCCTAGCGGGCTATGTATCCATTAAGAGCATAGGAGCTCAACCTCTCATAAGCATTACCGCACGTCATAGGGATGAGAATATAGTGCATATTGAGGATGATATAGCTTCGTTTGGGCTTAAGTTCCATTCCCTTCAATGTATCAAGAACGACCTACTTGGTCAATCCCTTAGTTAGTGGATCTGCTAGATTTTTCTTGGATCTCACGTATTCTAAGGAAATGATGTTGTGTTTTAACAGCTGTTTAACCGCAATATGTTTGATGTGGATATGTCTCTTATTTCCATTCTACACGCTGTTGCGTGCAACTTCAATTGCTGCTTGCTAGTCATAGTGAAGGAAAATAGCCGTAGGCTACCTCCCCCACAGTGGCATATCTGCTAGTAAACCTTTTAGCCATTCAGCTTCTTGACTTGCCAACTTAAGAGCGATAAACTCAGCTTCCATGGTGGATCACGCTATGCAGGTATGCCTGGCAGACTTCCACGAGATAGCTCATCCACTTAAGGTAAGTACATAACCACTAGTAGAACTAACTTCATTATTATCAGAGACCCAGTTTACATCACAAACTCCTTCTAACACAATAGGAAATTTACTAAAATGCAAACACCAGTCTAGAGTACCTCCAAAGTACTTAAGCAATCGAAATAATTTATTCCAATGATCTTTAGTAGGGTTATGTGTATAATGACTTAGTCAACTAATAGCATAAGCAATGTCAGGTCGAGTATAATTTATAAAGAACATCACACTTCCTGTGATTTTAGCATACTTAGTTTTGGAGACATTAGACCCTTTGTTCTTTTTAAGATGTATGCTAGGGTCATAAGGAGTTCTCACTGGAAGCACATCATAATAGTTAAATTTCTTCAACACTTTCTCAATATAATAAGATTGACACAAAGAAAACCCATCATTAGTTTTTCTAATTTTAATCCGTAGGATCAGATTAGCTTCACCCATGTCCTTCATTTCAACATGAGAAGACAACAAGTTTTTAGTCTCATTAACAATATGCACATTAGCGCCAAATATCAACATGTCATCTACATATAGACATATTATTACACAATATGAACCAATTACCTTAGATTACACACAGGAATCAGAGGTGTTCACAGCAAAGTCATTTTATATTGCTGTGCTATCAAATTTTTCATATCACTGTTTCGAAGCTTGCTTAAGGTCATAAAGAGATTTCCTAAACTTGTATACTTTATTCTCCTATTCAGGTACTATACAACCCTCAATTTGAGTCATATAAATCTCTTCCTCTAGGTCATCATTAAGAAATGATATTTTTACATTCATTTGATGCACTACAAGACCGTGGATGCCAGTAAAGGCGACTAGAGTTCTAATGGTGGCTATCTTTGTCCCAGGAGAATTTGTATCAAAGTAGTCAACCCCTTCTTTTGGGTAAATTCCTTTATCACCAGTCTGGTTTTATATTTGTCAATAGAACCATCAGGTCTTAACTTTTTTTTAAAGATCCATTTACTACTAATAGGTTTACAACCTTTAGGTAGTTCAACTAATTCCCAAGTTTGATTTGATACTATGGAATTTAATTCACTTTTAATAACTTCTTTCTAGAAACCAACATCTATAGATCTCATAGCCTCTTAATAAGTGTTTAGATCTTCTTTAATAAAGAAGGCAGATACTAGTTTATCAGATTAGAAATTAAAATCAAAGTGTTCAATCAAAAAAGTAGCGAGGAAGTTAGGACCAAAGTTGTTCTCAACTCTAGGTCTCTTCTCCTAGGTTTAACAACTGAGATTCTAACACCAGAACTAGAAGCAGACAAAGTCACACTGTCATGCACAGCTGTGGACTCATGCACAGTAGTATCACTCTTTTTCAAAGGAAATACATGCTCAAAGAATTCTGCATCCCTAGACTCACCGTCATTCAGTGACGTCAATCTATATGCAGCACCATTTTGGGCATAACCAATAAACACAGAGTTGAAGGTTTTAGGACCTATGTTTTCTCATTTGAAATCAAGTGAGGGAACTTTAGCCAAACACCCCTACACCCTTAAGAAAAATTCAAATTAGGAGCATGTCCTTTCCATAGTTCATATGGGGTTTAGTCTAACTTCTTATAGGGTACTCTAATAAGAATATAACAAGTAGATAAAACCGCTTCCCCCCATATATTATCAGGAAGTCCCGAACTCAAAAGCATGACATTCATCATTTCTTTAAGTATTCTATTTTTGCGTTCAGCTATCCCATTTTGTTGGGGAGTACGGGGTGCACTAACCTCATGTAGCATGTCATTTCTCTCATAAAAGGCTGTTAGAGAGTTAGTCTCATATTCTCTACCCCTATCGGTTCTAAGTCTCTTAATCTTTCGGTCCAGTTGGTTTTCTACCTTTGCTTTGTATTTTAAAAACATTTCCTCAACCTCATTTTTGGACCTAAGAGGTAAACTTTGGTGTATCTAGAGCAGCCATCTACAAAGGTGACGTAATATCTTTTTCCTCTTATACTGGCTTTGTTTCTGAAGTGAGCTAAGTCTGAATGTACTAGTTCTAGCAATGTTATTTGTGTGCTAGTAACTAACTTGAAGGACTTTTTGGCATATTTTACTTCTATGCTCACAGAGCATTTGGTGAAATTTTCAACATTCACGATAGATATAAGTTTCATATGTTTAAGTCATTTAATGGATACAAAGTTAACATAGCCTGGCCTACCATGTTACAAATCAACAGACTCAACAATGTAAGTAGAAGTAGAAGCATTTCCATTTAGGGTTATAGAAGCAAGATTACGCACAAATAAACTCCCATTTAGGTGTCCTTTCCTAACAAATACCCCATTATGAGAGATAACAACCTTGTCATCTTCAACAATAATTTTTAATCCAACTTTGTTGAGAAGTATACAAGAAACTAAGTTTTTATGAAGGGAGGGCACATACAATACATTACTTAATGACAGTAATTTGCCATTAAGTAAATTTAAGAAGAATTTTCCCTTTACCCATAACTCTAATAGTCGTAGAGTTTCCCATGTAGACGCATTCACCATTTTCAACATCTTGAAAGTCCTATATGAGTTCTTTGTTAGCATAGAAGTGCCTCAATGCTCTAGTATTGTAGATCCATTCAGCACTGTTTGCCACCAAGTTTGCCTCTTCGACCACTGCACAAATGACTTTTGTGTCCTCGAAGAGGTTAGCCTAGGCTACAGGCTTCTAATTTGGCCGAGACTACCCTTTGCGAAGTGGACAATATTATCCTTTGTGCTCTGGCTTGCCGCAAACATAGAACAATCCTTTGGTTCTAAATTTTATTGTTGAACTTGTTTTACTGCTTAGCATAGCTCAACTTCTAGTTCTTCTTACCTTCGCCTTTATACCTGCCTCTATTTGTAGGGAAAACAAATTCAACTAGGTTAGCTTTAGAAGAATTTAAAGAAAGAAAATCCATATTATCTTTCAGGCGATTAGCTTCCTCTATTCTCATGTGGCTGATAAGTTCCTGCAAAGTGAGATCCTTCTTCTTATATTTCAGTTTGTTTCTGTAGTCACTCCAGGATGACGGAAACTTCTCGATCAGCACATCGGCCAGCGGAATCTCGCACATTTTCATGTTCTCACTCAGAACTTTAGCACATAGGTTCTCATAAACATGAACATGTTCTATAATTGGCTTGTTGTTAGTAATCTGAAAATGCAGCCACTCACCGAGGATATATTTCTTCTTTCCAGCATCATTAGCTCCATATTTGACCTTCAATTTCTCCCAAATAATCTGGACAGATTTGAAGGTGACAAACAAATCGAACAGAGGCTTAGTCATATGGTTTAATAGATGCCCCTGACCATTTTGTTGTCTTTCTGAAATTTCTTCATTGTTTCCACATCCATAGTTTTGGATTTGTCTTTGAAAGTTTCATCACCAGAAGCAACTATGGTTTTAGAAGTGTTGTTTTGTTCAGTGAAGTTAGAAAATAACACATAGTCGACCTCTAATTGTTCAAAGAACATGGGCAGTTTTTGGGACCAACGCCTGTGGTTGGTTCCATCTAAGGGTTCTAATTTTGATAGGTCAGGAAGAGCTTTGTGGACAATAAGTTCCATTGATTTTAGGGAAATAAGTATTCGCTTTCAAATTTTAGGAAAGTTATGGCTAAATCAATGGTAGAAGGAGAGAAAGAACATTGTGTCGTAGTATACCACTGCCTTGAAAGCAATTTTGACCTGACCGAGGTGCGAACCAATTTTGCCGATCACACTCCAAGGTTAACACAGTGAGTCACACGTGCACTCGAGACCAAAGACTTGGAACATGCAGTGTATCTGTTGCCCAGAAATAAAGAGAGAACAGTAGAGGAGAAAAGAAGAAGAGATAATGTTTTTGTGTGTTTTCTGCAATTGAAGAGAGGCTATATTTATAGGTGCAGAAGGCTTGTTTGAGTGGAGAGAAATTAGTAGCAAAATAGGGAGAGCCATGTGACTGAATATAGTTATTGAGATAGGAAAAAGCAGAGCCTCATGTTGCTTTGCTAAATATGGCTGCTTGACTACTAATAATAGTTTATGCTAAAAATAGTTTCTACTTGACCAGGAACGCCACCAAACACAAATAGAGGATATTTTCAACAAAAAGATTAGCAGATGAAGCCCAAACCCAAACCGAAATCCACGATCGCATCGTACCGTGCCCGGCCCAGCCTGGACCGGGCAGGTGGACGGCATGCGCATGCGTAGTGGTAACTTTCTCCCTATACCAGTATAAAAACGAGGCCCAATGATACTCAACAGGCCTAAAGAAGGAATGTAAATATAAATCACACTCCAACTCCCAAAACCACCTATGTGGGCCAAGGGAGAAGGAGCTAGTGAATGCCATTACACACAACACCCTCTTCCCACTCTCTATTTAAATAATTGTCCCTTGCGTACTTTTCAGCTATTTTTCAACCCCTTCGCCCCCCACCTCTGTCATCTTTCCCATCACAATCACAGTCTTGATGTCCCCTACTTCTCTATCGCGACTCAGGATTTCCTAATAAATTTGTGACATCCTGAAAATTCTATTACCATTTTTTTGCTAATATTTAGCTTATTTAATGCGGTGGAAATAACCTAGTGGGTGTCATTGCCGTATTTCACAATGAAATACAAGACAAAAGATAATTAATAGAAATAAATCAAAGTATAAATCAAAGTCAAAGGTCAAAATCAAGAATCAACTCAGTTAACTACTTGAAAACCTAACATTTCAAACAGTGAGATGGAGCTTGATAATGTCGACCCCTAATCGTAAAACACATGCTTGAATTCATTTCAAACATTTAGGTATGAGAGGGAACATACAAATAGTTTCGAAAACGATTCTCATCCAGTTCAAGATTTTCAAACTTCAAACATTAGCCATCATCCAAAATCAAAACAAGTCAATCTCATTGTCACGGCCTTCTGTCATGCAACTTTATGGGTTATCTGAACCCATCTTGGCATACGTCCATCTACAATGACACATATTCAAAAATTGCATGCTATAAACCGGCAAGATTAACTTGTCTCTATATCATGGTAAACCTATCTTGATCTCAGGAGGCACCCTCCCATGAACTCTCTATAGTCTTTCACTTTAGGATTTAGCACCTTGTGAATAAATATACTTGGCTTCCCAAAAGCCTAACCCATCTCAATTAATCTTTTATTAATTTAGCAAAATCACTTAAAATATGAATTGCCTAATTAAAATATTCAATCACAACACAATATTTCACATTTAGAAAACCATAAAATCACAAATTACCATTCATGATTTACACATAAGGCCCCTTGGCATACAACGTCACATAACAATTTATAAACATCCAAGATCATTTCATAAAAGTAACCAAGGGGAGTTAGGGTATAGACATTATCTCGAAATAGCATAAGATACCTAGAGTGAGCTCGAACTAGAATATTGGGCCTAAATAATAAAATTAAAGTGTCACAATATGGACTAACTCAAGTGAATTCGTGCACTCAAGACTATTCTTTTTCAACCCAAAAGTCAACTGTGCTACTAGGACCACTTGAGTAAAACCAACACCCCTAGATATTGATTTTTATGAACTCACAACATAAAAGCAACCAAAGGGAGTTAGGGTATAGACATCACCTCGAAATAGCGTAAGATACCTAGCATGAGCTTGAACTAGAATATTGGGCCAAAATAACAAAATTAAAGTGTCACAACATGGACTAACTCAAGTGAATTCGTGTACCCAAAACTATTTTTTTCAACCCAAAAGTCAACCATGCTACTAGGACCACTTGAGTAAAACCAACACCCATAGATATTGATTTTTATGAACTCATGCGACTTTTAAAAGCTCAAATACTTAAGAAAAAAAATAATGGACCTTAAACCTATTAAGGCTTTGGGGTAGGATTCCATGACATGAAAATCAATTTTCCTTGGAAAAATATTTTTCACAGAAAATCATTTTACGGGAAAATCATTTTCCTTCCAACTAAAGACTACCTCAAACTAAACAATGAGAAGAAGAAGAACCATAGGAGAGGAAAAAATGGTGGCTGACAGGAAGCAAGAACGCTCTGAACAAGAGAATGACCAACTCGCACAGTCAACCAAGAAGAGGAATCGATCAAAGATGAGACTACCATCGGAGGTGGAATTCATTGGAAACGTTAAGATTGATGACATGCAATTGGGGCATCTACGATGGCGGAAACTAGAGAAGTGGGGGCACAAAAAGTAGGGGAGGGTAGCACAATCTCCTATAAGAGACATTACCATAAAAACAATTCGAATAAGAATGTTGAAGCAAGAGATAATACGGTGTGGGAATCGAATGAGCATGGGTATGTGGTGAAGGATGATGAACCTCTTAAAGATGAAGATCCTTTGTGTCCAACTATCTTGTTGAATGTAGAAAAGAGGATATTGAGGAAACCATGGCAAAATGCTTCAATAATCCACATGTTTGACAAAGGTATTAGGTACTTGTAGTTGAAAAGAAGGTTAAAGACCAAGTGGGCACGTGAACAGGACTTCTCCTTACTCAGCATTGGATGCAATTATTATGTGACATAATTCATCGACATCGAGGATTATGATACTTGATGACGAATGGCCCTTGGATGATTGGTGACAATTACCTTGTGATAGGGAATGTGCCCCAAATTTTGTACCAGTGTAGGATAACATCACTAAGTTAACCACGTGGGTTTGTATTCTAAAGATGAGCATTGAGTATTTCGACAAGGACGTCCTACCATACAAATTTAGGCAAACACTTGGATAGGCCTCGAAGGTGGACAACACTACCACCAATGTAGAAATGGGGCAATACACAAACAATATTGTGTACTAGTGGACTTGATAAAAGCACTACTCGCCAAGTTTTGTTTGAATAGTAGAGTTTGGGGTATTCAATATGAAAGCTTAAAAATTATTTGTTTTAAATGTGGAAGGCAGGGACACAAAGAAGATGTGCCCCCTTGATTTTTTTTTTTTTTTTAAAAAAAGAACAGACTAATAGCTCAAGTGATTCAAAGATAGAGAACCTTATTTTGGAGAAGGCTCCCCAAGAAGAGCCACCAATAGGAGTTGAATGCCGGTGAAAAAAGTGATGAGAAGAAGGAAAAGCGGCTAGTAGAATCAGCTAGGGAGCAGGCAAGGTGACAGAAACAGTCCAAACTAGTCCAAGCATGAGGGAGAGCTGGGTCGAGCCCTACAAGTTTCATAGGGGCGATAAACTGTGAAACTCATAAGACAAGCAAGAGTCCCAATTAGGAAGGTAATCTTAGTTCAAGATTAGGAGTTAGGACATTAGCAGAACTTGATTTGAATATTAGGAGCGGCAAATAATATGCTCGAGCACATTGGGAAATGATAGGGAGGTTGAAAATATGGAAGTAGATGAAAGTCGACATGGTATAGAATCTTTCTAGATGAGGGGAACTTTCATGAACTTGGCTTGAATGGCTAACCCGGGGATAATTCAGATGGTCAAATTATGGAGGCCCAACTAGCCGATGAACCATAGTAGATTAAAAACAAGAGTGGACTAAACATTGTAAGTACCCACATTCGGCCCACACAAACAAGCCTAGCAAGGATCAATGCATTGGGCCTAACGCTAAAAATGCCATGCTATAAATGAGAGGGTTTGCTAAAAATATTTTAGGCCCAACTTCTAGCATTGGAGATCAACCTGATTCATAGATGATGTCACATGTACTGACCTCAGGGAATACGCACCATAAAGATAGAGATGAACACCAGACATGGCGATAACAAAAGAGTGTCCTCACAATAAGCGAGTCTCAGGTACCCTGAGTTTTAGATGACTATTATTAGGCTTATGTCTTTTTGGAACTAATTCTTGAGTATCTTATATTTTTGGACAAAAGATTCTTATGTCTTTTTTTCTTATTATTTTGGTTTGAAACTTTCATAAATTTTCAATTTTGGCCTAGATGAGGCATTTTTAGTAATTTTGCTATTTTTCAAATTTTTTTTAAGGAAATATGCTTATTTTAAATGATTTAACTGCTTATAATAACCTTACTGGTACTAGTTATCATAATATACTATTTATGTCATAAACATTATATTTTCACAATCTACTATTTATATCATGAATATTATATTTTCAGTGACTATAGGCCACCATGCTTAGCAACATAATAAAACTTAAATAAAGAGTTTTGACTGTTGCAATAACTTAGTCGGTGCTTGGACTCAAGCGTTCCTCTAACTTCTAGTTTACAAAGATTGTTAATCTCAATCACATCCCTTTTAGATCAGGCATAGCACATATCTATTTCGTTTCCTACCTCACATAGTAGTCACTAATCAAGTTTTATAATATAAAGGATAGTGAGATTTTAATCAAGAAACTATAATATTTAAGACATAAGGTTCGAGTGAATAATATTCCCTACTGGAAAACTTCTTTTATTGGAAGCTTAAAAGTAAAAATATTACAATGAAAAGATTTAAGAAGAACATAAGCTACTAAGACCATCAGAGATGCTTACTCATAGAGAAATAGAGGCACCTGACTTCTCTTTTACTCAAGTATACTCAAATGATCGTGTCCCCTCTTAGTACTTAACCTCTCTTTTATAGAGATATGGACTATATAGGATGGTCTAATGGTTACAATCACTATAAGAAATGTTGCATCTATCTAGTCTTAAAATTGCCTCCTTCCACATTTATACGCATAACAAGTCTATTTGTCCCGCTTAAGGTAAGTGTGCATAGAATATCAGTGGGGAAAAATTTACCACGGATAATAAGCGTGGCAAATAGCGCACTCGTGCTTATATCCATGGAAGACTGCATCATCTACCAAGCTTATAGATGTAGGTACATTCCCCTCACTTGTATCTGTAGTCGGATTACCCTTTGAGCGAAAAATCATTCTCACCACTTCCTTGCTTATAAGTGTGGCATTTTGTTTTCAATGACTAACTTTCACGTGATTTAAACAGATAACTGACTTCTATAAAAGAAATAACAAGTCATTGTTTTAAGAAATGTGAATAATTTATATTTAATAATGCAGTGTAATTATTCATATGTGTGTGTATGTGTGTGTGTGTCTACATATGTGTGTGTGTGTGTGTGTGTGTGTGTGTGTGTAGAGATATATATATATATGTGTGTGTGTGTGTGTGTGTGTGTGTGTGTGTGCATGTGTGTATGTGTGTATATATATATATGAGAGAGAGAGAGAGAGAGAGAGAGAGAATACATATTTGACCAAATTTTTAATGACACAAGAAAGTATGATAATTTTATATCCATGAACTAATTAATTGTCATCAATTAAGTTGAAAAATAACTAGTATTTAACCACATAATGAAAAGTATGAGATCTACGTAAACAACTATTACTGAATTGATTTTAACATGCCTATAAACTATGTTTTGACTATGTCATTAAAAGGTAAATCCAACAAGCAAAAGTTTCCTCATGTAACATCAATACATAATGTCTTAAGTTTGAGAAATGTCAGTAAATCTCATGCTTCACGTCAAGAACCTCCATTTTACTATCCATCTTGTTGCACATTGCCCTTGGTTGCAACCTAAAAATACGAAATCAATTAATTAGAACAAGAATTACAGAATACTATAGAATCTTAATTAAATATCAAACCAAGAGGCGTTGATAGGGGGGAAAAAAGAGCTAGACAAGCTTGTTTAAGTTATTCTCCAATCTATATGCATGATTGTTACAAGTGGTTGAAAACTGGCACGTAAAAGTCGAAAAGAAGAAAGGGAATACAAAAAGAATCAAACTGGCATACAAGAGTCAAAAAGAAGAAAGGGAATATAAAAAAAATTGCATGGAAATTAGCATGTTCATAGGTTGCCTATCAGCATTTTCACAAGAAATCAAAGAGTAAAAAGGAAGAAAGTCTACCAGTTTGAGGTCCGAAGGAACATGTGACTACTCAGTAACTTCAAATTCAAGTGTGCAGTTTGCAATTATTGATTATTACCAATCATGCAAAAGACTAGTAGAGGACAAAGGTGAGAAGGATTTTGCTCGGAAATCAAAAACTACTCTTGCAAAAGAGAAGTGCAATGAATGCCCCAGCATGATTGTATTCTTTTTCCAGTATCCCAACCTGATTGTATTATTTTTCCACCCAACAGACAATTTCTATGTCTTCTAGTGTTTTAGTGAAATCAACACACTCTATAGAAGATCAACAGAATTTATGCCCTATATCTTCCCAAAGACAATGTTCTGCCCAACCAGCAATTTCCTTGTCCATGATGACATCTTAAAGATTGGTTGGTCATAGAACTCCGTGAAGTGATACCTATAATAGAAATAAAATATATTTTTCGAGAACTTTATCCATGGACACATAGTTCTAGATATACATTTCACATTTCTTGCTCACAATCTCATGTGGGTAAGAAATAAGATGTGACTGAGAAGACAGCTTAGGATACAGGTTTCACTATCCTTTCTCACAACCTATCATGGATAAGAAATAAGATGTGGCTAAGGAGATGGTCACAGAGTTTCAATAAGTAGCAGTTCAGTTAGAAAAAAGGCGAAGGTACGTAACTTTAACCCTCCATATTTCATAACCAGGATTCTAAGATCTACATAAAAAAGTCATCATCCCCATATCAAATGGAACACTATTGGTTCATGCTTGAACTCCAACTATTCCACAAAAATTCATAAGCAAACGCAAATCCGTATTTACCAACCAAAGCTTGAAGGTGTAGATAGTATTATCTAGTGTAGACCAGAAGGTAAACGTACGAACGCAGCTTTGTCCAATTTCTCAAGAAGAATGACATCTAACATATTTGATTCAGCCTATGTTTGTAGATTCCCATCACCTATAAGCAAGGTGTATGTGTGAAAGCCAATTATGTCAAACAATAATATGATACTATCAACATTACCTCTAATACCAGCATCATTACTTGCGGTACCAACATCAGTATTAGTGTTGCAATTGTTAACAATATGGAGTGCTGAAAAAGAAGACAAAGAAGTTTTTTCCCCATGGTGCACCCACTCTGTGTAGCTATATTCAACATCAACATCAACTTGATGTTCATAAACAACCCTAAATGGCACAATCTAATTTGGTTGTCCTTTGCAACATATAACTCATACAAATGAATGGGTTAGAAGTATAACCCATAGAACAAAGAATTTAACTCAAACAAATCAAGCAGAGCAAGATATTGAAGGTCTCAAAGACATTTTCATTTTTGCACTGTCACAGACTACTACAAAAAAGCAATTGTATTTGACAAAAGCTTCCTCCTATGAAATTGATGAACAACAAAGACATGGTGTAGCATGTAGGGAGCAAACACATGGTGCAACAAATAGAACTTATCCCTTAGCAGGATGTCTTATGACAAAAAGAAAAGAAGTACCAAAATGAAGTAAAGAAAGAATAATCGTTAGGCTGCCCATGAATCATCTATTAATATAATTTAGTGCCTCATAAGATGGAAAGAATTGCCTCCAAAATTCTAAAATGAATATAAATTGAATCAGTTACAAGTGCTGTTGTGTCTATGAACTAACAAATGCTAGATTTACAGGCAATAACTAAGCACCCAATATAAATCAAGTAACAAGAATTCAAAGAAAAGAAGTGTATTGCCTTCAATGTCCTGTAACTTGAGATACTTGAGCAAAGAATTTAACAACTACTAGCATTCCACCACTACTAATTGTAAATAGTAGGTTGTCAACAAAAATTCTAGGCAGCCAAATTCATAGAATCAAAGGACTAACAAAGGCCTTGTCAAATTTGGGAAGGGGGTGAGTACCTGGATTAAGGCAATTGTTCTCAACAACTGCAACCTGAGGGCGTAGAAAGGGATTTTTTTAATTTTTTTTGGGTTAAGAATCTAAATTTGTGGGAAGGGCCTAAAGGATGCATTCGATTTCTGTAGATGAAACTAGAGTATTTGATTAGTGCACGGCAAAGAAGAAAGATGAGGGGCACATGAAGCAGAGAGATGTGCAGAGCCAAATGAAGCTACGACGTCTATACCTGGAAGCCTTACCACTGAGTAAGGGCACTACCGACGACACACCACAGATGACCTAGCCCTTACATAGATTTGGAATGTGGATGCGTTTTTGGGTATTCGCATGTTGACGAACAATGGCAGCGACCCCGATCAAGCAGGCCAAAAGTCTTGCAAGTTCTTTTTTTTTTTTTTTTTTTTTTTTTTACTTCAGTGATCTTCACACTATTTTGGAGGTCAACCTAAATAAAAAAGAAAAATAAAAATATATGGTTACCACGCTTAATGTCTGTTCTACATCTGCATCATTCATGAGATAAAGGTGCCCAAGTTTAATATGTATAGACATACCTTAATTAGTTACTAACACTCTTATAAGAGTGGTAATATTTTTCTCACTTATTTTGTGTGGGATAGTTCTTAGCGTTTATTTCTGCATATTTTTTCGCTACACTTAACCATGTGTGGTTAAATAAGAGTGGCAACATGACCCTTTTTTGTAGTGAATACACACACTAATATTTTCACATAACTACAGCTACTTTTACATGGCTACAGTAGACTGCATTATTTTACTGACTTTTTTCTAATTTTTCACTTATCAATATAATGCATGTACATGTACTTACGTGTACTATATTCGGTCACATACGATTTTGTGAGGGAAACGCATTGTGTATGATGGCCGGGTGCATGTAAACTCTCCAACAAGAGCTACACTGTGCATGTAAAGTGGTTGTTGATCACTGCGATGACAAAAGCCTGATTATACGTCTAGTTTTTCACTTATTAATATACTCATGCATGGACATGTACTTAAGTGTACTATATTCGGTTACATACGATTTTGTGAGGGAAACGCATTGTGTATGATGGCGGGTGCGTGTAGACTCTCCAACAAAAGCTACACTGTACATGTAAAGTGGTTGTTGATAATTACGATGACAAAAGCCTGATTGTACGTCTCCTATGGGAGCGATACTTCATGGAACTTGCCACAATTTTGATTCTTTCTATCTCAGGCACTTCTTACATCTTTGGTCTCTGCTCAAATGACATAAAAGCACGACAAGGTTACAACCAAACCACCGTTAATATTCTTAGCTTCTTCAAAGATTTGGAGGCCATCATTACCATCCATGCAGGGCTAATTATGGATGTGACAATACCACGGGTGGTCATCCTCCTAGATGCAGTTGTTAATTTCTTTGGCTACTTCATGATTTGGTTTGCTATCACCCATCGAATCCCTAAGCCTCTCTAGTTTTGCAAATGCGCTTGTACATTTGCATTGGAGTAGGTGTATTGGAGTTCACCAACATTGGGTCCCTCGTTACATGTGTCAAGAACTTCCTTGGTAGTTGAGGAACAGTGATAAGGGTAACAAAGGATTTCATCGATCTAGGTGAAGCCATTATTAACCAATTCTACTATGCGCTGTATGGTAGTCACAACATGACTTCCACAATAGGCATCATCTTGTTGGTCTCTCGGCTGCCAAGTGGAATAATGGTGGCATTCACCTGCAATATGCGCACCCATATGGTCCAAGAAAGACAACCCAAAAGAGAGAGGATGTTCTTTTGTAGCGTTCTCATGCTCGTGGTCTTGCTCTTGCGCCCCCAAGTGCTGGTCATCAGAGAAGAGTGCAGTTCCTCAAAATGCAATAACCTTTCCAAGGCAAAGATTGTAACGTCTTTGTTAGCAGTGAGTTCTAGTATAATAACAGAAGAATCTGACAAACGAACATGCTTTATGCAAGGAATTTTCAACCCTCCACCCATGGGAGAGTATCATACCATTTTGCAAGCTACTTTGAGGCTAGAAATGATAATATCATCCTAGCTTCAGTTTGTGGCACCGGAGGCCAGATGACCATGATCAATAATGTAGGTCAAATTGTGACATCCCTAGGGTACCCTAAGTTGAGTTTAGTCACCTCTGTATCCCAAGCTTCCATATGGCAACATCTTGGACATGTCATAGTAGGATTTATCTCTGACCAAGTCTTTGTCAAGTACCAATGTCCCATATCTCTCTCCCTTACTATCATCCTCCTTATGTCATCCATCTGCCATCTTCTAATTGCGTTCAATGTTCCTTGCAGCATCTATGTGCCATCTATTATAATCCGGTTTTGCTTAGGTGCAAGTTCATATTGCTTTACACAATAATATCAGAGATCTTTGGGCTATTATGATATATTGTACAATTATGGCACACAGGGAGCTCCGCTTGGTTCTCACGTATTCAATGTTAAGATTGTGGGGCAATTATATGATAAGGAGGGCATTAAGCAATTGCGAGTTTTAGTGTTGCAAAGAAAGTCAGAACAGTTGTTGAATTGCAAAGAAGTAACATGTTTTCGGATGGCTTTCTTCATTTTAGCAGCTACAACATTGTCTAGTACAATTGCTTGTTTGATTCTTGTTGCTCGAACTTGGCAGGTTTGCCAAAACTTCCAGGAAAACTCAAACGTAGATGATGCGTGAAAGCAGATAAAATGCATATTAGTTTAAGATTGTTAGAGTATAAACCTATTCCTGACTTTCAACCATCAGCTTAAACTTTTGGTTAAGATAGTTCCTGAACATATTGTCAGAGTATTTCTGAGCGAGAGGTCTCAAGTTCGAATCTCAGCAGCCCTCATATTGATTTATTGCGCAAGATAGGGGAGTCTTGCAGTATCCACGCTTCAAGTCTAAAAGGCATTTGCGTGAGGCGGCGTGTTAGAGGATAAACTTATTCCTGAACTTTCAACCATCAGCTTAAGTTTGTGGTTGAGAAGATTCTTGAACAAAGATAAATCCTTGCGTTCATGAGGTTACTTTATCTTTGTCAAGGAGTTTGCTCCCCTTCAATTACACAACGCTCCCAGCCTGAGAAGCATTGTACTCGATCCCACCTAGAGACTATTCATGATCAACCACAAAATTGTTTGTGTACAATTTTTTGGTGTATCAACAATTTGTCGATGGGGATAGTTAAAACTAAGAGCATAATATTGGCAGTGTGAAAATGCATTCTTTTCACTTCAATCAATAGCTTATCAAATGTTTTAAAGAATAGCAGGTGAAGTGATGTTTGAGCTTTAGATATGGCTTTGCTTTTTAGAACTACAACTATGTAATATCAACCAAGAATGAGATATGTTAGATTTTATATTAATTGGGTTTTAATCAAATAAGTCATGTACGTTTAAATGAGGTTTCAACTCAAAATCAATTCGAAATAGGTGGACTAACTCAAAAGCTTATATACATATTCAAGCCCTTTAATTTTATTAATGTGGGGACAACACCCACTTTCATATTGTTTATATTCTTATACATATGGGATAATATCCACTTTCGTACCTCAACACGCCCCCTCTCACGTCTAGACTAATAACGAGAGCCAACACGTGCATACACTTTTAATCAAACGGGAATGGTGGCAAATCGAGATTAAGTAACCTACTCTGATATCATGTTAATTTTTTTGTATATCAATTAGACAATTAACAAAGAGTCATGCGTATAAACGTAAATGAGGTTCTAGCCCAAGTTTAATTGACAATGGGTGGAGTAACTCACAAGTTTATATATATGCTCAAGCCTTTTAATTTTATCAATGTGGGATAACACCCACTTTTGTATTTTTTGTATTTTTATCGATGTGGGATAATATCCATTTTCATACTTCAACACATCCCCTCACGTCTGGGCTTTTAACGAGGGCCAAACACGTGCACATAATTTTAATCAAATGGAGACGGTAGCAAATCGAGATCAAGCAACCTACTCTGATATCATGTTAAATTTTTTAATACCAATTGGGCAATTAGCAAAGTCATGCATATAAACTTAAATGAGGTTCCAATCAAAATCAATTATCAATGGGTGGAGTATCTCACAAGCTGATATACATGCTCAAGCCCTTTGATTTTATCAACGTAGAGACAAAACTCACTTTCATATTCTTTGTATTTTTATCAATGTAGGATAACACCCATTTTCATACTTCTATAAGATAATAAAAAAATGCAGCTCATGACATACATAGTTAGTTACCTAATTAATCCAATCTGTACATGTCACTATTAACTGGATACAAACCATCATGCATGCTCTGATCTTTTAACTAGGCTATACTATACGATCCTGCAACTACAGCAACCAACAATCCTACTATTTTTTTTTTTTTTAAAAAAAAAAAACTACCAGAAGTTTGGGAGAAACTCTTATTCGATTTTGCTATCTTGCAAACGGCAGACAAGCGCGTTGCTTAGGGCATGGCAGCCAAAGGCCTTGGAATATATAGGGATAACCCAATGCATATATCAACTAGGAAGCTAGAATGGAACGAATTAAGCACCAGCAAGGCCAGCTAAGATGCTCAAGGTTGATATGGGGACAAGAAGGAAGTGATAACAGTCTTCTAAGCTTGCGTGATTTGTTGAATGGTAGGTATATAATAGAAGCTCTAATGTGAACATTGTTGCAGCTATCAGATAAAGTACAGTAAGGGCAAGAATCTGTGCTAGGAATTATGCAATGGTGTTATAGCTGGAGCAATGTCTCATATTGGAAGATTTTGAAAATGAGAAATTCTTAGTTGTTAGCGATTGGCAAGAGAAGCTTGGTCCTATAAAACAATACCCACTTTGTTGTTAGACTATGTGACATATAACACGTAACTGATAAGAGAAATAGTTTATCTCATATTTGAAAATTTGGATTCTGAGGTACATGAAGTCATTAATCCAAGCAATTATTGCAAACTAAAATATGGGTGGTATTCTTTGATGAAATTAAATAAATATCATCTCATTCCAAACTTCATTATTTTCTGTCTCCAATACCCTAAAACATATTCATGCCTACATTGAAGATGAACTAGACAGTACCTAAGCTACTCTTTCAATACAATAAGAACAAAATTTCTAAAAACCTCCAATGCTGCACTTGAGCTTGCCGGAAATCCACCCTCGAACATTGATCGAAGCCCATCAACATGCTGCCTAATCCCTTCAGCAGTCATTATCTTCTCAATTCCCCTAACAATCTCATCTTTCTTAACCATGTTAGACAATACACAGTCCTCTTTTATCATGTACCCAACCTTAAGGTGGCAAACCACTAGCTTTGCATTATGATGCTGGTCACCCCTAATGGGCCATGCCAAAATTGGAACTGCTCGTCCAATTGCCTCTACTATCGAGTTCCATCCACAATGTGACAGGAACCCACCTGTGGATGGGTGGGTCAAGATGAGTAATTGTGGTGCCCAACCACGAATGAGTAAGCCCCTTTCCCCCACTTTGCACTCCAAGCCCTGTGTGTAGCAGCCCTCCTCTGGTGCCGGACCGCATTGTGCGCCGGCTAGATGGGCGGGTGGACCGGGGTTTTCTGAACTATGCCGGATGACCCAAATAAAAGGCCGGTCTATTTCTTCCAGTGCTCTTGCCAACTGAGAACACTCATCAACTGTGGGTCCCACCTCACTACCAAAGGAGACGTACAAGACAGACCCATGAGGTTTAGAATCCAGCCATTGGATGACTTCCTCTTCTGTGTAATTGGACGGTTTATTGGCCCGGATCTCACAATCATGAACCGGTGTACTGGTCGATTTCCAACACTCTTCGGGTAATAGTGGACCCACTCCCCAAACCGGTTTTCCTAACTGACGGGCCAAATAGTCAAGGAATGGGCCTTCCATCTCTTGACACGTGTTTATCAAGACCGCTACCGTACCCTCCACCTCGTCAACCCATGGCGGCCTTTGGCCGGGCCCGGGTGCACCCTTGAACCCTAGGCCAGGTGTTCCACCGCGCTCTAGCCCGGGCACAGGTGGGCCACCGTGGGGTGGGGGATGATAGTGGGCCTGTCTCATAAAATCCGAATATGAGACCGCCATCTCTTCGGGTAAACCGAGTATGACACGGGTTTCACCGGGCTTTAAGTCGCTCGCGCGGGCCTTCCACAACCCGTATTCGACAGCTGCAGAGCATGCCCCCGAGGTGAATAATACAACCACAGGGACACCAAACTCGTCGAACGCTGGCCTGGCCCAGCCCATCATGACGTCGATCACAGCACAAATGGGCCGAGCCGGGCCAGGTCGGGCCGAGAGTAGGGACTCAATTCCTTGACGGAGTTGCACCTGGAGCTGGCCCAATGGGCCCGGCCCGGGACGCTGGTTGAGTGGAGAGGCCAAGGAGGGGATTTCGGCGATCCGGATGTGGTGGCGGTGGCAGAGGAGGGAGGCGGGGATGGAGGAGGAGAGAGAGGACGGGAGGAGGAGAGTGGTGGTGAAGTTGAGGGAAGTTGCGTTAGACAAGTGTTTGGTGAGCTCAATGAAGGGAAAGAGATGGCCTTGCCCGAGGAAGGGCAACAGAATTATCTCAGCTTCATAATTCTGATCTGCCATGATTTTATTTTTATGTCTTTTAAAATTTTGTTTCATGACTTTGGAGGGGAGATGGCACTGAAATAAGGTGAAATTTTCAGCCAATTCAAAGAGGCCGTTAGTTGGTCATTTGGACTATTTGGTGATCTTGGTAGATAGATATCACATGACTTTGCATGTCACATAGTGGCATCTATAGGACTATAGGTATGCTAAATAAGCAAGATGAACAGAGTATCTTCAACATTATAGTCATGTGAATTTATGTCATGTTTTAGGACATTTGGAAGGATATTTATCAATGTATTATATAGGGAGAGGAGGCTTATTTGTGTCATAAAGAATTTTTTAAGTTGTCCTGTCGCATGCAATATGATAGAATCATTATAAGGAGTGAATCCATTCATGCCAAAAAATTTTAACAATTTGACATTGGGTTTATTCACCAAAAAAGTGATATTTATATGTGTCAAACCAAATTTTGTACCGAAACTTAGCTGATGATGCACTATGATATTTAGACTTAACTTGTGACTTATGTTGATTCAAAAAAAAAACAACCTTGTGAATCATGATGATAGAATTTAGTGCTTCTAGTCATCAATTTATGAGATATATATTGAATCTACAATGTAAAAAATTATTAGAGACCCTTCAATTCATCTTAGATATATTTATGTGAAATTATAAAGTCAACAATTAAAGTGATATTATCTCATAAACCTGGATAGAATCATTTAAAAAATATGATTTTTTTTTTTTTTGTTTGTTTTTGTTTTGGGACCAGGGCTTTTTTTTTTGGGGGGGGTGTTTGGGAGCCTGGGCCGGGGGGGGTGTTTGGGAGCCTGGGGAGTCATATGCTAGCTAGTTAGGTAGCATGATGGGTTTAAGATTTGTTAATACTATTAGGTAGCATAACAAGCAGTTAAAATAAATATATTCGGTAAATTTAGTTATTGGATTAGCTGATTAATATAAATTGATATAAGAGAATCCAAACAATTTTCAAATATAAAATTTCCAAAAGATTTTTTTTTGGCCAAAAAATATGAAATGCTACTTCTGAATGCCAAAAGCTAATATTGTTAACTTTTCAGAAAGTTGCTTAAAACTCTAAATGCTAGTTGAAATACTAGTCAAAACACAAGGTTATGGAGTCAATGTACTTATTAATACTGTTAGTACTCATTAATACCAGTCAAAGTTGCTTAATGCTGTTAGTATATTGATTTAGTCAAAACACTAAACGCTACTCAAAAACTGCTAGCGAACACGATCAGAGACAGAAAGAAAGTTCTTGCCTTGCAAATGCGAACCTAACAAAAAAGTTTCTTGTGACTTTCCTTCTTCATTTTTTCCATTTAATCCAACGCACTCCCCCTTTTTTCTGTTCTTTCACCTATTACACTTCATTTCTTTCCGTAGTTATTATATTATTGCCCCTAACAATAAAGTATTTTCTTTTTATTCTTTTTTATGTGCATATCATTGGTCATCACCAGTTTTTCACGTTAAAAATTAACAACATTTTCTCCCCTAATTTTCAATTATTCTTTAGTTTACCTTCTCACTTTTTTCAACAAATAACTAAAATATTTTTGTAAATACAAAATATTTATTTACATATCTTTCAACCCGCAAAAAAAAAAAAATAAAAAATAAAAATTCCCCAGTCCTAATTTCTTAACATGACTTTTTCTTATTATTTTTAATCCTGTCACCAAGAGAAATTTGTTAACCTATCGTCGAATAATAAATAATGCTCATATGAGTAATAGAAAGACACTTACATATCAGTGACAAAAATGCTTATCTATATGTCAAACAAATGCTTATCAACATTGATAAATCAATTGTTACCACGAACCAAATTATTTATGTCCAGTAAAAATGCTAATATCTACACGAGCTATGTGCTCATTGGATAAATTAACTCAATGTTTATTTATAAACAAAAAAATTAAAATGCTTATCTATAGATAAGCAAAAATGCTTCTTGTACACTGTATAAATGCTCATTGATATTTACAACCAATGATAGTATCAATTTACTTCCGATAAACCTCCTCTTTTTCCTCTTTCTCCTCACTTCTTACACTTTATTTATTTCCCTAACTATTGTATAACTATTTAGTTTAATTATTTTTTTATGTGCATATCTTTGATCATCATTGTCGTCTTCCGCATAAAAAAATTAAAAATACCCTAATTGTCAATTACTCCTTACTTTACCTTCTCACTTCTTTTAACAAACAACCAAACAACTAAAATGCTCATTTGTAAAGTCCAAAAATGTTATCTGCATAACATATCTTCCTCCTTCCCACCCCCCCCAATTTCTGAACACGATTTTTTTAGTTTTAAATTATCTCCCCGAGAGAGATTTCTAATTTAAACATGTTATCCTACGTAACTTCACATAGCTCAATGTTATATGAATAATAAAAAAATGCTTCTATGAACAATACGAAAATACTTACATATCAATAGCTCAAATGCTCACTTATATATCAAGTAAATGCTAGTCAACATTTACAAATCAATTGTTACCACAAACCGAAAGCTTTATCTCAAGTATACCATGGATTTATGTGCATTAAATGTGTGCTTATCAAAATAAATGGTCTCATTGTTTATTTACAATGGACTAATTAAAATACTTATCTATAGATAAGTAAAAAAAGCTTTTTGTATACTAAATAAATGCTCATTAATATTAATCAGCCAAAAAAATGCTCATCTATATTGATAAATCAATTATGGTGCGCAGGCTGTTGATGTGTGGATTCAACTCCCTGGACTCCATGTTAAATATTGGAGTTCCACAAGTTTGAGTAAGATTGTGAGTCAAATTGGAATTCCAAAACAAACAGATCAACACACAGGAAGGAGAACAAGATTGGCATATGCGAGAGTATTGGTTGAGATACAAATTAATCAAGAATTAAAAGAAGAGGTGATATTTGAGAATAAAAAAGGAGTGGAGGTCAGACAACCTGTCCACTTTGAATGGAAGCCACTGAAATGCAATAGCTGTGGCATGATAGGGCACTCTGAGGTCAGCTGCAACAGACGACCACGGATAACACAAAGATGGGTTAGAAAGGAAAATCTACAGCAGAGTAGTGTGACACGGGATCAACAAGAGGAGCAGCAGCAACATAACCAAGATCAAAATATACAGGAATCACCAGGGGAGTTCACCATACCTAGAAGAACTAGTAGAATCCCCATAAGAGCAACTCAAGAGATGGAAGCACAGAAGGCTTTTGTTCTCTCATGAATGAGGCTGAAATAATAGCAACCGTTATGACTAGGCATGTGGTAAATGTGGTTGATGGGGGCAACACAACCATCACCTGTCCAAATGGATAACATTAGATTCTGGAATATTGGGGGGCTAAACCACCCTAATAAACAGAAGGAAATAAGGAACATTTTGGTTCAGGAGAAATTGGGATTGCTTGGAGTCTTGGAAACAAAAGTCAAAAAACAAAATATGGGGTTTGTTGTGGGGAATACAGTCCTTGGATGGTGTTTTACATCCAATGTCAGCTGGAATCATCGAGGGAGAATTTGGATGGCATGGTTACAAAACAAGTTTCAAGTTTGTATTTTTGAGATGTCTATATAGCATATTCATAGCTATATAAGACATATTAGTAGAAAGTACTTTTATCTGCCTTTAGTATATGGTACCAATGATGATGAAGAGAGATTATCTTTATGGGATACCCTGAGGAGCTTGGTAACACAATGAATGAACCATGGACAGTGATAGGGGGCTTCAATCATGTCATGTCGGTGGCAGAAAGAGTTGGATGCAATGCTCCAGAGGAAGCCGAGATTAGACCTCTTATGCAATGTGCTATGGATTGTGGCTTGCAAGACTTACGGTTTACTGGGAAATATTTCACCTAGAATAATAGACACTATGAAGGGCAACGAGTTTTCTCAAAGATTGATAGGGTCCTCACCAACCAAGATTGGCTAAATGTGTTTTTGGGAAGTTAAGCACATTTCCTACCTGAGAATATATCTGACCATTCACCTATAGTGGTGAAATTCTTTAATATGAAGCTGGGTCCAAAACCTTTTAAATATTTCAACATGTGGAGTAGTGCTGATAACTTCATTGAGACGGTGCAAAAACAGCGGGATGACAGAGTAGACGGCACCAAAATATTCCAATTAACAAGGAGATTGAAGAAGGTCAAAGAGGCCCTCAAGCTGATCAACAAGCAATAATATGCAGACATTGAGGTACAAGCTCATCGTGCAAAAGAACAAATGCTGGATATCCAAAAAAATTGGATATTGATCCTTTTAATAAGGAATTAGCACAAAGGGAAAGTCAGGCAATGCTGAATTTTAAGCGCAAAAATGAAGATATAATGAAGTTCCTACAACAGAAGGCAAAGATGAGCTGGTGCAAATATGAAGATACAAATTCCAGATTTTTCTATCGATATATCAAAGCAAGAATTCAGAAAAATCGCATTTATGAAGTCCAAAATCGCCAAGGATTAAAGGTTGCTGGGTTTGATGAGGTGGGGACGGTGTTTGTCCAATACTATTGTAAGGCCCGCCTTCTTTATTCACGATAACGTGGCTGCCTTACCTTCTACTTTATAAAATTCGTATTTTATTAACCTTACGAGTTAAATTATTATCGATATGCTTATATGAACGATAATTTTATTTAAAAGAATTACTATTGTTATTGTTGATTTTGAGATTAATTTGTGCTAATTTGTGCCGATAGTTTAATTTAGTCGTTTCCCGAATACGATTAGGTTATCAACCTTAGAAGTAGTTCGATGTTTAATAAATCGAACCTTTATATATTTGGGAAGGAATAGTCGATAGAAGGCCGTATTAACGATTCGACTTTAGAGTTCGGGATACAAACTAGACTAGCGGTACCAATCACTGAACAGCTTGAGACAAAAAAAAGGGCGTAAAAATGGGGCTAAGCCCCTTTCTTTCACGGCAAAGAACATGAAAGGGGGAGGGGGCTTTCTTCAAGCCCCTCATGACCCTCATCCCCGAAACCACCACAAAGAGAGCGAGCGAGCGAGAGAGAGAGAGAGAGAGAGAGAGAGAGAGAGAGAGAGAGAGAGAGAGATCGGTGAAGAGAGGAAAAGGGCGACAGACGGCGGTGCCACCGCCAGCATGACCGGCGATCGCCTCCTCTCTGTGACGGCCCTGGCAAGCCAAAGACACATAGAGAGAGAGAGGGAGGTCAAGCGAGGGAGGAAGCACCGGGGTCAAGGTCAGATGGGTGGCGACGGTGGGCCAGAGATGGGCGGCGACGGTGGGCCATAGATGGGCAGCGATGGCGATGCTGTTGGCCGTCCGTTCACCGCCGGTGAAGAGAAAGAGAGAGAAGGGTTGAATGAGGGCAATGGTTCAGAGGGTTAGGGTTTGAACCCAAAACACCTCCGGTAGCTCGACCACCACCGACGTGGTCCTTATCTGCGTGGCCAAGGGCTAGAGCGAGGGAGAAGAGGCAGTAGCAGCAGCATCACGAGGAGCAGGGGGTCGTGGCCTAGCTTAGAATCAGTCTATGCAACCCATAATCGGGTCCTTAAGCTTGGAGTGAGGGTGGTGTTTCTCGCCTTCTAATTATTAGTAATTTTAAAAACGTTTTAGCCCTTAAGTTGTGATGCCTGTCAGTTTAGAATTAGTTAGATTAATTGAGAATATAATGACTGATTATGCATGCTTTATTTCGACCAAATTCAGCTTAGATTACGCATGTTTAGGCTGCCTTAAAGGTGTTTAGAATTGAACTGTTCATATGTCAGAATATGCTACTTGAACGTAGCCTCGAAGTATATATGAATATCTTGAATCGATATATGTTAGTTTAGTTAAGTTCACATTTGAAAAGTAACTCCGAAAATAATTGAAGAATGGTTTTAAACAATGCCCTAAGCTAATGAACACCGAATTGGTTAACTCCTGATTAAAGTTAACCTTAGAAACAACCTCAATAAGCCTTGAGTTGACATTGGCTAGGTTAGTTCGTTCATGTTGAAAAGTGACCCTTAAAATAACTTAAGTACACTTTGATTCATCACCTAATAAGTTCATTCAATTATGTCTAAAAGTAAACTTCGAAATGACTTATACGTACTTCAAATCGATGAATGTTAAATTAGTCAAGTCATGCTTGAACCGATACTTGCTAAGCTAGCTAAGTCACGTTTAAAAGTTGCTCCTCAATCAACCTAAGCATGTCTTGAATTGATGCTTACTAAGTTAGTTAATTAATGTTTGAAAGTAGCATTCGAATCATCCTAAAAATGCTTTAAGCCGATGTATATTGAGTTAGTTGATGCATGCTTGAAGGTAACTTTTGAGACAACCTAAACATGCCTTAAGTTATTGTACATTGAATTAGTTGATCTATGCTTGAGGACATTATCAAAACAACCTAAGAATGACTTAAAATGATGTATGTTAAGCTGGTTAGCCACGCTTTGAGAAAGACATGAACTTGACATGCTCACCCCCTATTTGCGAGTTATGAATTTAGGCTAGTTTCATGCTTTGTGAGTTTATTTCAATTCGTAAAGTACTTATTTCAAGTTAATGTGATATAGATATATATGCGTATGTGTTTATATATGTGCTATAATGCATAGCTGGATAATGGCTGCTCGCTCGATAAGTTTATACGTTGCTATTTCTTTATGACTTTCTTGATAATATGCTATCGTTATAAAAATGAAAACCGAGATGATAGTTGGATAATTTGAGATAGAACTATGAGTAGTTCAAGGTTTCCTATGGTCGGTTACTATGTGAGGAGGGAGTCTGGGTTGTGATTAACTGCAATCGTGTGGATTGCGATGCCATATGTGGCTCATATTGCTAAATTAAATTATGAAGTATTTGAATGTGTACATGTGCACCCCTACCCTTTCTATGTCATTAAGTTTGATCATTCGCATAAGGGTGAGTTTTGAAAAGAAAGGATTTCATATTTTGAAATGATAGTAGCCATAATTATTAGTGCATAATGGCCTATTTTAACCAAATGAATACACTTTTTGGAGTGAACTCGCTTGAAAGGGGGAATCCTTAAAGAGTTTTATAAAGGCTTGAATTGTATGATAAAGGATTTCGCTGTGAGAGGCAGCAAAATTATTAGCTGTTATGGCCCATATGCTTTAAATTGGCTAAGATAATGTACTTCGAATGATATGATATGAATAATGTTAGCCTAGGGGTAAGTCCTGGTACTAAGAAACCCTAGAAGACCCTGACAAGGGTAATGTAATGGTCCAATATGTTATATATAGCCGTCCCAGGAGTAAGAGTTTAAGCGTGAGCGTTAGGTCTCGCTATGGCGTTGAGAATATATCTCACCCAATCAGTACCCTGTAATGATCTTATGCCAGATGTATTTTTCTAATAAGCGAAGAAAAACAGTCGGCATTACACGATTTCAAGTATTTCAAGAAGAATGTTTTTATGAGCCATAAGAGGCCAGATGAATGAAATGTGAAAAGCTTATAAGAGTCAGTATGTGACCGATATAAAAGAGATTTCTTTTAAAAGAATATGAGCCTCAAGAGGATAAGAGAAGAGTTTTTACGAGTCTCAAGAGGCTAAATGAAATGTTTTCGGTAAAAAGAAAGAAAGCTTCCTGTGCATGACTCGTACATATCATATGAATGAAATCTAAGTAAAGTATGCTGATGAAAATAAAGCGTTATGTGCATAGTCCAAGTATAACTTATGAATGAGATGCTAAGTAATACGATTATGAAAAAGAAAGCCTTATGAGCATATTTTATGCATACCCTATGAATGAGATTTGAATGAGACTTGAATTTCGTGTGCGTCTTATGCATAATATATGAATGAAATGCCAAGAAAAGTATGATGATGAAAAGAGATAACCTTATGTGCACTTCGTATGAATGAGGTTTCATACATAGTTTGAATGGAATGCTAAGTATTTATGTTTATGAAAAAGAAAGATCCCTATGCCCAAGCTATGAAAGAAAGTTTCTACGCTTAGCCTCGATGCTTACTTATGTGTTTAAGTGCTTGTTAGTTAAGGAATTCAGGGGTCCAAAAATGAGTTTGAAAAGCTAAAACGAAGTTTATGGATAGTGATCCTTCCTTGAGGATTTAAGAATGCCTAATATGATAGTAAAGTATGAATACGTGATATGTGACTACTAAAGATTTTATTGCCTACAACGGTTTTGGTTTTTAGGGGGTCAGGGGACACTCACTGAGTGTGTGGTTGCTCATCCCACTACTCTTTTCCCTTTTTCCCCAGGTTTTTTTATGACAGGAAGAAGTTGAGTCAGCTATGCCGAAATGGAAGTAACACTTGCTTAAAGGGAGTCAAGTGTGCCTACAGTGAAGTGGTCTCGCTACTTGATGATGTTATAGAATATATTCTTAGTTGATCAACGTATGTAAACCAAGCATTCTAGTTCATGTAATACAGATGGTATAAAGGTCACTCTGTATGGCCGTATGAGCCAACTTTTTGATTGGTTAGATGTCTTGTTGGTTAAAGTTAGCTGTAATTTGGGGTGTGTACCCTAGTACTCTGGATGTGTGATCCGTTGAGTTGTAAATTTGATTTTTTTCTGTATTAATAAACTATTTTATTTAATGTACTCGGAGCGAGTTGCTCGTTGAGTTATAAACTCCGGTGTGTAGCTATCGAGCTTACTTTAAAATGTTTTATGCTTCCGTTGATCTGCAGGGGTTTATTGTAAGGCTTTTAGCCTAGAAACGGTCCGTTTTTAGAAAAAAACTCTATCCGTTTCACCCCGAAATTTAAGTAGAAAGTTAAGGAAACGTAATGCTCCTGGCTCTAAGGGCTGAAGGTGTTACATTGATGGTATCAGAGCAAGGTCCTGTGACCATAGGCCACGATCTGAGTCTTGCGTCTCATATAGTTGCCTAGGAATGCATTCTTGATGACGTGATACATGCCTGCTTTGTGTGCAAATGCGAGTTTTATGTGAATGTTGGCGTGTTTACCTAGTTAGGTACAACTTGAGGGAGCTGATTGGTTAGATGAAGGAACCATTTGCTGAGGTGTAGGCCGAGTGGATCATATTCTTGTGGATAAGTTAAGTGTTAGCTCAATCAAAAGTTGTTTCGCTTGTATGCCTTGGTGATTTTAATCAAAAGTTTAAAGAACATACGATTTGAAATTGAATGATTGGAAAGCCTTAACTCTAAGCCCATCTTTTCCCCTAAAGTATAATTTGCTCCTCGGGCCCCATAATGAAGTGAGCAGACGTGCTCAAAGATTGGTAGAGAGTGAGGTAGAAGTAGTTAAACTATTTTCTTTTGAAAACCTAAGGACCTTAAAGGTTAAAGTCTTCTGATTAGTGAGTCAGAGTCAAGTCAAGTTTATCTTACACCGAAGGATTAGCTTTCCGTTAGTGATGATGAGGGAGTTTAGATTCACAAATACGCGCCCTTGTGTGTATCAAGTGTTACTAGTAAATGTGTATGTGCTAAAATGTGTACGTCGATAGAATCCTTCATAATGGGCTAGGAAAGGAATGATGGGAAATCAGTTGTTACAATTTAGGTGACAGTTTTTAACTACTCCTCATGAAAGATTTGTTACTAATTGTTAGTCATTTTAAGGTGCTTATGTCTGGATTATTGTTTGACTGTAGGTTACTCCTGCGATATATTCAGTCCTCCAGTAAGGTCAGTTTGCATTGAATTGCACACTGTTTAATATGAAAATAATTTTCTTTCCTTGGTCTTCATGTGTTCTACAGTTCCTTAAGAATAATCTTTGTATAACTGAAGTTACAAGGCACTTGACATTTATCAAAATTTCAACTTGTCTTGATTTGATTCCATATTTCATGTCATTGTGACTAGAACTTGTCTTCGTTGTACTTGTATACCCGGCCAGTCTGACGAGCTCTTTCTAAGGTTGACTTCACATGAACCCCAACGTTGACATTTCCACTTCCTTTGCATCGATGATGTTTACGCAAGGGTTACTTGTCTAAAAATGTGTGCATATGGACTATGATATGCATTTCTTTGTATGTTATAAGAATTCAACCATCTTTTTTCCAGGAATGTGAATACTTGCACCGATAGACCTTTATTGTATTAGAATTATGCGTTTATCCTTTTGTTGTTATTAGCTAATCATTTCAGTGTTCCATTTTGCTGTACATTAGAGCATTTTTGTGGATATCATTGTGATTAGAGTGTTCTTATTCTGTATCCTGTGCTAGGAAGTAGTGCCCTGGTTACTCTGGTTACTAGGCTTGTAAGAAACAAAAATTTAGCTTTTGATTTGATGATGCATAAAGTGTTTCCCATATACCAGCATGTAAATCTTATTTTTATATTTCTCACCCCATGCTCATAGGTTTTCTTTAATTTTCCAGAATTCCTTAGAGCTCCCTGAAGGCTTAAACATTGTGCATATTTTGTGCATGTGTGGCTCACGCTCTTTTTGCTAGTTTTGCTTTTGTTGCTAGTTTGAGGAATGACATATTGGATACATGACTAACATATATTCTAAATAATCAATTTAGTCTCACATTTGTTTATAGCTTGTGAATATAGGATTAGTGAAATGCACTGTTTTGCTGTGCTAGTAATGAAAACTCGTTATTGCCTTCCCAGACGGCATTCATAGTCTTGTCCTTTTTCACGCTATGTTATTTATTTACATGTTATATCATACATTCGTAGAAACCATGACCCAAAATGTTTTTGAAAGTTCTGGAGGGATATCCATGGCATTTCACGTGTCCGTTTAGCCTATTTGGCTTGGTTCATTCGCCCAGTGTTTCATGTTCTTCCCGTCCATTTGAGGCCGCTACTAGGATGAGATTCCTGACTATCTGAGACTTTATCAGTGCTGAAGTTAACTTACTCATTTTTGACTTTTAACCCCCTTCATATGAGTTTGACATATCTTGTCTAAGTTGCCATGGATGAAAGGCCTAAAAGTTAGTTGTGATGGATGTATAAACACAGAGATGCCAGTTGCAGGTGCTCTCCTTTTGTAAATTGCTTACTATATGCATATTAGACAGTTTCATATCACCTATAGTTCCTAGGCTTGAGAATGCGAAATTGCTGATTCTATGCGATTCTATTATGCTTAAATGATGCTATGTGGTGCTACGTGATGCTTTTTATTGTTCTAATGTGTTATAGGAATCTCTGAGTTAACCATTGTGATCCCAAAGGTGACTTGAATTCATGTCTTAGAATGAGATTACTAGTATATGACATCAAGGAGTCAACTGCCCAATTTTCCTTCCTTTAGACTTCAATTTGTAGCAATGCATGTATATAGAGTTGTTGCTTACTAGGTGAATTCAGTCTAGATTATCGAAAATCTATGTTTATTTTTAAAACAAGCTCAATATGGTTGTCCATGTCAACTCATTTTCCCCTCAATGCGATTTGCCCTCGGCGCCTAAATAGAGTGAGTAGAAACTTGAAGAGGATTGGCGAGGAGGAGACTGGATACCATAAACTTTTTCTTTTGATTTAAAAGAGGTAGTGCCTGCTAAACGAAACCTTTTGAAAACCTGTCGTGTAGATCATAGTTGTGCACGTACATTCTAGAAAAGACCGAACATAGATTTAGAATTTTGAGGATGAAATTCTTTTAAGGGGGGAAGAGTGTAAGGCCCACCTTCTTTATTTACGATAACATGCCTTACCTTCTACGTTATAAAATTCATATTTTTATTAACCTTTCGAGTTAAATTATTATCGATGTGCTTATGTGAACGATAATTTTATTTGAAAGAATTACTATCGCTATTATTGATTTTGAGATTAATTCGTGCTAATTTGTGCCGATAGTTTAATTTAGTTGTTTCCCGAATACGATTAGATTGTCAACGTTAGAAGTAATTATATGTTTAATAGATCGAAACTTTATATATTTAGGAAGGAATAGTCGATAGATGGCCGTATTAACGATTCGGGTTTAGAGTTCGGGATACGAACTAGACTAGCGGTACTGATTACTGAACAGCTTGAGATAAAAAAAAAAAAAAAGGCGTAGAAAGGGGGCTAAGCCCCTTTCTTTCATTACAGAGAACACGAAAGGGGGAGGGGGCTTTCTTCAAGCTCCTCACGACCCTCCTCCCCGACACCACCACGAAGAGAGAGAGAGCGAGAGAGAGAGAGAGAGAGAGACCGGTGAAAAGAGGAAAAGGGCGACGAACGGTGGTGCCACCACCAGTATTACCGGCGATTGCCTCCTCTCTGCAACGGCCCTGGTAAGCCGAAGAGACATAGAGAGAGAGAGGGAGGTCAAGTGAGGGAGGAAGCACCGGGGTCAAGGTCAGATGGGTGGTGACGGTGGGCTAGAGATGGGCAGTGACGGCGATGCTGCTTCCCGTTCGTTCACCGCCGGTGAAGAGAAAGAGAGAGAAGGGTTGAATGAGGGCAACGGTTCAAAGGGTTAGGGTTTAAACCCAAAACACCACCAGTACCTCGACCACCACCAACGTGGTCCTGATCTGTGTGGCCAAGGGCTAGAGCGAGGGAGAAGAGGCAGTAGCAGCAGCATCACGAGGAGTGGGGGGTCGTGGCCTAGCTTAAAATCAGTCCATGCAACCCATAATTGGGTCCTTCAACTTGGAATGAGGCGGGTGTTTCTCGCCTCCTAAGTATTAGTAGTTTCGAAAGCGTTTTAGCCCTTAAGTTTTGATGCCTGTCAGTTTAGAATTATTTAGACTAATTGAGAATATGATAACTGATTATGCATGCTTTATTTCGACTAAATTTAGCTTAGATTAAGCGTCTTTAGGCTGCCCTAAAGGTGTTTAGAATTAAACTGTTCATATGTCAGAATATGCTGAAAGTAGCCTCGAAGTATATATGAATACCTTGAATCTATATGTGTTAGTTTAGTTAAGTTTATGCTTGAAAAGTAGCTCCAGAAATAATTAAAGAATGTTTTTAAACGATGCCCTAAGCTAATGTATGCTGAATTGGTTAACTCCTGATTCAAGTTAATCTTAGAAGCAACCTAAATAAGCCTTGAGTTGACACTGGCTAAGTTAGTTCATTCATGTTGAAAAGTGACCCTTAAAATAACCTAAGTACACTTTGATTCATTGCCTAATAAGTTCATTCAATTATGCCTAAAAGTAAGCTTCGAAATGACTTACACGTACTTCAAATCGATGAATGTTAAATTAGTCAAGTCATACTTGAACTGATACTTGCTAAGCTAGCTAAGTCATGTTTAAAAGTTGCTCCTGAATCAACCAAAGCATGTCTTGAATTGATGCTTACTGAGTTAGTTAATTAATGTTTGAAAGTAGCATTCGAATCGTCCTAAAAACGCTTTAGGCGGATGTATGTTGAGTTAGTTGATGCATGCTTGAAGGTAACAATTGAGACAACCTAAACATGCCTTAAGTTATTGTATGTTGAATTAGTTGATCCATGCTTGAGGACGTTATCGAAACAACCTAAGAATGTCTTAAAATGATGTATGTTAAGCTGGTTAGCCACGTTTTGAGAAAGACATGAACTTGACATGCTTACCCCCTATTTGTGAGTTATCAATGTAGGCTTGTTTCATGAATTGTGAGTTTATTTCATTTCGTTAAGTACTTATTTCAAGTTAATGTAATATAGATATATATATATATATATGCATATCTGTTTATATATATGCTATAACGCATAGCTGGATAATGGCTGCTCGCTCGGTAAGTTTATACGTCGCTATTTCTTTATGACTTTCATAATAATATGCTATGGTTATAAAAATGAAAACCGAGATGGTAGTTGGATGGTTTGAGGTAGATCTATAAGTGGTTTGAGATTTCCTGTGGTCGGTTGCTATGTGAGGAGGGAGTCTGGATTGTGATTAACAGCAATCGTGTGAATTGCGAGGTCATGTATGGCTCATATTGCTAATTTGAATTATGAAGTGTTTGAATGTGTACATGTGCAACCCTACCCTTTCTATGTCATTAAGTTTGATCATTTGCATAAGGGTGAGTTTTGAAAAGAAAGGATTTCATGTTTTGAAATGATAGTAGCCATAATCACTAGTGCATGATGGCCTATTTTAATTAAATGAATACAGTTTTGGGAGTGAACTCGCTTGAACGGGGGAATCCCTAAAGAGTCTTACGAAGGCATGAGTTGTATGATAAAGGATTTTGCTATGAGAGGCAGCAAAATTGTTAGCCGTTATGGCCCATACGCTTTAAATTGGCTAAGATAATGTGCTTTGGACAATATGATATGAATGATGTTAGCCTGGAGGATAAGTCCTAGTACTAGAAAATCCTAGAAGACCCTAACGAGGGTAATGTAATGGTCTGATATGTTATATGTAACCATCCCGGGAGTAAGAGCTTAAGCGTGAGCGTTAGGTCTCACTATAGGGTTGAGAATAGATCTCACCCAATTAGCACCCTGTAATGATCTTATACCAGATGTATTTTCCTAATAAGCGAAGAAAAATAGTCGACATTATGCCATTTCAAGCATTTCAGGAAGAATGTTTTTATAGGCCATAAGAGGCCATATGAATGAAATGAGAAAAGCTTATAAGGGGCAGTACGCGACCGATAGGAAAGAGATTTCTTTTAAAAGAATATGAGTCTCAAGAGACTAAGAGAAGAGTTTTTATTAGTCTCAAGAGGCTAAATGAAGCGTTTTCAGTGAAAAGAAAGAAAGCTTCCTGTGCATGACTCGTACATATCATATGAATGAAATCTAAGTAAAGTATGCTGATTAAAATAAACGTTATGTGCATAGTCCAAGTATAACTTATGAATGAGATGCTAAGTAAGATTGATTATGAAAAAGAAAGCCTTATAAGCATATTTCATGCATACCTTATGAATGAGATTTGAATGAGACTTGAAATGTGTGTTCGTCTTATGCATAGCATATGAATAAAATGCCAAGAAAAGTATGATTATGAAAAGAGATAACCTTATATGCACTTCGTATGAATGAGGTTTCATGCATAGTTTGAATGGAATGCTAAGTAGTTATGTTTATAAAAAAGAAAGATCTCTATGCCCAAGCTATGAAAGAAAGTTTCTGCGCTTAGCCTCGATGCTTGCTTATGTTGTTTAAGTCCTTATTAGTTAAGGAATTTAGGGGCCTAAAAATGAGTTTGAACGGCTAAAATGAAGTTTATGGATAGTGATCATTCTTTGAAGATTTAAGAATGCCTAATATGATAGTAAAGTATGAATACATGATATGTGACTACTAAAGATATTATTGCTTGCAACGGTTTTGGTTTTAAGGGGGTCGGGGGACACTCACTAAGCATGTGGTTGCTCATCCCACTACTCTTTTCCCTTTTTTTCCAGGTTTTCTTTATGACAGGAAGAAGTTGAGTCAGCTATGCCGAAATAGAAATTACCCTTGCTTAAAGGGAGTCAAGTGTGCCCATAGTAAAGTAGTCTCACTGCTTAATGATGTTATAGAATGTATTCTTAGTTTGTAAACGTATGTAAACCAAGCATTCTAGTTCATACAATGCAGATGGTATAAAGGTCGCTTTGTATAGCCGTATGAGCCAACCATCTGATTGGTTAGATGTCTTCTTGGTTAAAGTTAGCTGTAATTTGGGATGTGTACCCCAGTACTCCGGATGTGTGATCCGTTGAGTTGTAAATTTGATTTTCTTCTGTATTAATAAACTATTTTGTTTGATGTACTCCGAGCGAATTGCTCGTTGAGTTATGAACTCCGGCGTGTAGCCGTCGAGCTTACTTTAAAATGTTTTACAGTTCCGTTGATCTACAGGGGTTTGTTGTAAGGTTTTTAACCTAGAAACGGTCAGTTTTTAGGAGAAACTTTGTCCGTGTCGCCCCGAAATTTAAGTAAAAAGTTAAGAAAATGTAATGCCCCTTGCTCTAGCTGTTGGGGGTGTTACAACTATACTGAGATATTAGGGAAAGAATCCACTGCTACAGGGACAGGAGAGGAAGTGATCATTGCAATGGGGCCAATCTTGACTGATATTGAAGGGATACAACTGCTGGAGTATGTCACAGATGAGGAAATTAAAAATGCCTTATGGAGCATTTCGGGCAACAAAAGTCCAGGGCTGGATGGATTTACAAGCCAATTCTTCAAAGACACAAGGACTGTTTGTGGTAAAGACTTTACTGAAGCAGTGAGAGATTTCTTTATCTCTGGTAAGATCCTCAAATAGCTCAATACTGCTAATCTTACCCTCATCCCCAAGAAACTAAATCCAAGCTCAGTCATAGAGTTTAGACTAATAGCACTGAGTTCACTGGTGGATCAGAGACAAGCTGCATTTTTGGAAGGGAGAGATATCCTGCATAATGTGCTAATATGCCAGGACCTAGTGAAACATAATGGCAGGAAAGGAAGCACTCCCAGAGTGGTAATAAAAGTGGATATCAAGAAGGCATATGATTCACTGAGCTAGGATTTTATTGAGAATATGATGAAAGCTCTTCATTTTCCAGGGCAATTCATTATATGGGTGATGCAAGCCATAAGGACATTTAAATGCTCCATATCTGTTAATGGGGGCAGTCTTGGTTTCTTTGAGGTAAGAGTGGTGTAAGGCAAGGGGGCCCTATTTCACCTCTTATATTTGTCATGTGCATGGAATACCTATCGAGATGCTTGAAGTTAGCAAGCATACATGAAGAGTTTAAATTTCATCCACAATGCAAGACCATGCAAATAACTCATCTCAGCTTTACAGATGATATAATACTATTTACTGGAGGGAATGTAAGAGCTGTGGAGATCATCCTCCAATATTTTACAAGATTTTCATAAGCCTCTGGACTGATAATCAGCAAGGAGAAATCAGAAATAATTTTTGGAGGAGTTTCAGAGGAGGATAGAAACCAGGAGATTACTGGGTTTAAAATAGGTACCTTACCTATGAAGTACTTGGGAATCCCTCTTTCACCAAACAAACCGACTAAACAAGAATGTCAACAATTAATGGAGAAAATCACAAATAGAATCAAAGGATGGATGAGGAACAGGCTCAGCTATGCAGGTAAAATACGACTTGTAAATGCTGTACTCATGAACATGCACATTTGTTGGTCCTCCATTATCATTCTACCAGAGGTAGTTATTCAACAAGTGATTCAAGTGTGTAGGAGTTTCCTTTTTGGGGAGGGGGAAATGCTACAAGTTCTAGGAGCCCTTTAGTGGCCTGGGATATCCTATGCAAACCAAAATCAAAAGGAGGCTTAGGGATAAAATAGATTGAGGCTTGGAACATAGCTGCAGTGGGTAAATATGTGTGGAATATAGCAAGCAAAGGTGACAACCTATGGCTCAAGTGGGTAAACCATATATATCTCAAAGGCACCACTTGGTGGGAGTACAAAGCCCTAGCATCAGCAAGTTGGTCTTGGAAACAAATAGTCATAGTGAAGAACACCCTCAAAGATGGATTCCATAATCAGATAGGTAAATGGAAAGGAAACAAATTAGGTAATTACACTATTGCTGATACCTATAAATGGTTAACAAAGGATGAAAGTCCAAACTTGCACTGGACAAAAGCAGTATGGAGTAGATGGAACATTCCTAAAGCAAGCATAATCTCCTGGTTGGCAGTCAAAACAGACTACAGACTAAGACTAAATTAAGTAAATGGAGTATCATTACAGATACTACTTGTGTGTTGTGCAGTAAAGAACCAGAAGATATCGAGCACCTGTTTTTCAAATGTGAATATAGTGCTACAGTACTGAAGATGGTGACTGATAAATTTGATAGCAAGATTGCAAAAAATGGGACATGGACATGGACATGGCTGGCTAGCAGGAAAATGGGAAGAATAAAGAAGAAGGAACTATGTTTGGTTTATACCACCACGGTATATACTATCTGACATGAAAGGAATACAAGAGCTCATAGAGGGACAGAGAGAGCGACAACTCAAATAGCCAAGGAGACAATACATACGATTATAAATTGGATCAAGTGTATAGCAAAGGAAAATGACCAGCGGAAGTTTTTTCAATGATGTATAGATAGATACAGAAGAACTACAAGAATCATGGGATAGAATTTACTCGACTCCTATACTCAATGAAACTTTTACTCGCTAACCCAAAAAAAAAAAAAAATCAATTATGGTGCGCACTCATCTCCATACAAAATTGAAATACAAGACAAAGGTTCGTTTGTATATAACAGTATGGACATGAATTAGTAAAAGATGGAAAATAACCATAAAAGCAGTCCAACGCTTATATAAGACCATTATTTTTAAAGACATTACTAGGTCTTTGTCTTTTTTTTTGGTGGGTTTCATTTATGGTCAAACCTTTTTTTTATATAATTTCTTATAATTTTTTAAATAAGATGTCAAGCTAAATTTATATAAAGTACAGAGAAAAGTTAACAAAATGTATGTGAAAATTGCAAGATAGAGCATAGTAATAGTCAAGAGAAAAGAAAAAAGATACAAAAATAAACAAGATAATTAATGCAAAAGCTTAACAAAGAAATTAAATGACAATAAATATACGTGATGAGCAAAAGCAGCTAACGCCCAACAGTAAAACAAATGATGAGGAAAAGCAAGTACTCGCATAGAAAATGTTTCGCTCGCAAAAAAAAAAAAAGAAAAAAAAAGGGAGTGTCAAACCCAAGTTCCCACTTCCCAGTGAGCACCACTGTATTAAGGGAATTATTTGTAAACAAATATTGTAGTTATATTTTGTTTTCAATTCTTGCAATAATTAATTACTAGGAAGGAAAGATATGGATAGAGTTCAAGTTGTATTAGAATATTGCTTGTGTAATCTTTGTAATATATAAGCCACGCTACGCAGCCATGAATGACAGAGCTTGAGGAGTAATTTCTCCATTAATCCAACCCAGTTTATTTCATGGTATTAGAGCCTCATCTCTCAAAAATCTCATCATGATCAAGAACGGCAAAGATAAACCCTTTGTCATTACAAGTCATTCCCTTACTTTCTTCGCCATTCGGACTCTCCAGGAGTCCTTATAACCGCAATAAAATTTAACAGGAGGAATTACAATCTATGGAAGCCATTGAAATCTAAAACTAAACTTAGTTTTATTGATGGTTCCATTACCAAACCAGTGCCAAAAAATGGAGTAATCACCGAAGAAGGTAAGGCTTGGGAGATGGCAAATTCAATGATAGCATCATGGATCATGAATGCGATTGATGCTAAACTTCATAAGAGTGTAGCTTATGTTGACTCTGCCCAAAAACTATGGGAAAATATTCAAAAATGATATGCAGTTCCAAACATACCTAAAATCCACAAGTTGAAGGTGGAAATTGCATCTTGCAAACAAAACAAGCAAGTAGTGGATTTCTTCTCAAACCTTATTGGCTTATGGAATGAGCTCGATGGATACGTTAAGATACCTGCATGTACATGCGGAGTAGTGGCCAAAATAGCGAAACTCTTGGAAGAAGATAAGGTCCATCAATTTCTGATGGGCCTGGATGATGAACCATACTCTACTGTGAGGAGTCAGATGCTCGCCATGGACCCCTTACCTTCAATGGATAAAATCTACAATATGGTGCAGTACGGCGGAGCACCATGAACGCGTGATGGCTGACCGAGATATCATGACTGAGAACATGGATGCCTTTGTCGTGACTCACTTGGCCCGACCGACTGCTATGCATGAGAGGACAAACTTCAAGCATTGCGGGAAACTAGGCACAAAGAAGCAAACTATTATGAACTCATAGGCTACCCAACGGGATGAAGTAACCGAGGAGGTAGAGGGGGCAGAGGAAGAAATCGAGGTGGATGGGGAGGAGGCCGAGGCAACACTGGGCGAGGTCGAGGTTGTGAAGTAGCAAACTCGGCACAAGTACACACTAATTCTGCAACGTCTGCCGAGGAGAACCACAGTACAGTCATGGCTGGCTTGAACCCCGAACAGGTAAAGCCACCTCTAAGTCTCATTGAATTTACTAGTATTAATTATTACATCTACTACTTATATCATAAATATTATATTTTCTATAATTATAGGCTCACCATCTTAGTAAAGTAGTAAAACTTAATTAAAGAGTATTGACAATTACCTGAACCTAGTCGACATTGGACCCTTATGTTCCTTTAGCTTCCAATTTACAATGATTGCTAATTTCAATTACACCTTTTTTAGATGAGGCACAATACAAATTCGTTTCATTTCCTACCTTAGACCACAGTCAGTAATCAAATTTTCATATTTTTAAGGATAGTGAAACTTTAATCAACAAATTATAGTATTTAAGACAAAAGGTTCCATTGAATAACGTTTCATATTAGGAAACTTCTTTCATTGAAAACTTTAAGGTGGAAATATTACAATGGAAAAATTGAACAGAGATTTAAAGTACTAAGATCATAAAAAATGCTTGCTCATGGACAAATAGAGAAACATGACTTCTCTTTTGCTCAAGTATGCTCAACTTTTTCAAAGTATTTAGTGCTAACAAGGTTAGTTATTCATATTAAGATTTTGCATGTCTTCAGCTCCAGTAATATTTTTGAGTCCATCATTATCCAAATAATCATCAAAATTTTTATTAAGTTCAAGATGCTCTAAATCTCATTTTTAAAAGAAATCATGTAGATATCTTTTTCCTTTTTCTGATAAGAACTTTCTAATTCCAACATCAAAGAGATAATCAAGGATGTGGTCTGAGGTAGCTCTGTCTACCTTTCATATACTTGTTGAAATCACTGTGATAAACGAAAGTAGTATTTCCACAATAAATTAGTATCTTGCCTTGTTCAATTATTGCCCACATTTGATGATAAATGTTGTAAAAACATATTGCTCTTTCTGAAGCAGGATCAGGAATTATTTTTTATTGCTCTAAAAATCATTCTTGTTGTTAATCATCGGGTCATTTAGATCTATTAATTGAACAAGATAATGAGTTGATTTGGCCTTTCTATTTTTGAACTCAATCAATGCACAATGTATCTCAGTATGTATACTTTTATTTTCAGGAGACTTTGTTGGACCATCAAGAGATGTGTAAATCTAGTGGATTCTTTTAAATATACACTTTTAAAACTTAGTTAAACTTGAAAAGAATAAACACTTTGGATATGGGATTTCTATGACGTAAGCTATCATTTTATATGCCCAATCTTTCAAGATGGGATCATCTAGATAGATTGAATTTGTTACTAAGCCACTAACTCCAGAACTATCAGGGAAGAAAGCCATAGTATTCTATGATTCTCAAATATCACAGGAATAATGAGTGTAGTAGTCAATGCAACTTGCATAGCAGTTGTTGAACTATTTTTCTTGAACATAAGGACTTATTTTTGCTTCAACAACTTAAAGACAACATTTGTAACTCTAAATGCGGAATCCCTATGCTATTAGATTAGAAGGTAGCAACGCAAAGTGTGATCTACTTTTTGTATGAAGGTCTAAAATGTTCATCAGAATTCCAAAATGTTGAATGAGGAGAGGTTGTTCTCTAATCATTATCAACAAACATTATATGAAAAATAAATAAAAACATTTAATAAAGAGAACTCAAATTAAGGTTAGAATTATAAATACTCTATGACCTATTGTAAAATTTGATAAAGTGCATAATGAAAAGCATGCCGAAACGAACCCGATCATTTTTAAGTTTATGGTCAACTGAAAGAGAAGTTCTAGATAATAATAGTTTGAGACAAAATGATGAATTAACATTATAGAGGATGTCATATGACTCATATTAGATCAACTGTGTCAAACTATAATTTGATCAAAAAATGGAATACAGTTCATATGAGACATTACTTCACTACTAGAAAGCCATTTCAATCAAACAATTGCAAAGTATTGAACCGTCTAACCTTAATTGGCACAGTTTATCTGTTATTCATATTTACCTATTATATATGAAAGACAAACAATTAGCATATGCTAAACCAATAGTTCACTATCAAATATTTAAGCTTTTTTTTTTTAATGAGTGCAACCAAACTGAATTAAAAAAATTTGTCATTCAACCTATATTTATATGACTTGGATAAAGTATAAAATACATACTTTGTGTGCCATTTTAGATACAATTACAAAATAGATAGGATGTAACGAGAAATTAGGAAAATAAAAGTTAGATAAACATGTACTAAAAGAGAGATTGGCGAGGGAAAAAAAATAATTTTTGAGATATCATAGAGAAATGGAGGAAGAGATAGAGATACGAAAAAAATTAATTTTTTCTATAAAAAAGTTTTTAGTATATTTAGTTCTGATATTTAGAATTATGTATTACCATATAATAATTATAAAGTATTGAAAAATATAACATTTTAAAGTATGGCTAAGCACCAGTAAAATGAATTAATAATAATATATATATCAACGAAGTAAAACTCGCAAGATATGTGATTAATTCTAAAAATCCTACAGTTAAACTTGCTAAAGCTTAGAGTAGTCACAAGGTGCATAACCTCCTGAGAAATTTGTGTAACCATAAAGTATACTATAAAGGTTTCTCGTTGTTACGAGAGAGCCATGCGTTGCTATGAGAGGGCCCCGCATGGTTTTTTTAAAGAAAAAATTTTACGTTTACCTAAAGATGGAATGAAAAAAAATGTCATGTTTAAGCGTGAAAAATATTGTATTTTTATGGACAAAATGTTGCATTTGGGTAATGAAAGTGTTGCATTAGCCTTAGCAAAAAACTACTGCATTTGCTAGACTAATGTAACACTTAAAATGGCTATTGCATTTTTCTAAAAAAGTGTTGCATTATGCTAATACAATGACACCTAAGACAACATTCTAAAAAAAAAGGTTGCATTAGTATAATGCAACACTTCGTAATTGTTAGATTTAAGAGTACACAAACACAAGAGGGGGGGTGAATTGTGTTGGCAAATTTTCGCAGTTTCTAGGAACAAGCTTGGAACTTGTTTGGAAGGACTGTTTGTAACGTGCACAGAAGGTGTAAAACAGCGGAAATAAGTGGAAAAGTGACAACACAAGATTTTTTGCGTGGAAACACCTCAAGCCCAACCGAGGCGAAAACCACGACCTACCCCAGTAGGATTTTTCACACACTTCCACTAAACGGGCTAAACACGTTACAAAGGTAACCTTCTCTGTTACAATTGCAACACACATAATTGTCTACCCTTAGACTAGTTACACACCACGTCCTAATCTCCCAGACTTGGACACACTCACGTAATCGTCTCCCCAAGACGAATTACACATGTCCAAAGCCTCCCTAGGTTTGGACACATTTAACTCTCACTTTGATGAAAGAAGAGAATAAAAACACCTTACTTTTGTGCTTCTAACTAAGCGAATGTAAGGTACAATTTTTGCTCCTAGTATGCCAAGGAAGATGACTCAATTTTCACACACACTTTGAAGGTTTTTCTGAAAATATGATTTGCAAGTTAAATCCCTAGAAAAACCGTGTAAAAACTTTCTCAAAAATATTTATGAAATCGTGTGCAAAGCCGTGTATAAAACCGTGTGTGTATGTCTCAATGTGGAGGTGGAGAAGCTTCTTAAATAGTAGAGGGCAACAAGATCTTTTGTGTGCTTGAGCCACAAGTATAAGATCTTTTTGCTCCTAAAAAGATTATGGAAAGTGACTAATATTTTCAGTAGCCAAATCCTGAAATTTCCTATCTTCTTATTCATATTCCAAAAATAAGAGTTTGATTTATTTTGTAAAAGATTTCCCCTTAAAAGCTAGACTCAAAATCTCCACAATATATTTTCAAAGCCAAAAATTAACTTATCCTGGGTTTAATGATAACAGAAAATATATCTCAAATAATTTCGAAAAACCGTCAGCTCCAAGATTTTGGAAAAACCTGTGAAAAATCATTTTGGCTTGAAAACAGTCTGAACCCTGATATCAGAACTGATCTGAGACAGTGTTCTTAAAAATCATTCAAAGTAAATGTTAAATCGAGTTCTTCCAAGTGGCATATTAACAAGAATCTAAGAAAATAAAACCTATGACGGACCAAGACTCTTGTTGAATCAACCGGGTAGCATCTATAGGATCTTGACTTGTTACTTCAATGCTGTGGTGTTTACTCAAAACTGTTTCCTGAGCTGTTCCTGGAGTTCTTCATGCCTCTGATGCGCTTTGAGTTCTTTGCCATTTAGCTGTTTTGAGGATCTGTTCTTAAGACCTATTGTTATGATGTTACTCAGAACTGTTCCCTGAGCTGTTCTTTAAGTACTCCATGTCTTTGATATGCTTTAAGTTCTTTGCCATTCAACTGTTCTGAGGACCTGTTCTTAAGACATGTTCTTCGACCATGGTTAATCAAGCAATTTCAAAGTTTTCCAAACAGTATTTGGAACCTGTTCGATCAACACACTCAAGTGTATATTCCATTTGTGTTTGTTATCATCAAAACCTTACATTACATAATGATAGGGTCAACAATTTCCCCCTTTTTGATGATGACAAACCAAATGACCATATTGACATAAAAGGCAAAAGCAAGTTTCAAGATAAAATGATCATGGTCATGCCCATCTTCCCCCTTTTTGTTTTGAGAAGTCAACTGAAGCTAGGTCAAACTGAAACGATCATGGTCATGCCCATCTTCCCCCTTTTGACATCATCGAAAAAGGGTGGTCAGGTCAAACAAGAGAAGCAGGATGTTTGCAGTCACCACCTGCGTTACACTCAAGTATATGGTACGGTAATCATATTGGCCATCCGAGTCATGCATAAACAAATAACAACAAGAAGACAAGCATGGCACACATTACAGTAGATCCAACCAAGATTAGCAAAAACCATTGTCAGGCACAAAGCACAACCAGATAGCTAGAAACAGTTGTTGAGAACAGGGTGGAAAATAAAGAAAGGCAGAACAGGGAAGGATCAGGGGGTTGAGCTGATTCAGGGTGGAGGAGAAGAGAGTTTGGCTGTGAGGACGGAGAGAATTGACATCAGATCCTTATGGCGCTTGGCATTGAGAGCCTTCTCCTCGGTAAGTGCAGCTTTACCCTCAGTGAGCTCGGTCTTCAACCGATTTTGGGGCAGAAGCAAGGCATCAATAGAAGGCTCACTAGAGGAAGGACCAGGAACAGGGGTGAAGGGTGTTTGAGGCCCCTGTTTGGAACCAGCAGTCGCACCCTTTGTAAGCTTGAACCCACAACTGATCAGGGTGCTGCTTCCTATCTCATCTGCCACTTGGACCCCTACCTTCTTCTGCAAAGAAACCCCAAAGTGCTCAAAGACTGAAGTCAGAAGAAATCCATACCCCAGGTCACGTTCTCTAGCCGTGTTTGCAATGCGAGAGATATGACTGATCATGATGGCTGGTAGGTTGATATGCTCTCCCTGGTCCAGGAGATCGGTAAGGCATTGATCCATTGCATCTGCAAGGTTATGCCATTGGCCCCGGGGGATGATGTTTTTGATGATAAACCAGAAGAGCAACCGGTGATAAGGTATCATCTCTCCTTTCTTGACTGACCTGGGTGTTTTCAACCCTGGTTGTTGACTCAACCTTTGAGTCAATTAGAGCAATCTTTCAACTCCGAGTACTGTCTTGTTTTCCCTTACATACACCCCAAAGCCCTCAGCAAGAACTCCTAGAATTTCTCCCAATTCCTTAGCATTGAATCGTATCCTCTTCCCATTGATCATACTTATCACCACTCCGTTGGTGACATTACAGTTGGCATAGAATTCAGCTAAATCAGGTACTGAACACCCTCTCTGGGTGTTTGCAAAGAGGTCTAGCCAACCTTGGGCTGTAAGCTTAGCCAAGAACATCTCCAGGCCCTGTTCCTGAAAATAAGCAACTTTGACAATTTTGCCCCGCACCACACTCTTTTGGAGAAAATGAGCAATTCCGTCTACTGTGGGCATGGTAGTTTTGGCTTTCTTGGATGTCGGTTCATCAGGCCTTGCTTCTATGGGCATCTGTTAGAAAGCAACCTTTCTCTTTGATGAGGCTCTGTTGGAGGAAGGCTTCACCGATGGAGCAGAGGCAGGCACCTGGTTAGAAGTATTCTCCTCGGTTTCTAATTCTTCAGGCACCTATTCTGACACTTGTTCTGAAACAGCTTTCCTTTTGGTTTGGGTGTTTTGGGTTTTTGCTGATGGAGATTGGGTAGATTCTTTGATAGGTTTGGCAGAGGCTTTTGCAATAGAAGGTTCAGGTACTTATTTTGGCTGAGAAGAACCAGAGAGTGAACCAGAACTGCAGGTTCGAGGTCTATAAACAGGTGTGGGAACAGGTTTTGAAGTGGTGGTTTTAAACCAACGTCTAGGCCCCCATTCAGCCGGTTTAGTTTTCTGGAAGGGCTGAGGTTGGAGGACATCTATGGTTGACTCAGACCCATCACTGTTAGTCTCCTGAAGGTCTTCCACTCGATCCAAATTTATGATGAGGTCATCCATTATGTCAAAGAAAACAGGGGCAGACCCTGTTCGGGCTTTCCCCAGTTCAGGAACAGGTTCAGACCCTGTTCGTGCCGTGTCCACTTCAGGAACATTATCAGACTCAGCCAGACCCTCATTGGTTTCAAAGACATCCTTAGACCCAGTCAGTTTCACACTGGGGTCAAACAACACCAAGTCCCATCCAAATACCGGTGGAACATCGTCCAATTCCATCCCCATCGTTCGCAAGTCCAAACACTTCAAAAAGCCAAAGATTGTAGAGTAAATGGGCAAAGGGGGTGAAGAATTAAACCCCGTACCTCTGATTTGTGCAGTCGCGGCCGCCGCGGACAGGGGTAGAGAAGTGGGTGTTGGCGGCGACGCCATGCGTGGGCGCTTCGAGACTAGAGCTTGAGATATGGTGGTGCTGCGTTTCTCAGTGGTGAAGGAGCTGCTGCCGGAGTTCGCCATTAATGGTGAAGAGAAGCTCGAGTTTTTGAGAGATTAGGGTTTAGGATTTGAGAGAGAAAGAGAGAGTGAAATCGAGAGGGTTTTGGTAAGCGATGTGAACAGGCCAGGAAGTTAAGGAGGTACTGGCTTTTAACCGAAAAGAGGAGCATTAAGTCTCCCAGTCACGCACGTTTCAAAAAATCAACAACTGAATTAACTACCTGATTCGCACAGAGTGACAAACAGTGGCCATACCTGTTCTTGGTGCTTGTTTCTGCAGTCAGTTGTTTGGTAACATGGGACAATAAGGGCAATATCATCAGACCTCAACGAGTGTCAACAAGCTGTATTCCACACATGTGCTAAATATAGCACCAAGTTTGACTGCAATCAATAATTTTAACAAGCTTGACCTAAAAAGTTCTTTAACTAGACAAGCATTAGGGGTTAATTAAGCATTCTCAAGTCATTTTAATTAGACCCAGTTCCAATCTGTTCTTCTCAAACTGTTCTCTACTTAGTGCCTTGGTGAAAATATCAGCAATTTGTTTATTAGTGGCGCAGAAATTCATTGAAACCAAGCCTTTTTCAACATTGTCTCTTCAAAAAGTGATGACGAATGTCAATATGTTTAGTCCTTTTATGTTGACAAGGGTTTTTGGAAATATTAATTACACTTGTATTGTCACAAAATATGGGAATGCATCCCGTGTCAACACAAAAATCTTTGAGTTGTTGCCTTATCCACAATAGTTGAGCACAACAGAAAGCAGCTGCAACATATTCAGCTTCTGCTGTGGACATGGCAACTGAGTGTTGTTTCTTGGTTGCCCAAGATACCAAACAGGGTCCAAGAAAATGAGCCATACCTGAGGTGCTTTTTCTATCAACCAAGAAACCTTATCATGCCCCTATAGGATTTCTCCTCAACTAAGGGACTCCCATCATCCATTACTAATATGGTTGAAAGAGAGATGGGAGTATCAATGGGCTGCCCTCTTGTTGGTTGTACCCTTGAACCACCATCCGGACCTTGTTTCTGGTGACTGTTCCGATCTCATCAAGCTTGTTTCGGAACACCCACTTGGTGCCAATGATTGATCTGTCTTCCGGCCGAGGTACAAGATGCCATACCTTATTCCTTTCAAACTAATGAAGCTCCTCTTGCATTGCTATAACCCAATCTGAATCTGCAAGAACTTCATTAACATTTTTAGGCTCAATATTAGAGAGAAAAGCATAAAAAGCACAGAAATTTTTAAGCTTGGATCTTGTTTGCACTCCTGTATTAATGTCAGACAAAATTTGATCAAGGGGGTGCGAACTTTGGTGCTTCCATGGTCGTGGAGTAAGAGAGTCCACAGACACGCTTTCTACTCTTCCTGGAATACTCGGTGGAACAAGTTCTGAAACTGTTTCCGAGCTTGTTCTGGAGCCTGTTTCTGGAGTGTTAGGCTGGTTTTATTCCAAACTGGGTTCAGCAATACTTCCCCCTATTTAGTTCAGACCTTGCCCATCTTTTAAGGAAACAGCTCCATGTCCTATTTCATCCTCGGAACTCTTACCTTTCTCATGTGTAAGCAATGAGTCTTTTCTAGCAAGTCCCAGTTCAAACTCTACATCCTGTGCATCATCCTCAACAAGAGAGTTAGTTTCATCAAATAGCACATGCACACTCTCCTCAACACAAAAAGTTCGTTTATTAAACACTTTGTATGCTTTACTGTGTGAGGCGTAGCCAAGAAATATCGCCTCATCACTCCTTGGATCAAATTTTCCTAAGACATCCTTCCCATTATTATGCACAAAACATTTACAACCAAATACTCTCAAGTGCATAATATTGGGTTTTCTACCCTTGAGAAGCTCATAAGGAGTTTTGTTTAGAATGGGTCTGATCATGCATCTATTTATAATGTAATACGATGTGTTCACAGCTTCGGCCCAAAAGTTTCTCGGAAGACCACTAGCAATAAGCATTGTTCTAGTCATGTCTTCTAGAGTACGATTTTTTTTGCTCTACCACCCCGTTCTGCTAGGGTGTTCTTGGGGCTGAAAAGTTATGATCAACACCATGCTCATTACAATAGTCAATAAAGCTTGAATTTTCAAATTTGTACCATGATCAGACCTTAGGCAAACCAATGAGTGTCCTACTCTCTTTTCAACCTTTTTAAGAAACGCAAGAAATTTTTCAAATGTTTCATCTTTAGAAGCCAAAAACAAGGTCCATGTGAAACGAGAGTAATCATCCACTATCACAAGCACATACCTCTTCCCACCTCAACTTGTGATCCTCATAGGACCACACAAATCTACATGTAGCATCTCAAGAGGTCGGGTAGTGCTAACACAGTTTTTCAGTTTAAAAGAGGTTTTGACTTGTTTACGCTTGGCATAAGCGTCACATACCTTGTCATCATTGAATTTGATGGAAGGTAGACCGACTACTAGGTCTTTAGTGACAAGTTTATTGAAGAGTGAGAGACTCGCATGGCCTAGTCTCTTGTGCCAAAGCATAACATCATTATTTAAAGCACTTAAACAAGTCAAATTGTTTTGGGGAAGTGAGAGAATACTTACTTTATACACATTTTTATGTCGCTTACCCCTCAACACAACATCTCCTGTGTTGATATTGATGACCAAACATTGTTTTGAAGAAAACACTACTAGGTTGTCTTTATCACACAGTTGGAACACGCTGAGTAGGTTATGTTATAAACCATCCACCAGATATACATTGTCAATTGAATGGGGGAGTGACTCACCTATCTTACCTATACCGACAATTGTCCCTGATTTGCCATTTTCAAATGCCACACTCCCTCCATCAGAGGCTGTAAGTGAGAGGAATTTTGATTTTTCACCAGTCATATGCCGTGAACAACCACTATCCACATACCATAAGTGGTTGTTTGCTGTGTTGTTTGCTCGGTTGTTCCCCCTCACTTTAGCCTGCAAAACAAATTAGGGGTTAGTTTTGGGAACCCAGATCCACTTGGGTCCCATTCTTTTTGAAGTGCAAATCTCATCTTTTCTAACCCATATTTGTTTTACATGAATTAAGTTCTTTTCCATGGCATACCTTCTTATAGGACAAGTGTACTGATAATGCCCTGTTTTACCACAATGAAAACACACAATATTTTCTGGCAATCCTACATATTTTCTATTAACAGGGTAATCAGTGCGCTTAGTCACAAAGACTAATCCTTTTTTGCCCTGGTTACAGTGAGTGTTCAGCCAATTCAGTACCTGTGAGGACCTGTTCCAGCGCTTGTTTGCAATAAGGTCTGATTCTACTTGTTTTATCTTTTCAAGCAATTTACTGTTCTCAACAAGTAGGGATTCAACCTTCTGTTTCAGTTCAAGAGACTCATTTTCAAGTTTAGTAAGGTCAGAAACAAAGGCTTCTTCTTTCATGCTTAAGGTCTCTTTGGATTTATTGAGGTCTTCATGTAAAACAATATTCTTCATATCAGTTTCAATCTTTTCATTTTTAAGAATTTTGTTTTCATGCTCTAATTCTCTAATATCCCTTTATAGCTCAGAACATGTATCCTTTAACATGCAATTTTCAGAGTTAATAGCACCACACTCATCCATCAAGGTAAATAATAACTCTTGAAGTTTTGCTTTATTTAGGCCACATACCTTATCCTTAAGCTGGGCTAGGTTGTCTATAGGCTCATCGTCTGAGTCAGAATCACTTCTGGCCATTAGAGCTACAGCAGCTTCATCTTCTTCAGTCCCTTCCTCGTCCTCAATAGAATCTCCCCAAGTCGCGAGCATTGCCCTTGAGAACCGCCTAGCTGAACTGTTTCCAACCTGTTTTCTGCCCTGTTTCCTGGACTGTTCGGGCTCTTATTCCTCTTTCAGCAAGGGGCAGTTTTTCACAATGTGATCATGTTTACCACATTTGAAACATCCAGTGAACGGTTCCCGGTCATTGTTTCTGGGCTTGCTGAGGTTCTTCTTTTTGTTGTTCTCTTTGACCTTTTTGAAGAACTTCTTGAATCTTCGGGTGATCATGGCCAGTTCTTCTTCATCAAGGTCCGAACCATCCTCTTCCAAAGCCTTTAGAGCAAGGCCTCGGTCTCTCTTGGTCTCCTCTTTCAGTTGAGAGCTTCTTCTAAGCTCATAAGTTTGGAGATTACCAATAAGCTCGTCCAAGGTGATTTTATTCATATCCTTGGCTTCTTGGATGGCCGTGACTTTGGCCTCCTATGACTGTGGCAAAAATCGTAGGATTTTCTTCACCAACTCCTCGGTGGTGAAGGACTTTCCTAATGATTTTAGCTCATTAGTGACATGGGTGAAACGGGTGTACATCTCTATCACCGTTTCTTTATCACCCATCTCAAACAGTTCATATTTTCTCATAAGAAGCTCAATTCTCGATTGTTTTACCTGATTTGTACCTTCGTGAGCTACTTACAAGGCATCTTAGATTTCTTTGGCTGACTCGCATTCGGAAATGCGAGTATACTCATCAGGACCAAGACCAAAATACAAGAGTTTTTTGGCCTTTGCATTCTTTTCCATCATCTTGAAATCTTCGGAATTAAACTCTTCAGGCTTTTTGTGAACTTTGCTTCCATCTTCGATCACTTTTGTGGGAATGAGTGGTCCACTCTTGATAAGCATCCATAACTCGTAGTCCTCAGCTTGAATGTAGTTTTCCATTCGGTTCTTCCACCAACTATAATGTTGACCATTAAAGTATGGTGGTCGAGTTATGGATTGCCCCTCAAGTATGCCATGTGGTGTACTCATGTTTAGGATCTCTCAAGATGTTAATCTTTTAGATGAGAACCTGCTCTGAAACCACTTGTTAAATTTAAGAGTACACAAACACTAGAGGGGGGTGAATTGTGTTAGCAAATTTTCGCAATTTCTGAGAACAAGCTTGGAACTTGTTTGGACGGACTGTTTGTAACGTACACAGAAGGTGTGAAACGGCGGAAATAAGTGGAAAAGTGAGAACACAAGATTTTTACGTGGAAACACCTCGAGCCCAACCGAGGCGAAAACCACGACCTACCCCAGTAGGATTTTTCACACACTTCCACTAAACGGGCTAAACACGTTACAAAGGTAACCTTCTCTGTTACAATTGCAACACACGTAACTGTCTACCCTTAGACTAGTTACACACCACGTCCTAGTCTCCCAGACTTGGACACACTCACGTAATCGTCTCCCCAAGACGAATTACACACGTCCAAAGCCTCCCTAGGCTTGGACACACTCAACTCTCACTTTGATGAAAGAAGAGAATAAAAACACCTTACTTTTGTGCTTCTAACTAAGTGAATATAAGGTACAATTTTTGCTCCTAGTATGCCAAGGAAGATGACTCAATTTTCACACACACTTTGAAGGTTTTTCTGAAAATATGATTTGCAAGTTAAATCCCTAGAAAAACCGTGTAAAAACTTTCTCAAAAATATTTATAAAATCGTGTGCAAAGCCGTGTATAAAACTGTGTGTGTATGTCTCAATGTGGAGGTGAAGCTTCTTAAATAGTAGAGGGCAACAAGATCTTTTGTGTGCTTGAGCCACAAGTATAAGATCTTTTTGCTCCTAAAAAGATTATGGAAAGTGACTAATATTTTCAGTAGCCAAATCCTGAAATTTCCTATCTTCTTATTCATATTCCAAAAAATAAGAGTTTGATTTATTTTGTAAAATATTTCCCCTAAAGGCTAGACTCAAAATCTCCACAATATATTTTCAAAGGCAAAAATTAACTTATCCTGGGTTTAATTATAACAAAAAATATATCTCAAATAATTTCGAAAAACCGTCAGCCCAAGATTTTGGAAAAACCTGTGAAAAATCATTTTGGCTTGAAAACAGTCTGAACCCTGATCTCAGAACTGATCTGAGACAGTGTTCTTAAAAATCATTCAAAGTGAATGTTAAATCGAGTTCTTCCAAGCGGCATATTAACAAGAATCTAAGAAAATAAAACCTATGATGGACCAGGACTCTTGTTGAATCAACCGGGCAGCATCTATAGGATCTTGACTTGTTACTTCAATGCTGTGGTGTTTACTCAGAACTGTTTCCTGAGCTGTTCCTGGAGTTCTTCATGCCTCTGATGCGCTTTGAGTTCTTTGCCATTCAGCTGTTCTGAGGATCTGTTCTTAAGACCTGTTGCTATGATGTTACTCAGAACTGTTTCCTGAGCTGTTCCTTAAGTACTCCATATCTTTGATATGCTTTAAGTTCTTTGCCATTTAACTGTTCTGAGGACCTGTTCTTAAGACCTGTTCTTCGACCATGGTTAATCAAGCAATTTCAAAGTTTTTCAAACAGTATTTGGAACCTGTTCGATCAACACACTCAAGTGTATATTCCATTTGTGTTTGTTATCATCATAACCTTACATTACATAATGATGGGGTCAACAATTTCCCAACAGTAATGCTAATATCGCACTTATAGAATATATTGCTACAGGTTTGTTTTATTACAGTTGGCTATGGTTAAGAACAAGCAAATGCATCGTTAGCGTTAAAGATTCGTAGAAAATTAAGTTCCTATGAAAACGTCCTTGTTACTACACCACTAGTAATGCCACCATAAAGCCCACTGGCCTGGCCATCATCAACCTACAAAATCTTTTTGTCACCATCATCATTTCGATCACCACCGTTGGATAAAATCTACTAGTCTGGTGATTGTTCGCCAACAAAGACAGCGCACTTAAAAGAAGCACTGGTGGACTAGCAAAATGGGTTAAATTGATTATTTGTATTAACTGTTTAGATCAACTATTTTTAACCGTCTTTGAGAAAGTTGCAAAATAAAAAGTTAATTCTTTAAAAAAATAAATTAAAAAAACTCTTCAAAAAAGCTCATATGATTAACTTTTAACTTTTTGCACCAAAAAAGTTATTTTAAAAAGTTAAATTATCATACACATAAATTAACTTTTTAATTTGATCAAATAGTTAATTTTATTCTAAAAAATTTTTTTAGAACAAAAAACTCTTCAAATAACTATTTGTCAAACATGAGATACATTTAATTTTTATGCTTTCAAAAATTGTTTTTTAATTAGCATTCATTGCTTGTTATACATTAACACTGGAATCACTTTGAGCACTGTTGGTTTTACCTGTTGAGTTACTGCTCCTACATGTAACGTTTGAATTATTTTTAACGTTTGGTGACCTTGGACTCCTTGGCCATCCAACTCTGCATCCGGAATCAGAATGCGATATCTGCCAAAATTATTGTATGTCACATCAGCACTATGTGCCATCTCATTGTCAGTGTCCGTGAATCCAACCACTGGTCATTGAAAACCATTGCAATTATCCTTTACGAATGTCACAAGCAGCTCGTTTTTTATTCAAATATTTATTTGATTGAATTTGATATTTGTCATAGACATTGTGTGGTTTTTTTAATTGATGAAGCTGTCATATAGTTGCCCAATGTGTCAAGAAGCAATTTGTGTGATGATGGCGACTTACCTGTCCCCTTTTCGTAATTTATATTTTTCTGTTGTTTTTATTGCGGTCCATTTGGTTAATATTTTTTTGTTATAGTTCAAGCACACAACTCGATCTTTAATTCTAAAATTTTAGAATATGTTTTTAACTTGAATTTTTTGTGGAGTAAAAGAGGGGCGCAGTGCCCCTAAAAACGTGTTCATTAGGAATAAAACAAGAATGAAAGACTCATGAGGCATCTTCATATTTACATTGAATAAAATCAAAACATTTGGTATTGGCTAAAGATAGTTTTTTGCTTTTAGCTCATCTACTCATTTTATTTCATGACAAGAGATTAATAAGCATTTAGATCCATACATTAAACTTCAGAGTAGTACCGTATTCCATCTCCTAGAGTCCTGGTCTTGGTCTCGATAGGATCAAGCCTCGCCGGAGCCAAAGAAGGATTGGTGATTATGTTGACATAGTTCGAGTGCTTTTCAAGAAAGCTAGAGTCAAGATAAGCCACAACAAGCCCGCCTATAGTTCTTCTTATGAGGTCTTTTGCACCTTTCCCACTTACACAACCAGCGCTGGCTGCCAACCCTGCAACACTTAATTTGTCATTCAACAAGTCGAAATGACCATAGTCGGCCACCACAAATAGAGTACCACTTCTGCATTCATTGAAGTAATCCTCATAGTTCACACCATTCGCAGTACAAGATGGTCCAAATGGGATCTTGCTGTGATTACCAAGCCCTGTTCCGGTCACCATTGTAGGGATTGACAGATCGAAAGAGTTGGGGATATACTTTAAGATATATGGTTTGGTACGCACTAGTTTGTTAACACCTTCAATGGGGTCTAATCCTATTAATGCCGAAATTTGCACTGTTAGTTTTGTTTTGGATACTCCCAGTGCCAGGGCAAACGCGGTCTTTCCTCCCCTGCCATGGCCGGACACTGCGAGCAAGTCTTTTGATCCTTGGACATGTTCAGGAAGCACATATCGTAAAAAATTTGGTATCCAGTTTACCACGGATGCTGCCATCTCGATCTCGTTGGCTTGACTAGGAATTATAAGTGGCCATGTCTGCCATTGATACGCAACTAATTAGATGATATGAGTAGAAATGTTTTATGTAAAATCATAATCGTTCTAGTTGGACATGGTAGGTGTATAATTTTCAATAAAACCTCACGCTTCGTTTACATTTGGATGGACACGCACTATCATCTACCAAAAATTATACCATGATCCACTCAAATCAAGATCTTTCCCTAGTTTTTCGCCTTAAGAGACTGTTCCTTTCAACTTGTCACAAGTAACCAATTATTTTAACGAGTACTGATAAATATTAATGAACACTGATCAATGCTGATTGATGTTAACAAGTACTTATGACAAGTTAAAAAGAACAAACCCTTAACTTAATATCAAGTATGGAGAGAAACTATGTACAACCAAGAAGCCCATCTTTACATTGAACCAATTCTACTCATACAGAAACGCGTCATATAGTTAATTCAATTGGAACTTAATTGGAAGGTTTAAATGTTAAAAAATAGGTTTTACTCTATGTTGTTATAAATTTGCAGCAAAGCATGAAATTATGTGGGTGTCGATTAGCGTACCTGAGGAGCGACAACAATGTAACCATGAGAAGCAATATGCTCCAATAACTGCGAGTAGTCGGTGTTTTGGACCAATGCAGAGGGAACAAACAGTATAATGGGATAGACTCCTATTGTCGTTGGCGAGACAAGAAGTAGAGTCTCAGGAGGAGCAGCCCAGTGTGTTTTTTGAACTGTGGTGGTGGTTGTTTTGTAAACACCAGTCTCAAAGGCCGTAAGAGTTTCCAGATCAGAACCAACACTTTGTAGCACTTCTAGCGTTGGCCAAAATGCAGGCCTCACTTCGAATGCCATAGCTAATAGCATCACTAGCACAGTGACCCATTTACAAGGAGTCGCCATGTTTTGATCTTAATTTATGCTTATGGGAGAATTCAAGCCAAGAGGCCCCTACGTGGTTTTGCGAGTCCAACAACCCTTTTATTTATACAGCGAGCTTTGTTCTGTGCTCTCTTGATTTTCTTCTCCACGTGATTGGTACAACCAAAGTTACTGGTGCCACTCGTTTTTAATAATTTATTGGCATTTTTGTTTGTGAAGTAACCGCCACAGTGCTTTTAATTTTTTTTTCCCCACTTCTTTAAGAATGATGAGTGTACAAATGAAAATCTTATGTAATTTTTTTAATTAAGGGATTTACATTGCAAATTGGTTAGTAACAAGCCAGTATAAAAAGGAATTCAAAACACATAGTAAATGGCCAACACAAAATTAAGTAACAAATTACAAAATCTACGAATAACTTAGGACCTGTTCTTTTCGTTGGTAAATCTAAATTTATTAATTTCAATTAACTTCAACTCTTATCAATCTACTTCAACTTACTTCACGAATTTCAATAAAACAATACCAACTTCAACCAACTTTAATAAAAAAATACCCACTTCAATATATTTCAACGTACTTCTACCACTCTCAATTAATTTCACCTATTTACTAACCTATATTTCAACGTACTTAATTTTTTTGAGATAAATGTACATTGATGGAACTTGCTTCCTTGATACCTATACAATTTATCAATGTAGCTATCATGGAAGGTAAACAGAGAGTAATTAGTTTGCAAAGGTCACACATGATGTCGTGATGAGCTAAATGCAACTTTAATCTAAAAACCTAAATTTGTAAGTCTTGGATCCAACTCGTGTAACTCATCACTCTCGCTTTCCAACTTCGATGTGAGATCTTAATTCACATGTGAAAATTTTCAACATTTTTTGAAAATTGAATGCATCCAATTGAATGAATAATGCCACTTAATTTCTCCCTCGCAGGTGATATTAATCATTCAATTTATCATTGAAACAAACAAAATAACTAGTGGCACTCATTCGCACTGATGTATTGATTGGCCTTGTCGTTCATAGAATGTGCTTTCTACTGCAGCTGATTTTTATTAACCAGTTGATTGGGATATGACCAGTAACAACCCAGCCAGTGACTGAGTGACACTGATTTTTAAATTGGGATATTTTGCACTTCATTTTGAATTGACTAAAATTTAGAATCAAGTTCAACGTGAAGAAATTGTGGCTGCGCAGGACCATGACCCGAGCCCTGTCTGCACGTGATTCAATGCGAAAACGACGCTTTAGATGGCTGCCACCTCAGACTTGTCCTTGCTGGGTTCAATCAATCATTCGTTTAGACTTATTTCACATAAATAATGGTTCCCCATCGAACTATTGCCTATCGGGACTTTATATTTTTTAACAATTTAAAACCTTTCTATTTTTTTTTGTAGACATTTGCTTCTTTTCCTTTTATCTTTTTTTTCCTATATTAGCCAATGTTTGGTTTACCATAAAATTTTGTCCACCAAAAATTATTCATTAGTCAATAATCTATTATTCACCAAAATATAACCTATTCTTCACCAAATCTTGTTGTATTGCTCACTAAAAAGTTGTTAAAGAATTTGGGGTTGAATGTAATACTAGATAAGTCAAGTAAATCGTAAAATAGAATACTTTCTTTAAAACTTATTTATTGCACCACAAATAATCTTATGGATAATCTACTTGGAAGAACAAGTATGCATTTCAAGGTTATCTCGAATGTTAATCGATGAGAGTGTTGCAGTCACTCACATTGATTCTGAAAAATCATCGTGATTGTGGGTTTACCCCTCCTTACAGAGGAATGATCCTACTTGAAGAGGCACGAAAAAGGATAGAATAAGGTAGGTAAAACTTGAAGGTGTACCTTACTTACCCACTTTTCACGAAATGGATTGGATAAGGTGGTTAAATTTGAAAAATGAACCATACTTATCCATCTTTCCGGATAAGTACTAGAAAAATCTGTCACTTTTTTTTTATTCTTGGAAAATTCCAACATTCCCTCGCCTTTTCTAAGATATAGAAAAAACCGCTGCCATTTCAGTAAACACACAATCACAACCGAGAACACAAGGAGATTTATGCATAAGAGAAGTATCTCGCGATTTGAACTTCCATTTAGTGAAATATAATTTCAATTAATCTGAATGTAAATATTAGACAAGTTTTTGAACTGTACATTCTCTTTGATTAATTAGATACACTTCACACACAAATCTCATTACACACTTAAAATTTTGATACTATTATTCGGCCATGTGTCTATATCCATCACGAGTGCATCAAGCCAAGCTCTGTTGCTCTTTAAAGCGGCCACACTTCACACTCATTTAGGTAGGTCTTAGAAATATACTCCTGTAACACTAGTCATTCAATCAAGATCTATTAAGACTATAAAACTCACCCTTTTATAATATTACAGTATACAAGCACTCTTATCTTGGGATAAAATATGTTAGTGCTTCCAATCACTATACAAAGTTGTTACTTATTGAACTTAGAACGTGATGTCATACCACGAATTAAGTTGAGGCTTCCTTACTAGTAATTATAGATATGAGCTTAAGTCTCATCCGCCTTAATGTTCTCAACACCAAGTCTCTTGCTAGACCTTTAGTTAAAAGATCTATAAGATTCTCATTTGTTTGCATATAATTGACTGTGATCACTCCATCTTTGATCAACTGATGGACATGGACATGTCTAAGTCTAATATGCCTTGATTTTTCATTATAGTCATGACTATAAACCTTGGACAGCGTGGTCTTACTGTTACAAAGTATAGAGAGTGGCGACATTAGTTTTGGCTATAAAGGTACTTCCAATAGTAAATTTTGCAGCCACTTTGCCTCCTTACTAGCTACAGCTAAAGCTACAAACTCAGTAGCCATAGTGGAGTCACTAGTGCAAGTTTGTTTTTTGGATGCTCAAGACACTGCTCCTCCACCAAGCAAGTATATATAACCTGACGTAGAGGCATAATCCTCTTTATTACTTATCCAACTTACATCTGAATATCCTTCCAAAACCGAAGGATAACCTGAATAGCATAGGCCATAATCTTGAGTTTTCTTCAGGTATTTCAATACCCGACGTATTGCACGCCAATGAAACTTACTAGGATTACTAGTATACTGGCTTAACTTTCCAACAACAAATGCAATGTCCGACCTTGTGCTTGTCATGGCATACATCAAGCACCCTATGACCTTTACATACTCAATTTATGCAATACGTCTCCCACTATTATGAGTTAATTTGTAAGTTTGATCGAAAGGAGTGGCCATTGGGGAGAAATCTTTGTAATTGAACTTCGCAAGCACTTTCTCAATATAATGAGATTGAGACAAGTAGATTCTATCATTATTTCTAATGATCTTAATACTGAGTATAACATCTGCCTCCCCCATATCTTTCATGTAGAACTTGGAAGATAGAAAACACTTGGTTTTCTCTATTTCCTCTAAGTCAGTGTCAAAAATTAGCATGTTATCAACATATAAGCATATAATCACATATTTTTCATGTTCAAACTTGGAATATACATATTTTTCAGATTCATTGATACTAAACCCATAAGATAGCACTACGTCATCAAACTTTTGATGCCCTTGTTTAGGTGCTTGTTTTAGGCGATACAATGATCTTATGAGTTTACATACTTTGTTTTCTCGACCTGGAATAACGAAACCTTCTGTTTGTTTCATTTACACCTTTTCCTCTAATTCACCATTTAAGAATGATGTTTTCACATTCATTTGATGAATTACTAGCTTTTGAATTGTAGCAAGAGCAATGAGAACTCTTATGGTTGCAATCCTAGCTACCGGTGCATATGTGTTAAAGTAGTCAATACTATGTCTTTGGTTAAAAGCCCTTATGACCAACCGGGCTTTGAACCTTTCTATGATACCATCTACTTTTCTTTTTTTTTAAAGATCCATTTTGATGTGGTAGACTTATATCCTGGGGGTAAATCAACTAAGACTCATATGTTATTTTCTATGATTGAGTCCATTTCATTTTGGACTGCTTCTTTTCAAAAGGAAGCATCTTGAGATTTCATTACCTCATTAAAAGAGTTAGGATCCAAATCAATGCTATAAACATAGGGTATTTCATTTTCAATGGAATCCCTTGTTCCCTCTATCAAATGGACAGAGAAATCATAACCAAAGGATTTCTCTTTTCTAATCCGTTTACTTCTCCTTACTTCCACCATGTCTTCTTATTCTTGATCATTACTTGGAGTCATAGTAGTTGAAATAGGATCATTTGGTTTAGGAATTGAAGAGAATCCAGTTTTATCAAAAATAGCATCAATTGATTCTATATAACCAAAAACCTATAGGCTTTGCTACGTTCAGCATAGCCTATAAAGAAGCACTCAATTCCTCTTTCTCCTAATTTTGTTTTCTTGGAATCTAGGAATCTTACAATAGCCCTACACCCCAAACTTTGAAATAACTCAGGTTTGGCTTTTTCTTATTCCATAATTCATAAGGAGTAATTGAATTCCTTTTATTAGGAATCCTATTTAGGATGTAGCATGCTGTGAGCATTGCTTCACCCCAAAAGCCTTCACTTAAATCGGATTTAGAAAGAATAGCATTGATCATTTCAGTTAGTGTTCTATTTTTCCTTTCTGCCATACCATTTTGTTGTGGTGTATAAGGTGTTGTGACCTCATGGGTTATACCAGTTGGTTGGAAATAACTTGGATTATAATATTCACCACCCCTATCCGATCTTAGTTTTTTTTTAATAAGGGTTTCACAATGCAGCATAGATTCATTCTTAAATATCCTAAACATACCTAGTGCTTCACTTTTAGCATGTAAAAGGTATACTTGATAATCTTATAAAATTATCAATGAAAGTGACATAATATTTTTTTCCCCCAAAAGAGGGAGTGCTATGAAAATCACCTAAATCACTATGAATTAATTCAAGTAATTTAGTGATTCTTTGAACAGTTGGAAAAGAACTTCTAGTGATCTTTGTTAATACGCATGTCTTACATTTCTCTATTTTTCCATCAAAATCAGGAATTAACTCAAGTCTTGACATCTCTTTTAATCTTTTATAATTAACATACCCAAGACGATTATGCCATAGAGAAGATAAAGAATACACAAGTGTTGAGTTCGTGAGTATCCAACCACAAGAGGGGGGTGAATTGTGGTGTCTGATTTTCGCGTTGTAGATAACAAACACCCTCACAGAGGTTGTTCTCAAGTGACAAACACCCTGATAGCTTGTTTGCACGGGGTGTTCTCAAATATTGCAAAGGCGAAAATCACCAAGATAGATGCGGAAAATAAAGCACACACAATTTTTACGTGGAAAACACCTCTAGCCCAACTGAGGTGTGAAAAACCACGACCTACCTCGTGTAGGATTTAACCACTTTCACTAACGGGCTTCACACGTTACAAATGTAACACACCTTGTTACAACTTGCAACCACGTAACCTTCTTCCCAAAGACAGGTTACACCACGTCCAACCTTCGCAAGATTAGACACGTCCAAGTCCACACGACTAGGACACACTCACTCACTTTTCTGATTCAAGATCAGGGTTACAAACACCTTACAGGGGGTGCTTCTCACTAAGCAGATGTAAGGTACAATGAAGATCCTATTATGCCAATGGTATGAAAACTCAAAATCAAACACAGCTTGTCACGGTTTGCTTTTCAGAATGAAGCTCAAGAATCTTTGAGTGTAAACCGAGTTTTCTGATTTTCCTGGATTTTTCAAAAGACTGTGTTTATGCAAATTCAAACCGAGTTTTCTATCTCTCTGTTTTTCGAGTGTTTTGAATATCTGTATATATCTGTCTGTGTGCATGTGCTGGGAGAGAAAAAGCTGAGGCTTTTAAACAAAAAAACCAACGGTCATAAACCACAGAATCAGCTAAGTATGGAAATTGTTTTGCAAAATTATCCAACGGCTAATGATTAATTTATCCCAAAATATAAGAGATTTTGTTATCTTAAAAGATAACCCTTATCTTCCCATAACCGTGAAGAGGTTTAAAGAGATTTTCAGCTTTTACCAAATCCGAAAATATAGTCAAAGGAAATTTTTTCCTTTAAGTTTTGGCAAATCTCCAAAACTTATTTTCGAAATTCTCCCAAAATATTTTCAGGAAATATCCTTTCCAGAGAAATAGCAGTTTTGAAATTCAAGAAAGTATTCTAGAGATCTTGGCCAACCAAAATGAATTTTTCAAAAATAATCGGGTATGGCCACTGCAGTTCAGAAACACCCTAGGCACCCTATTCGCAGGGTTGTTCGCAACTGGTGTTCTGAAGCACTTAGCGCAAGTACCGATTCAAGAAGTGTTTAAAAATGATGTTTTCAATATTGGCATATTAACAAGAGTCTAATTAAATAAAACCTATATACCCAAGACTTCTTGTTTTGAACCAGTCATCTTGTCCGAGATTTGTAGAGCTGCTGTGAACACCAAGGCCACCTTGTTTGCTGGGGTTGTTCTTTGCATTGCTAGAGTTCAGGAACACGCTTTACAATCAACTGTCGAGGTGGTGTTCTTGACTTAATATAGAATCACCAAGTAAAACCTGTTTTGAAGACTTGTTCTCACATGTAGCAAACCAGTTAATACAATAAAGATCACAAACACCAGTTAGGCCTGTTTGGAGATCGTGTTCGGAGCAACATTACTTGGACAGATTTTTACACTTGGATTTGTTATCATCAAAACTAAATATAATAACACAACAAATTCCCCCTTTTTGATGATGACAAACCAAGTGACCATATTGACAAAAAATGAATGAATGCTGATAGGGATAAGTCAATGCTAAGGTCCACTCGTCAATAGGACTCGTCAATAGGACTACTTCCCCCTTTTGGCATCATTAAAAAGCATAAACAACATTATGAATGCAAGAAAAGAAGTAAATAGCAGAAGTTGCAAGAGGCAGTAATAAAGGGATATTGCATTAAAAACCTTACAAATGCCAAAAACGAAAGTAAGGAAGGAGGAGACTAGAGAACAGCCTAGACAATCAGGGAGCAGGGGGTGGTTGCGTTTGCAGAGGAGGGATGCTAGAGGCAAGAGTGGAGAGAAGTGCAAGCAAATCTTCATGACGTTTGGCCGAGAGAGCTCGTTCCTCAGCAAGAGCAGCCTTGACAGCTAAGAGCTCATCTTTGAGGCAAGCATTATCCTCAAGAACAGCCTCAACCTTGACGGAAGGTTATCCAGAAACAGGTGGTCGAGGTGGTCGACGACCCTGTTTGGAGACTGACCCTTCGCCAACCCCATAGCCACACCCTAGTAGGATGTCAACGCCAATTTCATCAATGATTTGGGCCGGCACTCTTCGTGTGAGCACGATCCCAAAGTACTCAAGCACCCTTGTCAACAAAAACCCATAGCCAAGATCATGTGCCCGGGTGGTGTTCGCAATTCGCTCTATGTGGCGAATCATGATTGCAGGGAGGTTTACTGGTTCCTCCCGATCCAGTAGGTCCACCAGACATTGATCGAAGGCATCTGCTGAGTTTCGCCCTTGACCTCGCGGTATTATGTTCTTGATAGTGAACATAAACAGTAGTTGGTGCAGGGAGGTCATTTCACCCTTCTTAACCGAAAGGGGTGTTCTCAGGCCCTGTTTTTGACTAAGGCGTTTGGACACCTCTAAGAGCCTGGCTGTTTCCAGGGCCGTTTTGTCTTCTCTCACATACACAGCAAATCCACGAGAGGGGATGCCCAGAATATCACTCAGGGTGGCTTCATCAAAGGAAAAATGACACGCATTGACAGCACTTGTCACCACCCCATTTGTGACAGAGCAGTTGGCATAGAATTCAGCCAACTCGGGCACAGAACACCCTTGCTGGGTGTTTGTAAACAACTCAAGCCAGCCTTGGGCTCGAAGCTTGTTCAAGAATACCCCCAGACCCTGTTCCTCGAAAAAGCTTACAGTCACTACCTTCCCCCTGACGACATTGCGCTTCAGCAACTGCGCATGTTTGTCAGACATAGGAGAGGGAGTGAACTGCTTTGGGCGTTTAAGGACAGGAACAGAGGTGGTAGTTTCTGGTAGGGGGGCTGTTCTGGGCTTTCGCTTGAGGGGTGTTTTGGCAGGAGAGGGCTTCACAGCAGGTTTATTGGTCGGTTTTGGAGGAGCTTGGTCTTCAGAGGACTCGGAAAACACCGGTGTCCCCTGTTTGAAGGTGGTGTTCTCAGAGTCAGAACTCGAGAACCCTTCAGAAGAAGAAGAAATCTCCTCGATGATAGGAGTAGAGGGTTTGGAGGTACGAGGAGCGGATTGAAAAGCGATTCTCGCAGACTTGCGAGAGGGCTTAGAGGATTGAGGAGAAGAGGGAGTTTGTGAGGGTTGAGACCTTGGTTGTGGCCTTGTTCTTGGCGTTCTACTACGCCTAGCCACGATTTTCACCCTCTTCCTTTTCTCTCCAGTTCGAGCGACCGGAGTGGGGGTTTCAGCCTCAGGGAGAGAATTCTTCTCGAGACTCTCCTCGGACGACTCATTCGACTTCCCTTGGAAGTCAACAGGCAGATCCTCCACAACCACACCTTCGACAGAGGCAGCCCCTGTTTCTGTCGCGGTGTCAGAGAACAACCCAGAAGAACAGGGCTCAAAATTAAACCTTTCAGGGGTTTCCAAGAATTATTCTTGAGACCCCGACTTTGTTCCCTCTGACTCAACTAAAATGGGACAAGCAATTGCCCCTACGAGGAACACCAATTCCCTTCCACATTTAAAGGGAATATCATCCATCCCCATTCCCACTGATTTTAGAGACAAGCGATTCAGAAATTGGAAAGGCTTGTAAAGAATTGGGCGAGAAGGAGCAGGAATTGAGGAAGAAAGAACGAGGGCTTTTGATTGAAGAGTGTTGTTGGAAGCCATTGTTGCTAGAGGAGAGAGATTAGGGTTTAAGGAGTTTGCAGGATGTTCGGTTTTTGCTTGAGGGCAAGACGAACGATAGTACTAAGAGCAGGGCATAAAAGAGAGAGAGAGAGAGAGAGAGCAGCCGAATCTTTGAGAAGATCTCTTGAATTGCAACGGGTAGGAGCAATAACATCTTGTGCCTTGGGAAGGAAAGCAAACACACCGAGCAACCAAGGGGCGTACCTGTTCTCTGTATTATGCCACCGAGCAACCAAGGGGCGTACCTGTTCTCTGTATTATGCCTGTTCTTTGCCGTCTGATCTGATTCGACTGAATGGCATTAAGACGGCTCCAGTACATCCCCTTATGCTGTACTAAGTAGATAAGGAAAAAAAATGCATGCAATACGGGCATATGCAATCACATCCGTTATTAATAAAATTTGCAAACAGGGGGAGAGAACAGGGTGTAAAGGTTGATCTTACCAAACCCAGTTCATGTTCTGGAAACAGGTATCTCAGGGTGTTCTCACCAACCCTAGTTCCAGTCTATTTCTCTCAAAAAGGTCTCTAGCTAGTGCCTTAGTGAATATATCAGCAATCTGACTTTCCGTTGAGCAAAAATTCATAGAGATTAAACCCTTTTCAACATTATCTCTCAAGAAATGATGTCGAATGTCAATATGCTTTGTTCTTTTATGTTGACATGGATTTTTGGCAATATTAATTGCACTTGTGTTATCACAAAAAATAGGAATGCATCCAATGTCAACACAAAAGTCCTTAAGCTGTTGCCTTATCCACAACAGTTGAGCACAACATGAAGCTGCTGCAACATATTCAGCTTCTGCTGTGGACATGGCAACTGAATGTTGCTTCTTGGTAGCCCAAGATACCAAACAAGGTCCAAGAAAGTGAGCAATACCTGAGGTACTCTTTCTATCAACTAGGAATCCAGCATAGTCAGCGTCAGCATATCCAACAAGATCAAAATTGCAACCTTTAGGATACCATAAAGCTAAATTGGGTGTATGTTTCAAATACCTTAGTATCCGTTTAACAGCCTTAAGATGAGTTTCCTTAGGATTAGACTGAAAACGGGCACATAAACCAACACTAAAAACAATATCAGGTCTACTAGCGGTTAGGTATAAGAGTGACCCAATCATACCCCGATAGAGTTTCTCCTCAACTGAGGGACTCCCATCATCCATAACCAACTTGGTTGAAGGAGAAATAGGAGTGTCTATGGGTTTGGCCGACTCCATCCCAAAACGCTTAAGTAATTCCTTGATATACTTTTGCTGATGGATCATGGTGCCGTTTGGAGTTTGCTTGATTTGTAAGCCTAAGAAAAAATTAAGCTCACCCATCATGCTCATCTCAAACTCACTCCTCATCATATTTGAAAATTCATTGCATAAATCATGATGAGTTGCACCAAATATGATGTCATCAACATATATTTGGACAATCAAAAAATGTTCCCCCTTAGATTTTAGAAACAAGGTATTGTCTACCTTGCCTCTTCTAAAATCATTTTCAAGTAAAAAACTTGACAACCGTTCATACCAAGCTCTTGGAGCTTGTTTTAAACCATAAAGTGCCTTGTCAAGTTTAAAAACATGATTTGGAAAATCACCATTTTCAAAACCAGGGGGTTGTTTGACATACACCTCTTCTTTAAGGTATCCGTTTAGGAATGCACTTTTAACATCCATTTGATATAGCTTGATTTCCATATGAGCTGCAAAGGCTATTAAGATTCGAATAGCCTCAATTCTAGCAACTGGTGCAAAGGTTTCTTCGTAATCGATCCCTTCTTCTTGATTGTATCCTTGTACAACCAGCCGTGCCTTGTTCCTGGTGACTGTTCCTGACTCATCCAGTTTGTTTCGGAACACCCACTTGGTTCCAATGATTGTTCTCTCTGCAGGTTTAGGTACAAGGTGCCATACCTTGTTTCTTTCAAATTGATGAAGCTCTTCTTGCATAGCCGTGATCCAATCTGAATCTGCAAGAGCTTCATTCACACTTTTTGGCTCAATGTTAGAAAGAAAAGCATAGAAAGCACAAAAATTCTTTAGTTTAGATCTAGTTTGCACTCCAGTATTAATATCTGACAAGATTTGATCAAGAGGATGCGAACTATGGTGCTTCCATGGTCATGGAGTAAGAGGATCCACAGACACATGCTCTGTTCTAACTGAAATGTGTGTAGGATCAGGCTCAAGAACACCTCCTGATCCTGTTTCTGCACCTGTTTGTAACCTTATTCCTGAAGAACATGGTTCCGAACAGGGTTCAGCGGTGTTTTCCCCTGTTTGGTGTTCACCTTGCCTGCTGTTCTGAGGAACACCTTCAGGAGTTGTTTTCTCCATGGTGTTCTTACCTCGTTTATCTTGGAGCAACACTTCTTTTCGAACAAGACCTAATTCAAGTTCATCTTCCTGTGCATCATTCTCACTCAACACGTTAGATTCATCAAAAAGTACATGCACACTTTCCTCAACACACAAGGTTCTTTTGTTAAAGACTTTGTATGCCTTGCTGTGAGAAGAATAGCCAAGAAGTATTGCCTCATCACTTCTTGGATCAAACTTTCCTAAGGCATCCTTCCCATTATTATGCACAAAACACTTACAACCAAATGTCCTTAGGTGCGTAATATTGGGTTTTCTGCCTTTGAAAAGTTCATAAGGAGTTTTATTCAACATAGGTCTGATCATGCATCTATTTATAATGTAACATGAGGTGTTCAATGCTTCTGCCCAGAAATATCTAGGAAGACCACTGGCAATAAGCATTGTTCTGGTCATGTCTTCCAGGGTGCGATTTTTGCGCTCAACCACCCCATTTTGTTGGGGTGATCTTGGGGCTGAGAAGTTATGATCAACACCATGTTCATTACAATAGTTAATAAAACTTGCATTTTCAAACTCAATTCCATGATCAGATCTTAAGCTGATTAAGGAGTGTCCTACTCTTTTTTCAACCTTTTTGAGAAAGGCAATAAAATTCTCAAAGGTTTCATCCTTGGATGCCAAAAACAAGGTCCAAGTAAATCGAGAGTAATCATCCACTACCACAAGCACATACTTTTTCCCACCTCTACTAGTTATCCTCATGGGACCACACAAATCAATGTGTAGCAATTCTAGAGGTCGAGTAGTGCTTACACACCTTTTCGATTTAAAAGAAGATCTGACTTGTTTGCCTTTTGCACAAGCTTCACATACCTTGTCATCATTAAATTTGATGGAAGGTAGTCCAATAACTAGGTCTTTTGAAACAAGTTTGTTTAACAAGGATAAGCTTGTATGACCTAGTCTCTTGTGCCATAACATTATATCATCATTTAATGCATTTAAACAAGTCAGATTATTTTGGGGAAGAGTGAAAATACAAACTTTATAAAAATTTTGACATCGCTTCCCCCTCAACACAACATCTCCTGTGTCGTCATTTACAACCAAGCAACGTGTTCGTGAAAACACCACTAGGTTGTTCTTGTCACATAGTTGGGACACACTTTGCAAATTGTGCTTTAAACCATCAACCAAGTGCACATTATCAATTGAGTGGGAGAGGGCTTTACCAATATTACCTATACCGACAATTGTCCCAGACTTGCCATTTCCAAATGCTACACTCCCACCATTCAAAGCTGTAAGTGAGAGAAAATTTGATCTTTCTCCAGTCATGTGCCGCGAACACCCACTATCAACATACCACAGCTGCCTGTTTTCAAGGTTGTTTTCTGATCTGTTTGACAGGGTGTTTCTTACCCTGTTTGCTGGGTTGTTTATGGGATTGTTCTCTCTCACTTCAGCCTGCAAAACAAATCACGGGTTAGTTTTGGGAACCCAGATCCACTTGGGTCCCATTCCTTTAGACATGTAAAGCTCATCTTTTCTAATCCAGATTTGTTTCACATACCTTTCATTCTTTTCATTGGCATGTTTTCTTAAAGGACAAGAATATCGATAGTGACCAGTTTTACCACAATGAAAGCAAACAATGTTTTCAGGTAATCCCACATACTTCCTATGAATTGGGTAAACTGTTCGTTTAGGCTTATACCCAAGTCCCTTTCTGTTTCGACTGTGGTGAGTGTTTAACCAAGCAAGGGCCTGTGAAGATTTGTTCCATCGTTTGTTTGTGCTAAGCTCAGTTTTCAGTTTTTCTTTATTAGCATGCAAACCCTTGTTCTCTTTGAGCAGGGACTCAACCATTCTTTCCACCTCAAAGAGTTTTTCCTCTATTCGAGAGTAATCTCCTTCTTTTATAAAGAGGTTTTCTTTGAGTATATTAACATTTTCATGTAAACTGAGTTTTTCATTTTTAAGAATTTCATTTTCAAGCTCTAGGTCACGAACTTCTCTTTTTAGATCAGCACATGTGTCTATCAAATTATATAGAAGTTCTTCTAAAGTGGCTTTGTTAAGACCATGTACCTTGTTCTTGAGATCTGAGAAGCTGATTGTTGATTCATCATCTGAATCTGAATCACTTTGTGCCATAAGTGCTACGACTCCTTCTTCAGCTTCAGCTTCTCCTTCATCCTCAGAGGAATCTCCCCAAGCAGCCAGCATAGCTTTCGAGAATCGCCTGCCCAGATTGTTTATAGGGTGTTTTCGACCCTGTTTTCGAGGGTGTTCAGGCATTTGATCTTCTCGAAGCAGAGGGCAATTCTTGACTAAGTGATCTGGTTTGCCGCACTTGAAACACCCTGTGAGCTGTTCTTTAGAGGTGTTTCTGGACTTGCTGAAGTCTTTTCTTTTGTTGTTTTCCTTGACCTTTTTGAAGAATTTCTTGAATTTTCTGGACATTAGGGCCATTTCTTCATCTTCAAGGTCAGAGTCAGTGTCCTCATGTGCTTTCAAGGCAAGCCCACGATCCTTCTTTTGCTCCTCTCTTTGCTGTGAGTTCTTTCGGAGTTCATAGGTCTGGAGATTACCAATCAACTCGTCGAGGGTGATATTGTTAATGTCTTTAGCCTCTTGGATGGCTGTTACTTTGGCCTCCCACGTGCGAGGTAAAATTCTGAGGATTTTCCTCACCAACTCTTCAGTGGTGAAAGATCTTCCCAGGGATTTTAACTCGTTCGTGATGTGGGTGAACCGTGTATACATGTCCATCACAGTTTCATGATCACCCATATCAAACAACTCATATTGTCGCATAAGTAGCTCAATTCTAGATTGTTTAACTTGACTCGTACCTTCATGAGCAACTTGCAGAGCATTCCAGATAGCTTAGGCTGATTCACACTCAGAGATGCGAGTGTATTCATCGGGTCCTAGGCCAAAATATAGAAGCTTTTTGGCTTTGGCATTTTTCTCCATTTTCTTGTAGTCCTCGGTATCAAATTCTATGGATTCCTTGGGAACCTTCTTACCATCTTCAAGCACCTTGGTGGGAACAAGGGGCCCGTTCTTGATGAGCATCCATAATTCATAATCTTCTACCTGAATATAGTTCTCCATCCTATTCTTCCACCAACTATAATGTTGGCCGTTGAAATAGGGTGGACGAGTAATGGATTGCCCTTCAAGAATTCCTTGTGGGGTACTCATCTTCAGAATCTCTCAAGGTGTTAACCTTTTGTAAGAGAACCCGCTCTGATACCACTTGTTGAGTTCGTGAGTATCCAACCACAAGAGGGGGGTGAATTGTGGTATCTGATTTTCGCGTTGTAGATAACAAACACCCTCACAGAGGTTGTTCTCAAGTGACAAACACCCTGATAGCTTGTTTGCACGGGGTGTTCTCAAATATTGCAGAGGCGAAAATCACCAAGATAGATGCGGAAAATAAAGCACACACAATTTTTACGTGGAAAACACCTCTAGCCCAACTGAGGTGTGAAAAACCACGACCTACCTCGTGTAGGATTTAACCACTTTCACTAACGGGCTTCACACGTTACAAATGTAACACACCTTGTTACAACTTGCAACCACGTAACCTTCTTCCCAAAGACAGGTTACACCACGTCCAACCTTCGCAAGATTAGACACGTCCAAGTCCACACGACTAGGACACACTCACTCACTTTTCTGATTCAAGATCAGGGTTACAAACACCTTACAGGGGGTGCTTCTCACTAAGCAGATGTAAGGTACAATGAAGATCCTATTATGCTAATGGTATGAAAACTCAAAATCAAACACAGCTTGTCACAGTTTGCTTTTCAGAATGAAGCTCAAGAATCTTTGAGTGTAAACCGAGTTTTCTGATTTTCCTGGATTTTTCAAAAGGCTGTGTTTATGCAAATTCAAACCGAGTTTTCTATCTCTCTGTTTTTCGAGTGTTTTGAATATCTGTATATATCTGTCTGTGTGTATGTGCTGGGAGAGAAAAAGCTGAGGCTTTTAAACAAAAAAACCAACGGTCATAAACCACAGAATCAGCTAAGTATGGAAATTGTTTTGCAAAATTATCCAACGGCTAATGATTAATTTATCCCAAAATATAAGGGATTTTGTTATCTTAAAAGATAACCCTTATCTTCCCATAACCGTGAAGAGGTTTAAAGAGATTTTCAGCTTTTACCAAATCCGAAAAAATAGTCAAAGGAAATTTTTTCCTTTAAGTTTTGGCAAATCTCCAAAACTTATTTTCGAAATTCTCCCAAAATATTTTCAGGAAATATCCTTTCCAGAGAAATAGCAGTTTTGAAATTCAAGGAAAGTATTCTAGAGATCTTGGCCAACCAAAATGAATTTTTCAAAAATAATCGGGTATGGCCACTGCAGTTCAGAAACACCCTAGGCACCCTGTTCGCAGGGTTGTTCGCAACTGGTGTTCTGAAGCACTTAGCGCAAGTACCGATTCAAGAAGTGTTTAAAAATGATGTTTTCAATATTGGCATATTAACAAGAGTCTAATTAAATAAAACCTATATACCCAAGACTTCTTGTTTTGAACCAGTCATCTTGTCCGAGATTTGTAGAGCTGCTGTGAACACCAAGGCCACCTTGTTTGCTGGGGTTGTTCTTTGCATTGCTAGAGTTCAGGAACACGCTTTACAATCAACTGTCGAGATGGTGTTCTTGACTTAATATAGAATCACCAAGTAAAACCTGTCTAGAAGACATTCTCACATGTAGCAAACCAGTTAATACAATAAAGATCACAAACACCAGTTAGGCCTGTTTGGAGATCGTGCTCGGAGCAACATTACTTGGACAGATTTTTACACTTGGATTTGTTATCATCAAAACTAAATATAATAGCACAACAACAAGCATGTAAGCAGAATCATTCATCTCATTACCATTAAAAGGAGTAATTACATTTAACTTAAATATGTCACCACTAGCATAACCCTTCCCCACAAAGATACTGCCCTTAGACAGGATGAACTTATCGGCCTCATACACTTATTTGAAGCCAAACTTATTAAGAGGAAAACCAGAAACAAGATTCTTTCTAACTTCCGGCACAAAATATACATCAGTTAAAGTAAGAATTTTTCCGGAAGTGAAGACTAACTTTACTTGGCCTATTCCTTTAACATCAACAGTGGAAGTATTGCCCATGTAGAGCACTTTTCCATCTTCAACCGGCACCAATGTCTTGAAGAAAGAGCGGTCCTTGCACATGTGGTTGGAAGCACTCGAATCAACCCACCAATCATTGTCACTTTGGATAATGTTGATTTGATCATTGATCATGGCTACAAAGTTATCCTTTGTCTTTGCCTTTTGGTTATTCAAGCCATGCTTACGCTTCCAAATGGTACAATCTCTTTTCTTGTAGTCCGGTTTGTTGCATTCCTAACAAACCACTTGCCCTTGTTGTTGTTGTACTTGTTAGACCTCTTCTTGTCTCCTTTAGGCACTTGACTCGACTCGCCATCTTCGATAACATGAATCTTGGGGACATGCTCCTTTGACTCATCCCGCACATGTAACTCTTCTTCTATTCGAAGATGGTTAGCCGATTCCTCAAATGATATTTCTTCTTTCTTATGTTTTAAAGTTCTTTTAGTGTCTTTTCAAGACAGAGGAAGTTTGTCCACTATAGAGGAAACTATAATGGTCTCATCCATGTGCATTTTATGTTACTTGAAATGACTTAGGATTCATTGAATTTCATGCAATTGATCGAGAAAAGACCGTCTTTCAACCATCTTATAATTATTAAATTTACTTACAAGGAAGTTCTTGCTAGAGGCATCTTCTGTCATGTATTTGTTCTCTAGCACCTCCCATAATTCCTTTGTTGATTCCATACCTTGATAGACATCGAACAAGGCATCCGACATGCTATTAAGATATGACCTCAACAGATGTGGTCATCGTTCTCGAACTTAGATCTTCGTAAATGCTTTAACCAAAATCTCGTTTGCCGTCTCTATGGGGTAGGGAGTGTTGAGCACATACACGACCTTCAAGGTTGTAAGAAGAAAGTGCATCTTCTTCTGCCAATAACGGAAGCCAACACCCTCAAACTTGTCAAACTTCTGAATGTTGGAAGTCATTTCACGAATTGAACTTAAGAATGTTAAAGAATTTGGGGTTGAATGTGGTACTGGATAAGCCAAATAAATCATAAAATAGAATACTTTCCTTAAGATTTATTTGTTGCACCACAAATAATCTTAGGGATAATCTACTTGGAAGAACAAGTGTGCATTTCAAGGTTCCCTCGAATGTTAATCGATGAGGGTGCTACAGTCACTCACATTGATTCTTAAAAATCCTCGTGATTGTAGTTTCAGTCCTCCTTCTATAGAGGAATGATCCTGTCTGAAGAGGCAACAAAAAGGATAGCATAAGGTAGGTAAAACTTGAAGATGTACCTTACTTATCCACCCTTTCATGAAATGGATTGGATAGAGCGGTTAAACTTAAAAAAGGCACCATGCTTAGCCATCTTTTCGGATAAGTACTAGAAAAATCCGCTACTTTTGTTTTATTCTTGAAAAATTCCAACAAAAGTATCATATCACCTAAAAATTTACTAAGGGCGGATCTGTCATGGGGGAGGGGTGTCCATGGACACCTCTCTCTTAGGAAAAAAAAATCTAGCCAGTTATTTTAGATGGAAATAGATTGATATATATGGACACTCTTAAATTAAGTCTAAAAAATTATAGATACACTTAAAATATATCTAAGTCACATATTGACGTTTTTTAATTTCTTTAAATATCAACAATATAGTTATAAAGTTGAAATTTGATAGAAAAGTAAAATAAAATTAAATGTACTCAAGCCTAAATTTCTCTCTCTCCCTCCCTCTCTTATCTGGCATTAGACTTTTAATTTAATCTAATTCTATTTTCTTTAATTTTCTTTTATTGTTATTATTTATTTTTTTGCTGTTGTGTAGTTGCAATATGTTCTTGATGTCGACTTTTCTTTAACTTGATCCTAATAATTGATTTGAACATGATGCTATTTTTTTCCCATTTTGGTGCGATTAACTGGTGCAGATTGTTTATTTGTAGTTTTATTAATGTTTGATATGTTCACATCATGTCTCAATCTTTTTTGGTTTTATTAATTGGTGCTGATGATCTATCATTTGTAACCAAATGTTTTACTAAATGCTACGTAATCATAACGTTTTGAAATTTCGGCTCAATTTATATGTAAAACTCAAAATATGAAAAACAACAAAGAACGAATGTAGTAATAAAGGTACCATAATTTTTTTAGAGGATAAAAAAATGAGGCATATTATCATTGCTTATCGATTTTCACTAGTGTAGAAATACGAGACAGAACATTGGGGGAAAAAAAGAAACGAAACGTTTGCACAAAATAGACTACCATATATAATATGTATTATATGATTTCTTTTTTTAATTGACATTATAGAATAGTAATGACGTTAATAGATGAATACCCCTATTTTAAACACCTAGATCCACCACTGAAATTTACATTAAATAATATTCTGATGTACACCAAATATTAAACCCTAATTTATTGAATAATGCTCTATTCCATACTAAATATTTTTTTATAATACACTAAAAACCATTCTATTACACACTAAACACGATTATTTTTACACTAAAACTACATATATTAAAGTGATTATATATGTTCACCAAATCTAGCATAATTCAAAATCTTGAATCTCACAGCATCAAAATCCATGAAAACTATTTCAATTTTATTCAAAATAACCTCTTGCTCATTAAAAATTAGCCTTTTCACTTAAAAGTGTGCGAAAACTTCTGTCACCAGAAAGTTTCCTATCATCCACAAAAAACCATTCTATTATGCACTAATTTTTTTTATTTTTAAAGTAAATTTAGTTTAATTAAATATGTTTAACAAACTAAGTAAATATTGTAAAAAAATAAAAAGATAAAATTTGAAGAAAAATTAAAAGCAAATAAAGAAATAGATAACGCTAGAAAAGAGTGAGAAATGCTATCCAAAGGCCAAAAAATTAAGATAACTAATAAAAAAAACCAAAAAATGAAATATAGTTGATTTATGGGTTTTGAACCTGTGACTTTCCAAACCAACTCATAGCATCCATAGAGCATCCCCAATAGTAAGCCAACTTTTTGGCTTACCAGAGGGGGACTAGCTCTATTACATTAGCTTGTGAGCTAATCTTTTGGCTCACAATCTTCCATCTCTCCAATGCAAGGCTCACCACTTTGACTCACCAAATAAAATAATATCTATATACTCTACACCTAACCATATTTAATTGGTTTAGTTTTTAAATTTTGGTTTATTATTTGGCTTTATTATTTTTGTGAAAAATAATTTGTACATAATAATTTGATAACACAATTGATTAGAGGCTAATGGTTTTATTTTAAAAAATTATAAAAGAGTTTGAATTAAAAAAATTCACACATGTTTGAATTTTATTTAATTCAATAAAAATAATTTGTTTTTCTTTGAAAAAAATTCAAACCAAAAAAAAACTCATCAAATTTTATCATAAGATTTCTACCAAAAAGGGTCCAAAAGAAAAACATGGACCAACTTATAAGAAAATTCAATAGAAAAAAAAATAAATGATACAACCCAAAATATTTTTCACTCAAAAAAAAAGAAAAATTAAACTTGAAACAAAAAAAAAGAAAAAATACAAAATTGGCTGGGCGAGTGGCTCACCGAAGTAAGCCAGCTCGTAAGTCTTAAGGCGCGAGCCAGCTGCTGCCTGGCCACGAGCGGCTTGCATGCATGTTGAGGCACCTTTTTGACTCGTAAGTGGACTGTTGGAAATGGTTTTATGACCTCAGCTTGTTGACTAATAAAATGTACTAATGGCAGAACGAACATTATTTCAATTGCTGGCGCCTTAGAGACTCACAAAAGCTTACATTTTGCCCCAGTTTATATGATATTTCTATACTAACGGATGTATAATATAATTTCTCATTGCTTCCCGTTTGATGAAATCATTCTTTGAACACAAGATCTTTATTTTACATACTGTTAACTATCATCTAAAATTAAAGGGATCATTCTTTCTTTCCATGTTGAAAAGTTTGGAGGCCGGCTTAGAGCATTCACGATGCAAATTTCATTTTTTTGAAACTCCTTTTTTCACCTCTATATTTAACAAAACTTAAATTTAGATCATCAAATAAAATATTTATTATTATAGATCTACACCATAAATTATCATCTTTTCTTCTTTTTTTCCGTAATCACCTAAAAATTATATTTTTGCCCCAAAAAAAAAGGAAAAGAAGCAACGGACACAAAAAGACGACAAAAATGGCTCGCGAGTGGAGCCGTATTGACTTGCGTGCCATTTTGGTCGTCCCGGGCATTGCAAATGAAAATATGGAACGGTGGGGCCTATGTGAGGAGAGAGGTGCCTTGTGGTGCAATTGCTCTCAATGGAGGGAAGTCAATGCGGGTATAGTAATTTTCTATTAATGTTAATTGCGATAACTTCTACAATATAAACCCCACACGTGGCATGATTCAATCTTTAACTCTTCAATTTTATAATTTTTAATTTTTGTGAAAAACTTTGTTCTTAAATTTATAAAATTGTAAGAAATTATAAAAGATCTTAGCCTTGTTTGGCAAACAGGTGTTAGCTGTTTGTATTAGCTGTTAGCTGTTTGTATTAGCTGTTTGTATTAGCTGTTTGTTGAAAAACTATTTGGTAAAATTAGCTGTTTCAGATAAAGTTGTGAGACAAAAAGCTAATTCTTCAAAAAGTTCATGGAATTAGCTTTTTCAAATTAACTTTTTGGACCCAAAAAGTTCTCTTAAAAAGCTCTTTCACCAAACATCCAGATTAGCTTTTTTACTTGATCAAAAAGCTAATTTTGATCAAAAAAGCTCTTTTTGATCAAAAAGCTCCTCAAAAAATGTTTACCAAACAGGACCATTATTTTTTAGTTGGTGTTTGGGTATAATTTCCTACCCTCAACTTACTAACTATTTCCAGCAATGCAACATTCCATGAATCCATTGTTTCCGGCGAGTCAATCCATTTTTCGGTGAGATCCATATTTTCAGGCGAGGTGTCCTTATTCTTTGGGGGCGGGGGGTCTGCAGATAGCAAGATACGTTGGTTCCCACCCTCCAAGTCTGTGTTTTCCGACAAGGAAAGGGGTCTGGCGCGGTGAATACAACATTCAATCAATCCATGTTTTCCGGCGATCTTAAATGAATCCTTTTTTTGGTCGAGCTTCAATCAATCCATTTTTCTTGCGAGCTCCATATATGTCGGCTAGGTGTCCATATTCGTGAAGGTGGTTTGGTGAATCAGTGAACTGGTGTTGGTGAGGATAGTTTGTCTAGCGTGGCGCCGGGATAGTGAAGCAGTCAAGGGGTAGTTTCTACGGGAATATAGGGTGTTTCTTCACTGTGTATATATATATATATATGTTGCTGCTAGTTTAAGGTGTGAGTCGAATTAGCGCAATGGGTATGCATACTGGTTGGCCTGCGCGAAGTTGCAGGTTTGATGTCAGTTGGGAGCAGCATGCCTCTATTTTTCAATCACCCATAATTTTTTTTATCCTAAAACACTCTACCTCATTGAATTCGCTTGTAAGTTGTAACGAGATTGACCACATACTTCAATTGCTCTGCTCGCATGTCATTTGTCCGTACAAGATGTAAAACATATATAAACATATTAAACCATGATAATTTGTTTATATAAATGAGGGAAAAAACATTTAAATACTATATGTCATATCAAAAATGCCATTTGGATAATGTTTTTTTAATTTTAAGTGTTTTTATAATGCAGTTCAAAAGACCAAATTTGACTAATGTTTAAACAAAAAATATAATAACCATAGACAATACAAACACATTAAAGGGATTAAAAAAATTACTAGATTTGCTACGAAAGTATCAAATTTAATAACTTAAACATTGAGTATGATTAAAGAAACAAAAAGAAGATGATAAGTTGATCTTACCTCCATTGCCAAGTATCGCACTATTATGATTGTATGGAGACTAGGTAAATTCATACAACATAGAACAAAGAGAATACAAAAGAAATAAAATTGTGATGTAATGGGGTATTTATGTATCACAATTTGTGAAGAACTAGTGTGGACCCGTGTATTGCACGGTGTATCTTAATAATAAGATGTGTTCTTTTAAAAAAATTATATGGAAATCATTAAGTAATTTACTCCAAATCCCTCCAAAAAAGCAAATATTTATTGTATATATTAATTCAAGATAAGTCCTTATAAGTTACAATAATTGAGGAGACATGCAACTATGTGCATATACATGTACAAAATTCAAACATAACATTAGTCATACATACATAATTTAAATACAAATACATGTGCAGAAGAGGAGATTCATGATGAAGATGGAGTTGATCATATTGTTGAAGCAAATAGAGGAAGGACTTGAGCTCTAAAGCAATCCAACGTTATGAAAATTTCATAATAAACATTAGAGGAGCAAAAGAGATGATGCTCCCAAATCGTGAAAATTTCATAACATTCAGTGGATGAGCAAAAGAGGTCATACTCTTAAATAATACTGGTACACAATTTATTTAAAAACAAATCCAACCACAATATTAATATGATATTATTATTTAAAAGAAATGCTTAAGGATTACAATTAAAAGAGAAATGAAGAAATAATAATTAAAAAACAAAACCTAGGCTTAAAAAAAGGAAATAACAAAGACAAAGTTTTTCTTACTCCTTTATCTAATACTTGGCAAAAAAAAGAACACAAATAGTGAAAGCAAACTAGTAGAACTTGCAAGATACATAAAGAAACAAAAGATGTGGAAATTTATGTTTGATACTTTGAGAGGTCTCCTCATTTTAAAGCCGTGATTGAACCAAAAAGGGGTAGCTAAGCTAGCTAAGTTAGGTAGCTGTGAGCCTGTGACAAAGACAATGCCATGAAATTAGGCCAAGCTTAAGTTCCATTTTTGGAGAAGTTGCATCACAATGTAACGAAATCCACCAGTACATTCTGACCATTGTCCGATAGCACCCAAAATTAAAGGATAATGTAACCACTAAAAATACACATCACACAATGACAGAGCAATGCAAAAATTCATGAGAAATCTTATGTAGGAATCTAAATCTTTTGAGTTGTAATATGTATCCCAAGCAATGACTCAAACTCTTTTTCTAGTAACTCCCTTTTAGGCTCCATATTTGCCTAAAACATCATAAAACAACACCTGAATTTACTCCAACCTCCATGCCATTAAATAATTGTAATCCAAAACCATGAACTGAGGATCCCTAAAATCACAAAATTAGGAACCAATAATCAATAATTTGGACAAAATTCGAAATAAGAAAAAACTCAAACTCAGCAAACAGTAATCATCAAAAATCGATAATCCATGATTTGCATGAAAAATATCAATCGGTACACATAAAATTGTCCAGAAGAAATATAAAGACAAAAATTGACATAGCATGGGATGAAAACCTAAATAGTGTAGCCAACTTTCCCACAATATAGTCAATCCCTCTCCCATGCCCCCTTCCCATCATTGAAAAAACAGAAAAAGAAGACAATCGACAAAAGTAAATTGTAAAAAGAATTTGTCGGGAAGACATAGAGTAATTATTCTAATCAGAATTTTTTTGATCAATAATCCAATCCATTGGCACACAAACTATCCACAAAACGAAGACAAGATAACAAAGGAGAGACGAAAATATACTTACTACAACAATTGCAGTATAGGTCATATGAAAAGCCCTTTAAAATTCAAATGAAACTAAAAATGAAATAATAAGAGATAGAAAAATAGAGGAAAATAATAGATATGGCGGCTACATTAGCCTATAGGAATGGATCCATGACTCCTTTAACTTTTGGTTTCTCATTTGCCTTTAACATAGAAGGTGTTGTGTAGAATTACAAAAACATAATAGTTGAGTAATTAGACCAACCAAAATCTTTTTTGATCAATAATCCTACCAGAATAGAACACATACTAAAGAAGATTTGACAGAAATTAAACCTAGACAAAGGATGGTTATAGATGATTAAAGATATTGACAAATTCATGCCGAAGATTACCAGAATAGCTGTGGACGCCTTTGCGAATCAAAATAATTTAAGATCACATAAATTAGACCCATTAAGCAACCCCCCCCAAAAAAAAACAATTCTAATGAAATACATAGTATGCCCAAAGTTATTTAATTTCTAATCTGCCATAAAGATCAATCTGATGTCATGCAAAGCACAAAAATTGCATACGATAGAAGCATAATATTTAAGATTTTGGCATTGTCAGTTCTTTGCTTTTAAGTCAACTTAGCATCATTATTCCCTTGCATTACTTGCTTCTACCCAAGGTTCTTACCACTAGCTAGGAAAAAAATTTATACATTCAATGCATGGAGCAATAAAATGTGGGAGACTTAGGGATGAGGAGCATATGGATGGAGTCATAAAAGGAAGTGGGTATGAACGGAGCCATATGGAGCCATTGGTGGCAAAAATTAGCAGAGTAAATAGTTCTATTGAGCTCCATAAACCTTTTAGGGGGGAAAGAATAGGAAAAAAAAGATCTGCAAGGTAGAAACAGCAAGTGAGACCGTAGAGTTTAGTTATAATCGAAATCAAAATAAAATATTCTAGTCATAGTTAGAGATCAAATTGAACAGAGAATGCATCTAAGAAACGAGGAGGAAAATGCAACAACAAAAAAACTAAACATTAAAATTTGGTCATAATTAGAAATTAAATTACCCAGCATTGAAGCATAGCCTTCAATTCCGCATAATTGTTGAGCATATTTCACAAAATGAAACCTAGACAGACAATCAAGTAGACAGATACAAATGAAGGAAAGTCAGGAGAGAGGAACAGTGAGATCAGAGGATAGTAAGAGAAACAATGAGAGGATAGTGAGACAATTATAAGGGAGTGGTTATACAACTCAAGCATGGCTAGGTAACCACTCATAGACGTGATTGAGGGGGATTTGTATTAGAATTTTTTTAAATTTTATTAGTAATGGAAAATATTAAATAACACTAATATAATAATTTTGGGATTAAAAAAATAAAACATGGTTGAGGAGCAATGGTGAATATTCGGTTACTTAATTTTGTTTTGGGAGGGATGCAGGATAACGAAGGTGTTTACCAAATCTAATCTTAAAAAATTTCAAAATTGAAATACTTGAGTGGGAGTTTTAGGCGGGAGTGAATGACATGCTAGGATTGGCTTTTTGTTGAATTTTCAACACCCTACACATCTTAGTATTTTTTTAAAATTTTATTAGTAATGGAAAATATTAAATAATACTAATATAATAATTTTGGGATTAAAAAAATAAAACATGGTTGAGGAGCAATGGTGAATATTCGGTTACTTAATTTTGTTTGGGGGGGATGCAGGATAACAAAGGTGTTTACCAAATCTAATCTTAAAAAATTTCAAAATTGAAATACTTGAGTGGGAGTTTTAGGCGGGAGTGAATGACATGCTAGGATTGGCTTTTTGCTGAATTTTCAACACCCTACACATCTTAGTATTTATTATATAAAGATTAGCGAACATGAAGAATTTGTAAAGAATTAGGGCACATGGAGGGGTAGGACTTAGGAAATCCAAATTACAAAAAAAAAGGAAAACTTGCCACATCTAGATTCGAGCTTAGGACAATTGGGAATATGTAAATGCTTTAACCATTATACACTTTCTTTCTTCAATAGAAATTCTATTATTTCTATCTTAGGTAGCGTTTAGTTGGAAGGAAAATGATTTTCTCATAAAATCATTCACTACAAGATTCCGGTTCAATTGAGACCGGAATTTGGAAACCGAAATCAAAATCGGTCTCCGATTGAGTTTGGAGACTGAAATCAAATACCGAAATATGTGGTATCAAATTACTTTCAATTTAGAGACCGAAAATTACTATGCGGTCTCCACTTGAGACCAAAATAAGTTTCGGTCTCAGATTTTGGAGACCAACACAAATATCGGTCTCAAATTTGAAATCTTTGGAGACCAAATTGTTGCCGGTCTCAGATTTCGAGACCGAAAACTAAACCCGGTTTCAATTAGAGACCAAGGGGATTTCGGTCTCTAAAATGGTTCAACATTCCAGAAGGATCTGGGCATTTCAGAGACCAAAATCCCTTAATTGGTCTCAAAATAAATTTGGAGACCAAATGGTTCGGTTTCCAAATGCAATTATTTCAGAGACCGAAATTTGGATTCGGTCTCCATTTGAGACCAATCACATATTCGGTCTCCAACCACGTAAAGTTTTTAGTAATATTCGGCTTCAGCTTTAGAGACCAAGTAGAAAAGATGGTCTCCATTAGAGACCAATGGAACCTTTGGTCTCCAAAACAGTGTGCTGTTCATCACGGTTTTGGAGACCGAAATCCAACTTTGGTCTCCAGTAGAGACGAAACGAGCTTTGGACTCTAATTTAGAGACCGTTTGGGTTTTTCGGTCTCCAATTGAGACCAGAATTGCTCGGTCTCTAGCTTCGTTAGAAATTCAGATCCAGGTCTCCAATTCTGAATCGCGCTCTCTGGTGTCTGCCCCCATTTCTCCACCTTCGCGCTATCTTCTTCGTCCTCTCTGCTGTCCGCCATCTCCCTCACTCCAGTCACTCACTTCCTTCCGCCTTCAACCTGCTCTATCATCTTCGCTGCTTCGACGCACCGGCAATCGACGAAGGTATGGCTCCTATCTCTGTCCCCTTAGCTGATATACGCCGCATTGTGTTTGTTCTCCTCCAATTCGTGTAGCATCTTCCGAATTCAGTTGCTGATTTCATGATTCTGGGGTTGGTTTGTGCATTTGTTTGATTCCCCCTCCCTCTGTGTTGCTTTGTGTGTGGTGGATTTGAATGCCCTGTTTTGCCTCCCATTCCTATGAAGTGTTTCATCTAGTGACTGAAAGTGCATTGCACGCCAGGTGTTTGGTAAAATGGCTCACTTGTGATTGGTGAACTGCATAGACTTGGCCTCGACTATTGACAATTTTAGCAAGCCATGACAGCAACAACACACGCTGAGGAGCAGCTACACAACCCAAAGTAGAATGGGAATTACGAAAGACGCACTGATTTGTGGTCAAAGGAGTGAGAATGGAAGAAAAATGAGGGAAATCTGCTATTACAGCGAAAACCCAAAAGAAGAAGTCTCAAAAACCCTAATTCATTCTAGGCAGAATCCTCACAAGTCTAACACACTATTTCATGAACCTAATAGAAACCGTATTTGATCGATAGATTACACATGCAATTAGATATATGGAAAAACAATTTTGTTATACTTGTGTATGAACAATCTGTCAATAAAAGCATGTACTTTTGAAAGCATGGTATAATCCATTTTGTGATTCAACAATGTGTATTCAATTCTTAAAGCCACCATTTATACTTGCTAACCTTGGGGGTTCAAAGTCGCATGTCCCTTATAATTGGGGTCTAATTTGAAAGTTTGAATAAGAACTCACGTGAGTAATTATGTACGTACGTACAGTGTTGGTAAAAGAATGTGAAAATAGAAACTTGACATGCCCCACTCCACAAAATATGCATGACCAATCACATTTACGAACCTTTTAATTGTTTTCCTTCAGAACTCTGAAAACATTACATCGACTGCAAATACATGGCGGTAGTTAACATTATGTAAGCCAATGTACACTACTTAACTACAATATCCTACTCTAATTTATGTCTAATATACCCAACGACTATTATATTGCTAGCTAATGAATCTAAAGTAAACTTATTCTACCAGCTTTCACAAGGTTAGCAAAAGAAATGTTTGACATTACGTATTTACTTTAATGTAGTACTGCTCCTTCCAGAATTACAGCCATCTTTATTTGTTGAATAAATAGTGGCTTGAATTGTGACCTTTCCGCTATGCGTGATGCAATTTAGTTTCACCCTGCTGTTAGATTGATTTCTGTTAACAAGTTAGGTACGTGATTCATTCGAGTAGCCTTTTTAATTAACTTCATCTTTTGTGCTTTTACATGCCCAAATGAGGGATTTAGTGCAAGAAAGTTTTTGTTTTTGGTCAACAGATAGTGCAAAGAGATCATTTCTAATTGTTACATCGTAAAGATGGATTTTGGCTCATTAGAATACTCTACAGTTTATTAAAATATGTTTTTGTACACCTGTTTCACTTATTAAAAATACTGTATAGCTCACTGAACTATATAATTTAGTGACCAGTACCATCTGCTCATAATAATAAACAAAAAAACCTGAGTAAACATATAATACATAATTTTGGTGACCACATACACACACACACACACACACATAATATATATACATATATATATGTATACATATATACGCATATGTAACTTGTTTGCCTTCCTGATTTGATTCAAACGATGCAAGAAAAATATGAGCAGCTGAAAGTGGGAACTGATGTGCAAGTCGGTTCTGCAGCAGATGATCACCTGTTCTTCAAGGCAAGTGGAGGCTGGAGTGACAAGGGCTCCATATACGGACTTGGAAGAGAAGGTGCAGCCATGTTTGAGAGACCGATCACGTCCAGGCGTAGTGGAGGCAGCACTTCCTCGGCATATTCTTCTCCCATAGTAACCCAGCTCCAAGATCAGTTGCAAGCGACACAGAATGAGCTGCAAAAGACTCAAGCTCGACTTCATTCGACAGAGGAGGAGCTGAGGAGTACTAGGGAGGAGTTGAGTAGTACCAGGGAGGAGTTGAGTAGTACTAGGGCGGAGTTGGAAGCTACCAGAAAGGAGATGGATGTGCAACGGATTGGGCTGCTGGAGCTTAGTGCTTGGTTTGATAGCTTTTCGGCGCTGCTTGGCCACCCCACCCGTGCGGACAACTCTCAGGCATCGTCGTAGATGTAGGTATGTGTAGTCGTACCCGTTAATTGTAATTTTGGCTATGTGCAGATGTAGGCATCGTCGTACTCTGTAACATTGGGCTATGAATTTCATGCACGTGACCGATTGAACTCTGTAATTGTTGTGTTCGTGGAATGCGAAATTGTGGATATTTTGGTGAATTTTGTGTAATTTCGATGTAATTTAGGGATGTTGAACTACGCGGTGTGTATATAGCAAACAATATGCCCAGGTTGGAGACCGAAATTGATATTCTGGTCTCTGTTTGAGACCGAAATGAAAGTTTGGTCTCAAACGCAGGCAGGCAGGAACATCAGCCTGTGTTGGAGACCAACCTGAAAATCGGTCTCCAATTGAGACCGGTAACCGGTCTCCAGTGGAGACCGAAGCAATAATTTTGGTCTCAGATTGAGACCAAATATATTGGTCTCCAATCGAGACCAAATTTGTTGGTCTCCAATTGAGACCAACACTGTTGGTATCAATTAGACACCAGCCAAATTTGGTCTCCAACAGAGACCACGGAACTGGGTGTCAATTAGAGACCGGCCAGAGTTGGTTGGTCTCCAATTGAGACCAGAACATTTGGTTTCAATTAGAGACCAACTCATTTTTGGTCTCAGATAGAGACCGGCCCAGGTTGGTCTCAGTTGGAGACCACTAACTTGGTCTCAATTAGGGACCGGCCAGATTTGGTCTCAATTAGAGACCACTGTGCACTTTTCGGTCTCTAAATTTGAATTGCTACCAAAGGTTTAGAGACCGAAGATTTTCGGTCTCTGTTTGGTCTCTAAAATTATTTAGAGACCGGGTTGCCTCATTTAGAGACCGAAACGCTTCGGTCTCTAACTGGGCGCTTTCTTGTAGTGATTTCCCATGGAAAATATTTTTCTAAGAAAAATGGATTTTCTGTCACATTTTCCGTCGTTTGGTACAAGACAAATCATTTTTCATGGAAAAAAGGAAAGTGTCAACTAAATTATTTAAGTGATGAAACATGTTGACTAAATGGTCATAGCAGAGATAAATGTTGACCGAATGAATGAATATTGCTTAAAATTCACATTTGAGTTTTTTAAATATTTCTTATTGGATAATCAAGTTTTGATCTATACCCTTGAAATTGATTTCATGACGAAAAACATCAACATAATCATTTAAAAGGTGAAAAATATTGATTGAATTGTCGTGGCGAACAAATGTTGACCAAAGAAGGAATGTCATACTCAAATTCTGGATTTTAGCCTATTTTAATCATGCCTATCCAATGATCAAGTTTCGATCCAAACTGTTGAAATTGTTTTAATAGTGAAAAATATTGATTGCATTGTTTAAGTTGCGGAAAACATCGAATAATTTGCTGTGGTGGAAAAAAACTTGATCAAATGAAATAATGTGGAGCTGAAAGTTTGAATTCGAGCCTATTTTAATCTTTTCTATCTAGTGATCAAGTTTCGATCCAAAAAGTTGAAATTGTTCCGATGGCAAGTCGACTGAATTGTTTTAGTGGCAAAAAATCTCGATTAAATTGTCGTGGCGGAGATAAATGTTGATCAAATGAAAGTAATTTAAGCTCAAAATCTGGATTTGATTTCATTTTAATCTTTCCAATCAAATAGTCAAGTTCCAATCCAAACTGTTGAAATCGAATTTTACACCTAAATTTTAGTAGACCATATCATTAAAAAGTTGACAGGAAAAAATCAACTTTCTATCTTCTCAAAAAGGAATCATTTTCCTTTATGAAGAGGAAAATCATTTTCCTTAGAAAATAGTTTTCATCTTTTATTGTCCAAAACAATGGAAAATTGAAAAATCATTTTTTGAAAAAATCATTTTTCCCCTAATCAAACACTACTAAACAAAGACCATAGCCTTATCCTAAAACTCCATGGCTTCCCCACACCCGCCGCCAGGCTCGTGGCCAGAAAAAGTGGGTGGAGAAAGTGGAAACCATGTAGATGGGGAGTCCGAAGCTGGCCGGAAAATCAGAAGCTCGAAACTGCAAGGGTTGGCTGGTGTCAACTATAGGGGGGAGGGATCAAACTGAAGCCAGGGGGTGCATCCATGCGTGGGTCGCTAGAAATTGTCATGGTTGCCGGAATGCATGGCGGGGGGGGTGCATGAACGTGTGGGTCACCGGAAATTGTTGTCATGGTTGGAATTCATATCGGGGGATGTGTTAAATTGTGGGTCGCTGGAATTGTCATGGTCCATGGGGTGAGGGGTGCGGGAATGCGTGGGAAGCAATGGTCACCAGATATTGGCCAAGGTGACTTGAATCCATGGTGGTTGGAAATCTTATTTTTCAATTGAATTTTGTTTGCTTTTTAAATTCCTGATTCTCATTGAATACATTTTAGAACCAAACAACTCCTAACGAAAATATTTTTAAATCAACTTATTAGTATTTTTCAGATTTTAAAAAATATAATTATATTTTCAAATATGTTTAAATAAATCAATGGTGAAGATAAAATCATGACACATGTATGGTTAATATTAAGGGAGTTATGGCGATTGCCATAACTCCCATTAAGCGGAAATCACCTTAGCTATTGGGATCAAAAAAGGAATGACCATTTAAAGCAAGTGAAAAAGAGGACTGACAAATAAATAAAAGCAAAAATAAGGAAACTAATAGGAGTATTTAATGAATAATCATTATTAGAGAAAAATGAAAGGTTTTCAAACATCGAACCCGTTGTCTCCTCCACTATGCGTGCCCGTTGCCACTTCCATTATTAGAACCAAAGTTATAAATATCGTATCGGTCATTGTATATTTTTTTTACTAAAACGAGACATGCTGGATTAATGTACCATTGTCCCGAGCTTGCACTGTTTTGAATTTTAAAAAATTAAAAAGAAATCAAAATACAAAAAAATTTGAAATTTTAGTGTACTAGGCAGTATTTGACCAAAAATATTGGTTTCATCGGTATTTGACGGTACAAAGTAGGATTGACCAGTATTTGATCAATACCATAGCAAACAGTAGCTTGTACCATTTCTTGCCTAGTACGGTGTGCTTCGGCTGATACCAGGCAATACGGTACGACATTTACAAAACTAATCAGGACAAATGCAAATGCATTCATGCACACACATATATATGTATATGTATATATATATATATATATATATATATATATATATATATATATATATATATATATATATATATATATATATATATATATATAATATATATATATATAGATATAGATATAGATATACATATACATACATATATACATGTGTGTGTGTGTATATTGCAAACCCCTGAAAATTCAACCGCGCATCGAATTACTGTTGAGGTGAACCGACCTAGGACTATGGTCTAAGTCAAGCCAAGTTATAAATAAAAAAGATTTCGTGGCCTTCACTTTTACATTTTCGTGTTGTTGAAAATTTATTTACTTTGTTTAAAATTTACTTATTTTTGTTTGAAAGTTTAATTACCTATTTCCCTCTCATTTTTCTTATTTTGAAATTTAATTCCTTCCCTCCCAAATTACCTTAATCAAACACTAGTGTTTTACTCCCACTCAAACTCTCTCCTCTCTCTTTTCCTAGCCACACCCCTCCTCTTTACCCTAGCTGTGACCCCCCTTCTTCCCCCCGCCCCACGGTTCTCTCTCTCCCCCCTCTCATTCACTCATTCTCTCCCCCTCGGCCACTATGTGCGGGGGCCGCCACCCAGCCAGCCGCCACTGAACACCCACCGTGCTGCTTGCCCACTCCTCCTCCACTCTATTGTGGTGAGTACTTGATACATCATGCACACCCATGCAAGGTCCTAACACCATACATTCAAGATTGAAACCTCATTTGTTCTTCTTTATAAATTTTGGATTCAAATATTCAAATCACTAATTTTTTTGTGGTCGGTTTATAAATCTTCAGATTTGAATCCTGTAGGGGAGGACGCTCCTAAACACTTCTTTTAGGGATCGCATCAAGGTAAGTGCATAATGGTGTTTTTGTATTTCTTGATATGAAACTTTAGATGTTTCTTGACTTGAATGGCTTGGGGGGAATAAAGTCATTAGGATTCATGTTTGGGGTGTCATGGGAATTATTACCATGGGTGCTAGGGCAAAAAGATCACATATTTGATTCGAATTGTTGTTGGGACACGCCATTGACTGAAGTCAGGAACTGACGTGAATTTAAAAAATGACCTCTATTGTTGTACAAATCTAAAAATCATAACAATTTTAGGGTAGATGGGCCAGCATGTCCCCTGCACTACATCTTTTGAATCGAGGGAATTGGACTCGAATTGAATGAGTTATGGTCACTTTATTGGAGGTTGTCCAAGCAGGGGTAGTCAGTGACAGTCTACATGTTTTAAGGTTTTTGACCTAATAACTGTTGGATTATGAGAAAATACAAAACATATAAATTGTAGTACACAAACTGATCTTTCTAGAATGGGCAAGAACACGGAGCTTCAACATCGAGAGCCAGAGATACGGGCTGTGGAAGTTGGGTCCAGATTCTAACTGAACCTGGATTCAGGTTGGGGCCATGGTTGGTGACTCCTAAAAGTACCTAACAATTTTAGAAAAATTACCATAAGTACAAAATGGGCTATAGTTGTGGTCCGTAAGGATTTGGACTAAGTGTGAGCGTTGTTTGATCTAGGTGCTAATTATTAGGCCCAATTAAGTAATCGAGCCCGTAAAGTACGGATTTCAGGTAACAATCACGCCCTAATCCTTCCCCGAAGTCGTTTAAAATATGTGCTTGATGAGAATGGTAAAGGTTGTCTATGAATGTCTTTGTTATACATGGAATATGAATTTTTCTGATTGAACGTGGAATGAAATAGTTGTGTGGCTTGTGTTGAGTATCTTGCTATATCAGTGTGCGTTTGGGTATTTGGACTAATTGTGTTGTAACCAAAAACATACATGTTGTGGAAATGCTTTGAGGATCGAATTAGATGGGGTTGGAATGTGCGTGTGATTTGAAATTTAAGAGCAAGTATGTATGTATAAATAAATGGCTTTATAGGTGAGACTGTGAGCTATGTTGATGTGATTGAAGGCCATTACCCTTTCCAAAGAAAAGTTCGTGCATGTGAGCAGCCATGTTTCTTGTTGGGGCATAGGCTAGGTTAGCAGTAACTGTCCATGTGGGTAGTAGGCTAGGGTATGGTTTTGCAGTAACCGTCCAGGTGATGGTAGGCCAGGTTAAGGTTAAGCGGCTGCGTTAAACACAAGTGCAGGCCATGAGACCCAGTGGGGTCACTCACCCTTAAGAACCCGAAAATTTATAAAAGAGACTAGTATGGCTGTGTGAATCTGCTAAGAATGTGTGACTGTGGTATGTTTGTCTTCCCTACCCCTAAAATGTTTTAAAAATGAATTTGTGTGCGTGTTTTAACTATTAGGGGTGGTTGTTATTGAGTTTATCTCATTTTTATAAAATATTTTGTTTTCAGGTGTAGTGCACGAGCATGGGGATGAGAACTCAAATTAGTGGAAGGCCGCGAAATCAGATTTAGTAGTGCTCATTTAGTTTACGGTTAGACTTGTTATAAGGAATATGGTACAGGTTGGACTTTGTTATAGTGTTTTAAGACTCAAACTAATGTTTTGATTTGAGGATATAGTTGCATTAGAACTTTAATTGATACTCAGCCTGGTATTTTCAAGAAGAAAATAAGGTGGTAATCCCAACTTAGGTTTTCTACTGCCACTAGATTAATAATAGTAATAAAGAAGAAATTAGAAATTTGGAGTGTTACAAAGTGGTATCAGAGCTCAGGTTGATTGACCTGAAGGCTTACCTAAAGTATGGTAATTAGGAATTGAAAAAAAAAAATAATAAAACTTGTAGACCTAAGGACTGCTTAGAGAGTAAGTGTACTAAGGGACAGGGGTTTCATACATCTGCATGTAGTATGAAATAAATGCATGTTTATCTGCGTATGCGTGTCTTATGTGTAATTATCTTTGTATAGGGGTGGAGGATATCCAGCACTGTCAGTGTGGGAGGGGTAATTGCTTTCATGAATGGATAGCTAAGAGGCCTGGTCTGGTGATATGGGAGCATGTCCGGCAAGTTGGGTGAATGTTACTTACGTATTTGTAGGTTGTACCCAATAGTTGCCTAAGGTTCGAGGAAAACCAAATATTCTTCCTTCTTTTAACCCTTAAGGGAGACCCAAAGTGGCGATACGGGGTCGACAAGTTGCACCCCAGGGCTCGGGAGGTTCGCCCATGGGGGTGATATTGTTGGTGTGGTTGCCAACTCATGGGAATGAGTGTGATCGAGTTGGTGGATTACTTAAGAGAGAAGGGCCCTTATGACCAACCCCCTTCACAAACCGCTAGCCAGGAGGATCCCTCACCCCCTGAGGATAAGACATCTGAAGAGGAACCCATTGAGGATGAGGGAGAACCTATGAAAGGGGAGGACCCTGAGGAAAATCATAGCGGGGGTGAGGAAGAACCTAGGGAAGAGGAGGACCCTAAGAAAGACCCTATTAAAGATGAAGAAGAGCCTATAGCAGACGAAGATCCAGAGGAAGAAGAGCTTGTAGGAGAAGAAGACCCAGAGGAAGAACCTCTGGAAGATGAGGAATCCGAGGAGGAACCCCTATAGGACGAGGACTCGGAAGAGGAACAATTGATAGGGAAAGATTTAGAGGAAGCCTTCGTCGAGGAGCAACCTGGGCTTGGGGTTACCCGTTGAAAGTGGGGCAGATGTGATAGGATGTGTACGGATACTTGTCCACTGGACGCCCCTGACCACTGGAAGTTCGTAGTGTTTAGAAAGTTTTGTTTCCTAGGACAATGTTGTTAGTTATCTTTCTGTTATATTGCGAAGCCATTGTAGGCTAATAAAGTTACAAACTGTGATGTAGTGAAGAGTACTAGTATGGAACACCTATAATTTTGAATTCTATGCAATGAAACCTTTTGAATTATCTGAATGCCACTATTCCTTATTTATGATTTATGTGAATCACATGAACGTGATGTCTTTATGAAGTGTGATACATGAGCATGTGATGTGGTGGATGTGGTAATGTGATGTGATTGGAAACCTGTCAAGTGTTAGATGATGCACTAGTATGCGATGCGTTATTGAACTTTAGTAGTGCATAGGGCATAAACTACTAGGAGAGGAACTAAACCCAATGAGTTTCCCGACTAAGATAGCGGGAAACAATGAAGAATCTCAAACCGGGCCTTACCACTGTACCAGGCTACCTGTAAATAGAGATCCTCCTGTCCCACTTCAGGGAGCGGTTAGAAGCCCTCTGCCCCAGGAATGGGAATGGGCCTCGCAGTTAGGTGGACGAAACCAAACCACCTACTAGAGTAGAACTTACCAACTTCCTACTGCTGGAGCTACTGCAAAAGCAAAAGGAACAACTGTAGCACCAGAACGAGCACCTACAGAAGCTGATGGAGACTAGGGAGAGGAAGGTCGAGAGGATAACTCCTATATGTTCAAGAGGTTTGTAAGTCACAACCAACTTGTGTATGATAGCACCCCTGACCCTAAAACTTTCGAGGATTGGATTTAGAGTATAGAGAAGTTGTTTGACGCTCTCCAATGCCCTGAGGAGTGAAAAGTGAGTTTTGCGGTATTACTTGAAGGACAAGGCCGATCTATGGTGGGCCACAGTGCGAGAGAGACAGTACAAACCTAGATTTGGCTGGAGAAAGTTTAAGGAGTTGATCAAGGATCACTTTTATCCCATCTCCCTCTAGAAGATGAAGGAGAATGAGTTCATGTAGCTACAGCAAGGAGGCATGAGTGTGCTAGAGTATGCCTCTAAGTTCATGGAACTCTCTTGTTTCGCCCCAGCCTTTGTACCTGATGAGAGGCTGAAGATGAACCGTTTCGAGGCTAAACTCAACCATGATATCAAAGAAAGGATGTCGATGCATCAGTACACCTCCTACATGGACCTATGTGGCACTGCGGTGAATGTGGAAAAGGTAGTGAAGGAAAGAAACAACTACTTCAATGAGCAGCACGGAATCAAGAGAAAAGAGGATCAGCAAGGGAGCTTGTACTCTCAAGAGCCGTACGAGAGGCCTCCCAGGAGCCATTATTCCATTAATGATGCACATGGAGGCCAGCACTCCAACACTCGACCTGGGTGACCTGTAATGCTTGCAGGAAGCCGGGGCATAATGCTCGGGAGTGTCGTTCAGTCAAGAGGTGTTTTCGTTGTAGAAGCCCATAACATGACATCCGGGACTGCCCACATCCCCCACCTTTTGCTGATCAAGCTCACGGAAGACAAGGACAGCTGTCCTAGAAGCACTACCAAAATAGGGGTGGCCAGGCAGCCAACCCCAGCCAGCACGGCCGAGCACCTCAACAGAATCAGGCTCGACCTCCCAACCAGCCGCCACGAAACGCTGGGGGCAGAGTTTACATGATGCGCAAGGAAGAAGCAGAGAATGCTCCGAACGTCGTGACTGGTATATTCTCTACTCATTGTCGTGGAGTTTTCGTGTGGTCATAAATTATTAAAGTTTCGGGGACGAAACTTTCTTAAGGGGGTAGTATGTAAAAGCCCGAAAATTTATTTTTGTGACTATTTTGGTTGGTGCACATTATCGAAGTTTCGGAGACGAAACTTTCTAAAGGGGGTTAGTATGTAAAATCCTGAAAATTCAACCACGCATCGAATTACTATTGAGGTGAACCGAAGTAGGACTACGGTCTAACTTAAGCCAAGCTATTAAAAAAAAAAAGGATTTTGTGGTCTTCACTTTTACATTTTCATGTTGTTTAAAATTTATTTACTTTGTTTAAGATTTACCTATTTTTGTTTAAAGTTTAATTACCTATTTCCCTCTCATTTTCCTTATTTTGAAATTTAATTCCTTCCCTTCCAAATTGCTCTAATCAAACACTAGTGTTTTACTCCCACTCAAACTCTCTCATCTCTCTTCTCCTAGCCACACGCCCCCCCTTTACCCTAGCTGTGACCCCCTTCTTCCCCCCTCACGGTTCTCTCTCTCTCCCTCTCCGCCGCTCACGCTCTCTCTTTCTCTCCCTCTTGGCCACCATGCGTAGGTGCCGCCACCCAGCTGGCCGCCACCAAACATTTGCAGCCCCACCGCCCCACTCCTCATCCTCTCTATTGTGGTGAGTACTTGATACATCTTGCACACCCATGCAAGGCGCTAACACCATACATTCAAGATTGAAACCTCCATTGTTCTTCTTTATAAATTTTGGATTTAAAGATTCAAATCATTGATTTTTTGTGGTGGGCTTATAAATTTTCAGATCTGAATCCTGTAGGGGAGGACATTCCTAAACACTTCTTCGAGGAATCGCATCAAGGTAAGTGCATAATGGTGTTTTTGTATTTCTTGATATGAAATTTTAGATCTTTCTCGACTTGGATAGCTTGGGGGAATAAGGTCGTCAGGATTCATGTTTGGGGTGTCATGGGAATCATTACCATGGGTGCTACAGTGAAAAGATTGCATCTTTGATTCGAATTGTTGTTGGGACACGCCACTGACCAAAGCCAAAAAACTAACGTGAATTTAAAAAATGACCCCTGTTGTTGAACGAATCTAAAAATTGTCAAAATTTTGGGGTAGATGGACTAGGATATCCCCTACACTATACCTTCTGAATCGAGGAAATCGGACTGAAATTGAATGAGTTATGGTCACTTTACTAGAGGCTATCTAAGTAGGGGCAGTCATTGACAGTCAACACATTTTAGGGTTTTTGACCTAGTAACTGTTGGATTATGAGAAAGCCTAAAATAGGCAAATTGTAGTAGACGAACTTACTTTTCTGGAGTGGTAAGGACGTGGAGTTTTGACATCGGGAGCCAGAGATGCGGGCTCTTTTCCAGATTCTGATTGAATCCATATTCAAGTTGGGGCCACAGTTGGGGACTCCTAAAAGTGTCTAAATATTTTAGAAAAATTATCATAAGTAGGAAATGGGCTGTAGTTGTGGTTCGTAAGGATTTGGACTAAGTGTAAACACTGTTTAATCCAGGTGCTGATTATTAGGCCTAATTAAGTAGCCAAGTCGGTAATTGTACAGATTCCAGCTAACAATCAAGCCATAACCCTTCCCCAAAGTTGTTTGAAATATGTGCTTGATGAGAATGGTAAGGGCTGTCTTTTAATGTCTTTGTTATACATGGAATATGGATTTTTCTGGTTGAACATAGAATGAAATAGTTGTGTGGCTTGTGTTGAGTATCTTACTATATCAGTGTGCGTTTGGGCATTTGGACTAATTGTGTTGTAACCAAAAACATATATGTTGTGGAAATGCTTTGGGGATTGAACTTGGTCGGGTCGGAATATGCGTGTGATTTGAAATTTAAGAGCAAATATGAATGTATAAATAAATGGCTTTATGGGTGAGACTGTGAGCTATGTTGATGTGATT
>JAKOGI010001135.1:280000-304510 GCA_029747015.1 Carnegiea gigantea
AACTTCTAATTATATTGTACTTTGCATTTGAAAATTTCGAGCACATTAGTTTGGGCTGTTTTTGTGTATATTAGGTTGAACATATTGTTGTGGTACTTTGGTAGCTTTTGATGTAGATGTCATTCACTTATGTATATATATTTGTTCATTATCGCCCTTAGTACTGTTCACTGATAGTGTTCATGTTCATTTCTGCACTTCTTGTTGTTCACTTTTTATCTTGTATATCATATTTGCAAAGTCAATATGTTACAACATGGATTTGTTCATCATATTAACTTGGGATCTTTAATTGGTAATTGTATTGTACTTTGCATTTGAAAATATTGAACATATTTGTTTGGGCTGTTTTTGTGTCTATTGGGTTGAACATATTATTGCGGTACTTTGGTAGCTTGCGATGTAGATGTCATTCACTTTTGTATATGTGTTTGTTCATTATTGACCTTATTACTATTCACTGATAGTGTCCGCCAATTATTTTAGGATGTCGGTTCAGTAAGCGGGACATTATCGAAGTTGAACCTTTGCAAGAAGTGTTGGTTGGTGCTACTGCTACCTCAGAACGTGAGACATTTCATATTTACAATAATTATGCATATAAGGTTGGTTTTAGTATTCGGTATTCGAAGGTGCATCATAGATGTAAAGCGAAAGGAGGTGGGTTATGCATGCGCCAGTTTTGTTGTTAAAAAGCTGGATTCAAGCAAAATAAAGGTCGACATCACAAGGATCATACGAATGTAGATGTCCGGAATGATTGCAAGGCGTTTGTTCAGTTCCATATAGATGAGGATGGTAAGTGGATTGTTACTAGGCATGATACTGAACATAATCATGATTTATGTAGTCCAAGTAAGCGACATTTATTGCCTTCACATCGAAAAGTATCTGAGGAGGATATTTTATTTGTTAAACAGCTTAGGGAGTCGGGAATAGGAGTTACTGATGCATTTTGTGTTCTTAAGAAATAAGCTAGGGGGTCTCCTTCTTTGTGGTATGGTTTGAGAGACGTATACAACAAGTTGTCCCAATTGAAAGATAGAACATTTGATGGTGGAGATGCGCACTCACTAATTGAAATATTTAATAGGCATCTCAAGTATGAGGATGACTTCTTCTCTGCATTTGAGCTTGATGCGAGTAATTGTTTAGTTAGTTTTTTTTTAGCATGACAAGCAAATGTTGGATAATTATGTTTTATTTGGAGATTTGGTTGTCTTTGACACAACGTATCGGACGAACAAATATGACATGATTTGTGCGCCGTTTGTTAGGATGAATCATCATTCAAAGAATGTTATGTTTGGTTGTGGTTTTCTAATGAATGAGAAGATAGGGTCTTTTGTTTGGTTGTTTCAGACATTCTTGAAGTCTATGGGTGGGAAGAACCCAATTTCTGTGATGACAGATCAGGCATTCTCCATGCCTTCTGCAATTAAGTTGGTGTTTCCTCTTGCTCGTCATAGGTTGTGTTGTTGGCACATTATTGAAAATTCAAGGAAAAATATTGGACATCTTAGATCGTGTGAAGGTTTCACTAAGAATTTTAATAGAGTTTTGATGGATTGTGACACTGTAGATGAGTTTAATTTTTATGGGAGAGGCATGTACTTGTTGAAGTGTATTGCTAGTGGTATAACCTATTTCATTGTTAAACTTTTCTTAAAAGTGAACACTGTTCACAATCATATTTCTGTGAGTTCACTGCATTCTTCAGTATTGTTCATGTTTGATGCTATCAACACGTGTTGTCATGCATTAAGAGTTTGCAATGTTGTGTACATTATGCTTTTAAATATCATGTGATTATACTTCATATTTCTTACATGGTTTATTTTTCATTTTTGATGGTTTTTATTGGAACAACATGCACGTTTTTTTTCCATTAAATGGCATGAAGCATATTGTGTGTAGGCTATTATAATTTATATGTATCCCACAGTGGAATTCTTTTATAGTAAATCGCATGCAGGTCTTTTCTTGTCATATATTTAAAGGACTAGCTGGGATTAGTATATAAGGTTTGTGTATGTGTATGGGGGGTTTGGTTTATTTTTATTATGGTGTTAGTTTACTAAGCTCTTTAGTATTGTTCACTATAATTTGTTGTGTTTAATTTATTTGTAAGTGTTTACGCAACTTTACCTTTTGTATTTGTAAGTTCGCTATACATGATGTATTATGTATGCATTTTTTCAATTATTTTGTGATATTATGCTTATGAATTGCATTTTAAATTTCACGATGATGGAAAAGTACGATTGTAGTAACAATCGTTGGTTTTGTAACTTGTATACTTTGCGTGAAAAATGGTGTCCGGCATTTTCAAAATAGTTTTTTTTCTGGTGGTGTATTATCCTCTCAAAGGAGTGAAACAACGAACAGATCTTTGAAAAGGCGGTTGCGAGCTACAGCCGATCTGTGTGACTTTTGCAATATCTTTTGTGATGTTGTATCTGAGTGGAAGAGTAAAGAGAATGGTGAAGATCATAGATGTAGTAAAGGTAATGTGGAAATGACTTTCCCTTCTATAAACATCTTGAAATATACAATGTCTGTTTATACGGCTGAAGCTTTCTTGATGTTTAAGAAGGAGTTCATTGATGGTGCCGGATATAATTTCAAAGCAATTGAAAGTTCTTCTTGTACTATGTCTTTTGAGGTGTGGGGAATTAGGTTTGCAAGGGAATCTCATAGAGAAGAGCCACATGAGTTTCGGCATATCGTTAATTTTAATAAAGAGGAAGGTGTTGTTGAATGTAGTTGTAAGGTGTTTAGCAAGGTTGGGATTTTGTGTTCCCATTCCCTAAGGGTGCTGCATGCTTGTTGTGTTAAACACGTGCCTGATCGATATACAATTAAGAGCTGGTGTAAGGGCATTAAGAATGGTCACAACCTTGAGTTGGGATCATCTACTAGTGAAGATTAATGTGGGTTGTTCTTCTGTTTGGAAGATGCAAATATTGAGGAAAATGAATTCAATAATTATAGCTAGCCAAATGAATAAGAATGCAAGGGCTCATTGTGAAAAGTCTTTTTTGGAACTTAAGGAGCTAGTTGAATTTGACGTGGGTTCTATAAATTGTGATGAAGATGGAAATGTAAAGGTATTGAATTCTTTACCGAATGTGCTAAATCCTCATGGTTCTCGTCAAAGAGGTTTCAGGAATAAGAGATTTAAGAGTGTTGTTAAAAGAAAATGTGATCAAGTTAAACGGAGGAAGTCAAAGAAGTTGTCAAAGAATGATGTGGGCTCGTCCACAGCACCATCCTAGGTGACTTTCTATATGAGTATCCATGTCCTTAAGGTGCATATGTATGAGTATGCAAATCATTATACCGTTAGTTATGCATATGTATGAGTATCCATGTCCTTAAGGTGCCTCATTAAGAGTTGAGGCTACTGTAGGTGACTTTCTGTTGTTCTATTCTACAGTGAACAACATTCATCACTTTAGTGAACTCTATCATGCACACAAGTGAACTAATTTCTTAGTGAAGTTATGTAAATTTAACAATGAATCTCATCCACAAAACTAGTGAACAATAGTAGTTTTATAGTGTATTTATATGTGGCATTTAGTTTTAATATCCTTTTGATTTTATAGTGAATATTCATCACTTCATTAGTGAACTGCTGCAAAGTCAATTCTGAAACAATTGAATTTTGCATATGCACATAACTATCATAATTCTCCATGAACCTTAACCATCCTCAGTGAATTGTGTAAAACTTTCATTCATTGAGTGTGTCTTAGTGTATTATGGAGTCATATAAGTATAACCTATAGTGAACTTTACTCCATTACTCAGTGAACTTCTCAAAATATCAAAGTGAGCAACCTTGAAATCCTCAGTTTACTAGGCCATAGCAAATGGTGCAACCAGAAAGATTTATATATACACAGAACTTGCATGGGTTTAAGTTAATCTTTCTCATGTACTTTGTGAAATTATTAAAACTGCACAGTGAGCCTTATCCTATTACTGAGTGAACTAATTCATAATTTGTGTACCAATTGTGTTAAAGTTAATATTATTTTGTTGAAAGTGTCCTTGTTGATTTTGATTGATTACATCATAGATTACCACTATTGCATGGTTCGTGTCTTATTAGTGTTTTTAGTGACTTATCTTTTAATCTTGTGCTATATGAAGAATGGACCATGTGTTTCTGATGCTCCTCCACATACTGGCATTAGTTATTCACAAATGCTTCAACAGGTATATTTCTATTGACATTTTTTTTTTTTTGCGGTTATTTTGTATATGTTTTGCTTTTAATTAATATTTGGTTTTAATAGCAGATTACATTGCCGACGTTTAACCATTTACCTTTAGTTCCGCATGATCAGCATCGTGTGGGTGAGGTACATTATAATTTTGGTTCATTTTCATTCATTGTTTTGGTCATGTTTGTCTATGCCATTTGAACTGAATGAGTATGCTTAAGTTATTTTTGTATCACCCTTAGAATAGTGTTGTGAATCTTATAATTGATTTATTGTATTTTTATCTTTTTATGTAGGGCTCTTTTTCATTGTCGTCTTTTCATCTGACGTACTATTTTCATTCAGCTGATAGCAGTTCAGTGTTTATGCCAGTCATGGCACCGCCTGTGTTGCAACAGCTTCATTCTGATGTTATTCATGGAAATGATAGTCATAATGATAAGCATTGAAATAGTATTGCTGAGTTGGAGACGCATTATATTTTTATTGTTTTGTATTTATGGTTCAAAATATGTAGTGAGTCAGACTATATGACTTATGATTTGGACATATTTCACTGTTGATGGTAAATTTTGTTATGGATTGAATGTACTTCTTACTTCTTTTGAGTTCCAATAACAAACAAGTTTTGTAGTGAACCTTCTCCCTTCATATGGTGAACTAATACAAAATCAATAGTGAACCATAGATCACTTACATGAAATCAGATTTAGGGTGTTTTAGAGTGCACGGATCTCAAATGCTTAGTGAACTACTTCAAAGCTTTTAGTGAAGCATTTTAAACATATACATACTCAGAATTATTCAACTTCGAGACATCGATGGTACTATTTTTTTTAGAAAAAAAGATTGAGATAATTTAATATTTGTTGTTGACTTTCATAGTGGCCAATATGCTATGTAGTGAACTCCCCTTTAAAATTCCCAGTGTTCTGTGTTAGATTTAGTTTGAATACCTATTATGCTATGTAGTGATCATTCATAATTTAGGCAGTGAGCTAATGCAAACTATTTAGTGATCCAAGTTAAAATTACATATATAGCATCATGTACAGTGAACTTCATTCAAATTCATAGTGAACCACATCAAAGCCCTCAGTGAACAAAGTAAACATGTTACCTGTGCAGAATTTAGTCATCCAATTTGTGTATCCAACATTTTGTGAATGTAGTGAACAACTATAAAATGCACATTGAATTTTTGTTTATTTCATAACTGTCTAGTTTATTATCTTTCTAAAATTTCATGCTTTTGGTTTCTAATGTGTTTCTTTGTTATGTGTTTGTTTGTAGTTGTGGTCAATACTTGGCCATTAGCATATATGTGTATGTACTATGGGGAGTTGATTTGTGTAAGGCATTGTTGATTTAGGAATGCACATTAGCAATTAATAAGTATAGAACACTTTCAATAAATATTGAAAATGAAGATATGCTTTTGTCATATACTAAAAGATGTTCATTAGGAACATTGTGTGCTCTATGCACGATTGTATTGAAATAAGTAACTGATAGTAGGTAATTTCTACTGCTGCAAGTGTTGCACTACTTTTTCGCTTTGCTAGAAGTCTTCTTTTGCTACTTCTTATACTTGCACCCATACTTGATTAAGTTCACTCTCTAATATCATTGCTGCGTACCTTGAACATAGATGTTTAACGAACTCTTCCTGCATTTTTGACATGTGTATTAGACATGAGCACTTTTAAATGTAATGCGTGTTATTGAACTTTGAATTTGAATTATAGTTAATTTGAAGTTGATATTGGTTCAGGAACGAAATGTATAAGTTATCTTGTTCTTTTCAAAACCAGTTGACCAGTACTTGACACTTCCTTCCAGAAACGACTCCATATGGTGTATGACATAAATCCTACAATCATGTATGTTGCTGTCATCTTGCCAAGATAGATTCCAAGATACGAGGGTAAATTTCCTGACGTCAACCCCTTTTTTAAATCGTCCATTCAATAAGTAGATTGCGGACAAGTTTGTCTGCATATAATTTCTTAATGTTATGGGGTGATATTTTTGTATATGAGTTAAGGGTTTTATGTTTGAGGTATCTTTAGCATGGCCATCGCACAATGCTTGTATCTGGATGTGGCATTCTCTCCTGCCAAGCGATTATCAAGTATAATTATTTTCTTGCCTCCAAAGGCATAATAGAGGACAAAAAAATAATGGTCTTGAAGTATGGGAAAAAACACCTGCATGTCATAGAAAATGCATAAGGTTAAGTATATTCAGGTATACTGAGCTGGTTATAGTGAACTGCAAATGGCTCTATGATGAACGACATGATATGGTATAGTGAACAATGGTTTGACTGAACATGAAAGAATACCCGTATTAAATAAAACTTCCTAGTGAACTCAGTGAGCTGATGCAAACTTTATACTGTACTGACTAAGACCTGCATATGGACACAAGTAGTATATTTGCTTGTGTTCTTTACTAAATTATTCAGTGATATGGTTAACATACACAAAGGGCAATAATGAACATGCTTCATGTACATGGTGAACTAAGTAGTGAGGATTACATATTGTAAAAGAAGCTGGTTGCATTCATTATATTATGAACCTTGTTCATTTTTGTTGTGAACTAATGCAAACTATCTAGTTTTTCAATTACCACTGCCACATTCCATATGTTTGCATCTTTTATGGGTGACTTTGTCAAGTCCTTAGTGAACTAATTGTCAACCAATAGTGAATCAATTACGAGTTAAACATGTACAAATTGTCGAACTGTTACACATGAAGGTAATTTTGCATTTAGTTTCAATGGCAATAAAAATGTATAGTGTACATTCATCAGCCACTTAGTGAACTCAATCATTGTATTCAATGGACTAATTGATAATTCATAGTCAATAAATTACAAGTTACACATATACAAATCGTCCAACTATTACACATGAAGGCAAGTTTGCATTTAGTATCACTGCTGATCAAAATATAAAGTGAATCATCATCAGTCACTTAGTGAACTCAATCATTGTACTTAGTGAACTTGATGACCACCCATAGTTAATTAATTGTAAGTTACACATATTAGTGAACATTGATTAGTCACTCAATGGATTTATTCAATATACTTGGTGAAATAACATCTAGTTGCATCTAGTTATACATATTCTACAAGCAGTGTTATGGAACTTACCAATAGGGCTTCACCCAATTTCATCCATTTATACCTCCTTTTCTCAAGGTCTATTACCGCCTTGAAGATGTTTGATAAATCCAATGTTTCATTCTCTATGGCCATCTGGAAATGCAAAGTAGGCATTTAAATGTTAATGATCAAAATTATGTTATAAGAGAGAGAACTATGTTGTATGTAATGTGTTATGGTCTAACGAAAACATTGGTAGTGAAGAACATTCTTTTCTTTGTCATCGGATTTCTTCGCCTTTCCATCCAGTTAAGTAGTAGACATAGTACATCGACTATGGACTTGTCTAAGTCCTAGTCTGTTCCAGCTAATGTTTCAAATGCTTCCCTGAATATCCACAATTTTGTGTCTTCCTCCTCATGGGCATGCTCGAATAGTTTCTCGCTATATTTTAGATTATAGTCGTTAATTCTTTAAGGAGGATAATATGAACAAGGTATAATACGAATAATTGTGTATGTGTGTACTGTTGTTGTAAAGCATAAAACTTACATTGATGGGTGCAAATCATCTGGTGGCAGGAAAGCGTAGTGCACCAACATCAGCTGTTGATGAGTTAGCCAATCCCTAGCCTCTCTGTAATCTTTAAGATAGGCGATCGACATTGAAATGGCACTTGTGTGACCATCCTCTTTGGCTATTGTCGTTTTACTACTTGCTTTGCTTTATTGATTTCATGTATTTCTGCTGCCTTATCTGCTCCTTCGCTGGTTTGAGGTGCTTTCTCAGGGTTGACAGCATGTTCATTGCCCTCATCTGTTTGTTGCTCAGTTGATGTGGCAGGTGGTTCTGTTGGTGCTGTCTTTTCTCCCCATTGTACCTGATCTGTGCCAGGGGTAGGCTGTGGTGAAGGTGCTAGGGTTGCTTCTTGTTCAAGTGATATTCCAAGGCTGAAACTTAGTGGGCTGCAAGCCACCTTTTTCCTGTGCTGTATTTCCTCTCTAGCTATGCTCTCTAGTTTGTCAAGTTGTTCGAGGAACTCTGGGCTGCAGTAGTATGCGTCATCTAGGGAGACGCACTCTTGTATATTCTCATTTGCAGCTACTGTGTGATTAGTAAGGGGTGGAGACTTCTGAGATTACATTTCTGTTGATGTCTCCCCTTGTTACGCTGGAGCTCCTTTGGTCACATTATCCTGTGCATAAGGTATATGTTTATTTGGTGAAGGGATATTGGAATATAACATTAGTATCTTACAATTATTAAGTAGCAACTACATTTGAGACTGCAAAAACAGCTAAGCATGGTTTGTTATTTAGATAGTTACCTGAATTGGATCATCATTGACATATATGAGGCCTTCAAGTTGTCCATTGCAGTGTGGGCAGAATGGACAGTGTTGTTCCTTACTTGGTCTTGCCCGAGACATCTCACTGGTTCCTCCTTTGTGTGGTTGCCCTTTTTCCATTTCTTGTATGTTTATGTCCCAATCCACTTCAACTAAGCACGTTATTATTTGATAGTCAATTCTCTCTATTATCCTACCTTTCCCGTATCCCCCGACAGTTGTTCATCTTTATCTCTATTTCTCACCTTATCTGTGTCCCAATTAATGGCAACTGGGAAGGATCTTTCATCATTGCTTCCTCTGAATTGCACTCTATCCATGTAGAATAGCTGTCATAATAGTACCATATAGCATATTAGAGTAAGTTATGTATATGTATGAATAGCAATGTTATTGAGGTGCATTAATGTAACTGGATGCTAATGTATGTGTATTTCTGTTGTTCACTTATTCACTGAACTAAATTCATTATTTGAGTAAACTATATGATAAACACTAGTGAACTAATGCAAACTACATAGTAAATATGCATAAATATTAGACTGTTTAGTACTTCATATACTCTTCACTGAGTGCGCTTTTAAAGGGAACATTCCTTAATTCCTTAATGAAGCGTTGCAGGGAAAAACAAACAAACAGAGTTTTAATATTTATATATCCCAAGTGAAAGGTGTATCGTTGAGTACTTAGGGTGTCGTTCGCAGGACGTTGTGTTTCCAACTACCAGGGCTAGTTAAAGTGTCTCGAGCTAGGCAAGATCGAAGGGGATGGACGGTGAACTAAACTACGCTAACAAATATAGAAGAAGCGACTTAGAGTTGTGATTTGACCAATGGAAGAACCAACTAATTGAGATGAGTCCTAACCTACCCAAACGACATCACGAACTAGAGATGGTCGATTGCACCACCGAAGACCGCCCAAGCCCTCTCTCAAGGGTCATGAGCTAGTCCAATTAGCCTAACCACCTATTTTCATAGGGTTAGCCCAATTAGACCACAAAATTAGCAAATCCCGAGCCTAACTCGATTCGGATACTTTTTTCATGTCCCCAACTCGGCTATTCCCCCCCCCACACTACCTAATTGAGCTTAATCGCCCAAAAATATGGATGAAAGCTCTCTCAAGCATTTCATCAAACACTTGGCGGGCGTGAGAGAAAACTCTAAGTACTAGGTATAGATTGGGTATGGTTAGGATAAATACAAGACTAATTAGCCATTAAGAGGCTAATCACAATCCAAGCCAACATAATCTACCAACTAAACATCACAAACACATAAAAACCTAAACTAACAAACAAGAACATAAACTTGAACAAGAGAGAAAGAATGAAATAAATCAAATCTAAACAATTAAACAAACATGAATTAATAATAAAAACTAAACATTTAAACTAAACAAGCAAATACAAGAATTAAACTAGCAAAACATAAACAAGAACAAAAACATGAAATAAAGAGAAAGGGAAGAAAACCTAATCTTGATCTGATAGAAGGAACTTGAAATTCAAAGGTTGAATTCAAGATTACAATTTTTATTCCTAAACTAATCCTCTTATTGAGGTTTTATTTGCCAAAATCTAACCTAAACTACCCTAAAAATCACCAGAGAGAAGCCCTAAGCGAACCCCCGTGTGACCTCTTTGCAAAACTGGCCGAAAATCCGCTTTTATTGCGGAAGCTGGCCGGAAGCACGGCCGTGCCCAGACGCACGGCGGGCTGTGCGCCACTACGCACGGTCAGACGCACGGCCGTGCGCCTGGGTGTTCCGTCCGTGTGTGGCTTCAGCCACTGGTGCAGGCCGTGCTCTCCTGCAGGATAGCAGCGTACTGTTCTTTTCAGCTTCCTTTTGCTCCCGGGGCTTGTCGGACCTTTATTCCACCTCGAAATGCATCCTAAATGCCTCATTCCTTATTAAAGTTGGTGAGTTTCTCGTCTCTTTGGCAAAACTCCTAGAAAACAAGCAAACCAACTAAATAAGTACATTATGAACCGAAATAGGCAAATTTGACCCTTTCTCGTTAAGATTTGACATGAAAACCATGCAAAAAGTGGGTCAAATACAGGGTAAAATGAGGTCAAATATCGACGCAACAAATACCCCCACACCTGCCTTTTGCTCATCCTCGAGCAAAACGAAAATAAAAACTAAACTAAATAGCTAACTCATTTTCGTAGGAATCACGATTGCATTTAGCGTATACAACAAGCCCTTCAAACCCCTTGGTTCCTCCAAGTGGACGAGTGAGGTCTCGTGAGGGTTTGTAGAAGATATACTCACAAAATCTCAAAAAGGAAAAAAAAAAAAACAAAGAAAAGGGAAACAAAAATCGAAAAATAAAAATGACAAAACACAATATATACATCGGGATAAACTGTACACAATCGGATCAACCAAAATCCCCAAGTAACACAAGTATCAGTCAGTACACAAGCATTATATGCATTTCAGGACACATCATCCCAAAGAATGACATCTAGACATCAGCTTTTTACCCCACGACGCATGAGAATATTAAATCCATCCGGGTGCCTGGTGTGCAAGTGTATCATCACCCTAAGACTTTGGCTTACCAAAATCAAACTCGATCCCACTTAACTGACACAAGCTACCTTATTGATTTGCAAGCATGGAAAACAAGCTTCCGCAGTAGCAGTATTGCCTCAAAGGGTAGCACCCAATAGCGCATGCCTCAAAGGGGTACTTGTCATTCCAAACTCTTTTTTTCCCCATTTTTTTTTTCCAATTCCAAATTCTTGCCACGCCTCAAAGGGATACACCCAGTAGCGTATGAGTTTGTTTGTTTTTGCTTTTGTCTTTGGAAAAGGGGGTGCAAGCACATACAAAGGGAACTGTGCAGTTGATAAGTGGGAGAGCCGATCATAGAAGACTAAGAATGTAAGGTAATGAAAATACAATAATCAGGACTGGATTACAAAATTACAATGGACTGTTGGGGTTAGAACCGAGGCCTAAAATAATAGACTTGCGACGAATATCTATCATGCACAATATATTTATATACGAGCTAATAGCCAAGGCACCGGAGATTAAGTCTGATCAAAATAGTACAAAATTCCCTCAAATTCAAAAAAGGAAAAATTATACAAAAAAAAGAGAAAGACTGAAAAATTTACATGAAAATGAAAATTTTTAACAAAAATAAGAATAAAAGGAATAAAAGGGTAGATGACCACACCCTCACACGTAAACCTCACGATGTCCTCAGTGGGATCTAAGAGCCATCACCAACCACAAAACACACAAAAACAAAGAAAATAAAAGCACACATAAGACACATAAAACAAAACAAACACACACAAGAACACTATACCTGCACACATATACAAGCTAGCACACTCTCCTAAAAATACTCACCAAATCAAAAACAATACCAAACATATATACAAAACTAACCACCAAAAACAAAGATATACCAATCCATCAACACCATCAATTACAACACATAAATATCCATAAAAACAAAAAAACGGTGATCATAGCCATCAATGGCTCAACAACATCCCAAATTTCTGCTCAAAATGATCACCACAAAAGTACAATCCTAATATTGACAACTAAACAAAAACAAAAACAGAGAAAATAAAAAATAAATAAAAAGAAGAGGGGGAAGAGTGAGAACGATTACACCAGGTCGGGTATTGAATGTACCCGAACTATTCTACAAGGGCGCAAGGAGCATCAGCCACTCCTTGTCTCTCAAGGCGCAAGTCGTCAGCTCGGATGCAGTCAAAGCTCTCAGAAGCTTATCGTGTGCCGTTGCATGCATCTCAAAGGGATGTAAGTAAGAGAACACTAGTAAAGATGTAGCAAACAAAGTTAGTGCCCTCTTAAACTTATCAAATGCCATAGAAAAATCGAAATAATAATCAAAGAAAGTGGTCGACTCAATTTTCCTTGGCATGTCCTCTAGGTATGCACAATAAGGGTCCAAGGAGGGATTATGTCCCCAATGTCACCTAGGAATTCATGGAATGCATGCAAGTGGGGGGGGTGTGGTGGAAAGTATGGGGGATGAAATGGGGGTCAAGTCAAGTGGTTCGGTGCAAATTGGGTCGATATGGTCAAAACTAGGTGCCGCACCAACCACCAAACTATCATCACACAACTCCTTGAAAGGAGCCTTCTCAAGATATGGCTCAACCAATGTTGGTGCTTTTGACTAAGAAAGTGAAACATCCTCTACAGAACTAGCATCACCCCGGGAAGCCTCGCCTATCTCTAACCCCGTGCACTGAACTAAAGGAAGGGGAGAAGCAAGCAAGATCGAGGTAGTAGCACTAGTGTCTATAGGTGTGCTAAAAAAGGATGGAGCAACAAATGTCAATGGGGTCAAGGGAGGGTCAAACACTTCTCCTAGGTCGGTCAAAGGTGCATCATCAATAACATTAGACTCAAGGGGAAGGGAAGACTCACAATCATCATAGAGAGGAACCTCAATTCTAGGGTAAGGTAGACTAGGGTCGGTCTCATGCCATAAACCACGCTCCCTCATTCTACTAGCAAAACATTCATGTTGCTTAGTCATTGTCCTTATCATGGCATCAAATCTAGCACAACATTCATTGGAAACATCAGAATAGGGATAAGAATTCACATTATGGTCAAAAGATTGGCAAAAAGAGCACAACACATGAGTGTAAGCAGGGTAGTGATGATATGGGTCTCCAGCATCATCAGATTGCCATTGATGCCAAGCTAGAGACTCAAACAAATCCCACATGTCATCACCATCTAAGGAACACAAACCACCATAACAAACGGACTTAAGGATGGCTTGAGTCTCAGGTGTTATCCCCTCAAGTACAGCATCGCATATTTTCCATTTTTCATACTCAAAAAGTACATATTGAGCACGATAATCATTCAACTTAGACAAGTAATGCCAAAAATGATCACGCTCAAACTGAGGTAAATGGAAAATAGCCATCTTGAATTTTTTTTTGAAAATTTTTATTTTTTAATTTTTTTAGATTTTCAAAAGGCCTAGTCTCGAATGCTGAAGTAAACCCCAATATTGAAAAACGCCAAGTCACCGACAACGGTGCCAAAAAGTTGTTGCAAGGAAAAACAAACAAACAGAGTTTTAATATTTATATACCCCAAGTGCAAGGTGTATTGTTGAGTACTTGGGGTGTCGTCGGCAGGGAGTTGTGTTTTCAACTACCAGGGCTAGCTAAAGCGTCTCGAGCTAAGCAAGATCGAAGGGCATGGACGGTGAACTAAACTACGCTAACAAATATAGAAGAAGCGACTTGGAGTTGTGATTTAACCAATGAAAGAACCAACTAATCGAGACGAGTCCTAACCTACCTAAACTACATCACAAACTAGAGATGGTCGGTTGCACCATCGAAGACCACCCAAGCCCTCTTTCAAGGGTCACGAGCTAGTCTAATTAGCTTAACTACCTATTTTCATGGGGTTAGGCCAATTAGAGCATAGAATTAGCAACCCCGAACCTAACTCAATTCGGATACTACTTTCATGTCTCGAACTCCACTATTCCCTCTCCCACACTAGCTAATTGACCTCACCTCTCAGCATAAGTCAATTGCCCCAAAACACGGATGGAAGGTCTTTCAAGTATTTCATCAAACACTTGGCAGGCGTGAAAGAAAACTCTAAGTTCTAGGCATAGATTGGGTATGGTTAGGCCAAATACAAGACTAACTAACCATCAAGAGGCTAATCACAATCCAAGCCAGCACCAATCTACCAACTAAACATCACAAACACATGAAAATCTAAACTAACAAACAAGAATATAAACCTGAACAAAAGAAGAAAGAGAATGAAATAAATCAAATGTAAACAATTAAACAAACATGAATTAACAATAAAAACTAAACATTTAAACTAAACAAATAAATACAAGAATTAAACTAGCAAAACATAAACAAGAACAAAAACATGAAATAAAGAGGAAGGGAAGAAAACTTAGTCTCGAATTGATAGAGGGAACTTGAAATCCAAAGGTTAAATCTAAGATTACAATCTTCAATCCTAAACTAATTCTCCTATTGAGGTTTTATTTGCTAAAAGCTAGCCTAAACTATCCTAAAAATCGCCAGAGAGAAGCCCCAAGCGAACCTCCGTGCGACCTCTTTGCAAAACTGGCCAAAATCGACTTTTATCGTGGAAGCTGGCCCGAAGCACAGCCGTGCACCAGCACGCACGGCTGGCCGTGCACCAGCACGTGCGGTCAGACGCACGGTGGTGTGCCTGGGCGTACCGTCTGTGCGTGGCTTTAGCCACCGGTGCACGGTCGTGCTCTCCTGCAGGATGACTATGCACTGTTCTTTTCAGCTTCCTTTTGTTCCCGGGGCTGGTTGGACCATTATTCCGCCGCGAAATGCATCCCAAATGCCTCATTCCTTAATGAAGTTGGTGAGTTTCTCATCTCTTTGGCAAAACTCCTAGAAAACAAGCAAACCAACCAAATAAGTACATTATGAACCGAAATAGACAAATTTGACCCTTCCTTCTTAAGATTCGACAAGAAAACCATAAGACAAGTGGGTCAAATAAGGGGTGAAATGAGGTCAAATATCGGTGCAACAAATACCCCCACACCTACCTTTTGCTCGTCCTCGAACAAAATGAAAATAAAAACTAAACTAAACAGCTAACTCACTTTCATAGGAATCATGGTTGCATTTAGTGTTGCAACAAGCCCTTTAAATCCCTTGGTTCCCCAAGTGGATGAGTGAGGTCTCATGAGGGTTTGTAGAAGATATACCCATAAAATCTCAAAAAGGAAAAAAAAACAAAGAAAAGGGAAACAAAAATCGAAAAATAAAAATGACAAAACACAATATATACGTCGTGATAAACTATACACAATCGGATCAACCAAAACCCCCAAGTAACACAAGTATCAGTCAGTACACAAACATTATATGCATTTCAGGACACATCATCCCAAAGAATGACATCCAGACATCAGCTTTTCACCCCACGACGCATGAGAATATTGAATCCATCCGGGTGCCTGGTGTGCAAGTGTATCATCACCGTAAGACTTTGCCTTACCAAAATCAAACTCGATCCCACTTAACTGACACAAGCTACCTTATTGATTTGCGAGCATGGAAAACAAGCTTCCCCAGTAGCAGTATTGCCTTAAAGGGTGGCACCCAGTAGCGCATGCCTCAAAGGTGTACTTATCATTCCAAACTCTTTTCTTCCCCATTTTTTTTTCTTTCCTCCTTTTTTTTCATTCCAAACTCCTGCCACGCCTCAAAGGAATACACCCAGTAGCGCATGAGTTTGTTTGTTTTTGCTTTTATCTTTAGAAAAGGGGGTGCAAGCACATACAAAGAGAACTGTGCAGTAGAGAAGTGGGGGAGCCGATCATGGAAGGCTAAGAATGTAAGGTAATGATAATACAATAATCAGGACTGGATTACAAAATTACAATGGACTGTTGGGGTCAGAACTGGGCCTAAAACGACAGACTTGGGACGAATATCTATCATGCATATTATATTTATATACGACTAATAGCTAAGGTACCAGAGATCAAGGCTGATCAAAATAGTACAAAACTCCCCTAAATTCAAAAAAAGAAAAATTATACCCAAAAAAAAGAGGAAAAATGAAAAATTTACACAAAAATGAAAATTTTTCATAAAAATAAGAATAAAAGGAATAAAAGGGTAGATGACCCCACCGCCACACCTAAATCTCACAATGTCCTCATTGGGGGCTAAGAGTCATCATCAACCACAAAACACACAAAAACAAAGATAATAAAAGCACACATAAGACACACAAAACAAAACAAACACACACAAGAACACTCTATCTGCACACATATACAAGCTAGCACATTCTCCTAAAAACACTCACCAAATCAAAAACAATACCACACATATATACAAACTAACCACCAAAAATAAAGATATACCAATCCATCAACACCACCAATCACAACACACAAATATCCGCAAAAACACAAAAACAGTGATCATAGCCATCAATGGCTCAACAACATCCCAAATTTCTGTTCAAAATGATCACTACAAAAGTACAATTCTAATATTCACAACTAAACAAAAACAAAAAGAGAGAAAATAAAAAATAAATAAAAAGAAGAGGGGGAAGAGTGAGAACGATTATACCAGGTCGGGTACTGAATGCACCCGAACTATTCCATAAGGGCGCAAGGAGCATCAGCCACTCCTTGTCTCTCAAGACGCGAGTCGTCAGCTCGGATGCAGTCAAAGCTCTCACAAGCTTATTGAGTGCCGTTGCATGCATCTCAAAGGGATGTAAGTAAGAGAATACTTGTAAAGATGTAGCAAACAAAGTTAGTGCCCTCTTAAACTTATTAAATGCCATAGAAAAATTGAAATAATGATCAAAGAAAGTGGTCAACGCAATTTTCCTTGGCATGTCCTCTAGATATGCACAATAAGGGTCCAAGGAGGGATTATGCCCTCGAATGTCACCGAGGGATTCATGGAATGCATGCAAGTGGGAGGGCGTGGTGGAAAGTAAGGGGAATGAAATGGGGGTTAAGTCAAGTGGCTCGGTGCAAATTAGGCCGATATGGTCAACATTAGGCGCAGCACCAACCACCAAACTATCATCACACAACTCCTCGAAAGGAGCCTCCTCAAGATATGGCTCAACCAATGTAAGTCCTTTTGACCAAGAAAGTAAAACATCCTCTGCAGAACTAGCATCACCCCGCGAAGCCTTGCCCATCTCTAACCCCGTGCACTGAACTAAAGGAAGGGGAGAAGCGAGTAAGATCGAGGTAGTAGCACTAGTGTCCATAGGTCTGCTAGAAAAGGATGGAGCAACAAATGTCAATGGAGTCAAGGGAGGCTCAATCTCTTCTCCTAGGTCGGTCAAAGGTGCATCATCAACAACATTAGACTCTAGGGGAAGGGAAGACTCATAATCATCATCGAGACCAGCCTCAAGTTTAGGGCAAGATAGACTAGGGTCGATCTCATGCCATAAACCACCCGCCCTCATTCTACTAACAAAACGCTCATGTTGCTCATTCATTGTCCCTATCATGGCATCAAGTCTGGCATAACATTCATTGGAAACATCATAATAGAGACAAGAATTCACATTATGGTCGAAAGATTGGCAAAAAGAGCACAACACATGAGGGTAAGAAGGGTAGTGATGATATGGGTTAATAGCATCATCAGATTGCCATTGATGCCAAGCTAGAGACTCAAACAAATCCCAACATCTAAGGAACACAAATCACCACAACACATGGACTCAAGGATGGCTCGAGTCTCAGGTGCGATCCCCTCAAGCACAGCATAGCATATTTCTCATTTTTCATACTCAAAAAGTATATGTTGAGCATGATAATCATTCAACCTAGACAAGTAATGCCAAAAATGTTCATACTCAAACTGACGTAAATGAAAAATAGCCATCTTGAATTTTTTTTTGAAAATTTTGATTTTTTAATTTTTTTGGATTTTCAAAAGGGCTAGCCTCGAATGCTGAAGTAAACCCCAATATTGAAAAACGCCAAATCCCCGACAACGGTGCCAAAAACTTATTGCAGGGAAAAACAAACAAACAGAGTTTTAATATTTATATACCCCAAGTGCATGGTGTACCGTTGAGTACTTGGGGTGTCGTCGGCAGGGAGTTGTGTTTGTAGCTACCAGCGCTAGCTAAAGCGTCTCGCGCTAGGCAAGATCGAAGGGCATGGACGGTGAACTAAACTACGCTAACAAATATAGAATAAGTGACTTGGAGTTGTGATTTGACCAATGGATGAACCAACTAATCGAGACGAGTCCTAACCTACCCAAACTACATCACGAACTAGAGATGGTCGGTTGCACCATCGAAGACCACCCAAGCCCTCTTTCAGGGGTCATGAGCTAGCCTAATTAGCCTAACCACCTATTTTCATGGGATTAGCCCAATTAGACCACAAAATTAGCAACCCCCGAACCCAACTCGATTCGGATACTATTTTCATATCCCGAACTCGGCTATTCCCTCTCCCACACTAGCCAATTGACCTCACCTCTCAACATAAGTCAATTGCCCCAAAACACGGATGAAAGCTCTTTCAAGCATTTCATCGAACACTTGGCAGGCGTGAAAGAAAACTCTAAGTTCTAGGCATAGATTGGGTATGGTTAGGTCAAATACAAGACTAACTAACCATCAAGAGGCTAATCACAATCCAGGCCAACACCAATCTACCGACTAAACATCCCAAACACATGAAAACCTAAACTAACAAACAAGAACATAAACTTGAACAAGAGAAGAAAGAGAATGAAATAAATCAAATGTAAACAATTAAACAAACATGAATTAACAATAAAAACTAAACATTTAAACTAAACAAACAAATACAAGAATTAAACTAGCAAAACACAAACAACAACAAAAACATGAAATAAAGAGGAAGGGAAGAAAACTTAGTCTTGAATTGATAGAAGGAACTTGAAATCCAAAGGTTGAATCCAAGATTACAATCTTCAATCCTGAACTAATCCTCCTATTAAGGTTTTATTTGCTAAAATCTAACCTAAACTACCCTAAAAATCGCCAGAGAGAAGCTCCAAGCGAACCCCGTGCAACCTCTTTGCAAAACTGGCCGAAAATTGGCTTTTATCGAGGTAGCTGGCCCGAAGCACGGCCGTGCCCAGACGCACGGCCGGCCACGCGCCACCATGCATGGTCAGACGCATGGCCGTGTGCCTGGGCATGCCGTCGCGCGTGGCTGAAAATGAGTGAGGTCTAATCGTGTTCAGGCTGAAAATGAGTGGAAAAATATTTAATGTGAAGAGCATGCGATGGCTAGCTTGTTGCACCTGTAATAGTAGTGTTCAACGTGGAGTCATTACGAGCCCACCGCCAGGCTAAAATTCTTTTTTTGTACACCACATATTATGGTTTATTTAGATAATTATTAGACTTGAGTAAACCGGTCTTGTCGAATTTGGCATAAGGCAATTGGACATTGACAACAATGAAATGCTTAATAAACGTTATCGCCAACAGGAGCATTGTCCTATGAGCTGACGCAACTCAAATGAGAAGCGTGACGTGTTTGAGATTTGCAATTGCTATGCTTTGCTTAACTTATCATAAGTACTATTATAAGCATTCAACGATATTAACAATTTTCAGCATCATTCACCAATTTTAAGTAAATATAAGTAATTTTCAAAAACTTTTAACAAATTTCAACGTTATTAAGTAACATTAAATAACTTTCAAAAGCTTTTAGCGCGGTAATACTGAGGTGATGTTTGGTTAAATGTAAATAACCTTGTAATTCAAAGAAGTTTGCATTTAGATTTTTATTACCTTGTTTGGTTGTGCGATGGTATTACAACTAACAACTACTTTGTACTTAAGCTTATCACAAACTATGTAATCACAATTACATTATGAGGTTAATTGCATTACATTACATTCCACCAAATATTGCGTAAATATTTCTGCAACTTTAAATAACTTTTAATAACTTTGAACAATTTTTGGCTTCTTTATGCAACTTTCAATAACTTTTAACGACTCTTAGTAACTTTCAATAAATGAATATCAATAAGTATTTTTGATAAGTCAAAAATAACATGCTCTAAAAGTTAATAAGTATCAATAAGTATCTTCGATAAGATGAAAAGAATGTGTTCTAAAAGTCAAATAATTTCGGATTCAAATTAATACTGTATTTGCTATCAGTTAATTTCAGTAAAATTCTCGATCTTATAAATTTTGGATTCAAAACCACCTCATAATTTGGATCAGATTAACACAAATTATCGCATTTTAAACTTGTAATTGAATATAACGCCGAGTTGTTTGCATTTCACATAAGAACTAGTTTTACTAATCAACGTTGAGCACCCCAAAAAAAAAAAAAAATCTATATAACTTTTTAATTTAATTTTCTTTCTTTTTCGTTTCCGTTGACGACCACTATTATTGTAGATTAATCGATGCGGGCCTGGCCAATGTTATCAAGAAACGTTTATTACATGAGATTCATAGTTTGTTCTTTCCCCAAGCTTCCTGTCCTTCCTGCTTCAAGCTTCGTTATCGCCAGACAAAAACAAAAAACTAAGTAGGCACCCCGGTTCGGACCTATATTTTTTTCTTATTACTTTTTTCTTTCTTCCCTTGTTTAAGTAATCTTACATAGTACATATTGATGATCTTCTTCTTTCAATAAAATCTTGGTTTAATTAAAATTAGAACATAAATATACGACATCTCCGATCGAATATTCCTCTTGCATATTATTGTCATGTTTTGCGCATCACATAACCATATACCTGGCAAATGGATTATTCGAGCCGGATACGGATCGGGTCTTAGTTCAATTTGGGTCAATTTCAGGTCAATTATATTCGAGTCGGGTTCGGGTTCGGGCCACGTTAAGTTCGGGTTTGGGACACTTTCGAGCCAACCATGTCCGAGTCGGGTTCGGTTCGGTTCGATTCGGGTGAAGTTCGGGGTCAGGTCACTTACGGGTACCATGTTCGGGTCGGTATAGGTTCTGCTCGGATGGACTTCGGGTCAGGTCTATTTTGGGTTGTCCATAGTAGCCCGGCTCGAACAAGGCATGGGTCAAGTGCAATTTGAGCAGTGTGAGATTCAGTTCAATGTTTGGCTTAATATCAGTTCAGGTGTAAATCGAATCGGATAAAAATCAAGTTGGGTCGATTTTGAATCATTGTATGTTTTCAATGTAACCATCTTTAGTTCTTTACTCTTAACTTGTATTTAAAAGATAAAGATCATTTAATTAGACAAATCCCTTTATTTTAAATTTCTCTCTTAATTCATACGTTAATGATTAATTGATCATATATTATACATACACATACATACATACATACATATATATATATATGTGTGTGTATGTGTGTGTGTGTGTGTGTGTGTACATATACATACATACATACATATATATATATATATATATATATGTGTATATACACACACACATATATAGATATATATATATATAGATATATATATATATATTATATATATATATATATATAGATATATATATATATTATATATATATATATATATATGTATCTGTATGTATGATAGGTATGTATGTATGTGTATGTGTGTGTTGTGTACGTATATATATATATATATATATATATATATATATATATATATTGCAAACATAAAATGACATTCCTTTAAACCAAACGTTTACATGTACATAATATGCCTTCTCATTTTTTGAGTACTATATCAATTTATTTCCTATATCTTTGGTGCTTTTATGCTATGCACAGTATCCTCTGCCTGATGTGTTCCTTTATCATGTGAGCTGTAGATTTCAACCACTTGATTTCCCTTGGTGTTTCACCTCATTCCTTACTCTCCATATATGGTAAATCATTGCTGTGAACAACCCATTCATGAGCTGTTTGCTGATCTTTGGTATGTTTTGGCACAAGAGAGTATCAATCCATTCTTGCAAGTTGTTTGCTGAATGTTGCACGCCAATCCAAGCTGTAACATTGTTCCAAATATTCCTCGCATATGTACATGTGTGAAATAGGTGGTCAAGTGTTTCCTCCCCCTCATTGCACATGTCACATGTAGTATCAATCTCTGGTATAAATTTTCACAGTCTCTGGCACACAGGGAGTTTCTTTTTCATCAGCAGCCATGCTGTGACAGAATGCCTTGGTATGGCTGATTTCGCCGATACAAGGTTTACCCATGGGGGTTTTCTCTCTTGTAATCCCATGAACCATTTGTATCCCAAGCTTACAGTGTACTTGCCATTGGGGTCAGCTTTCCAGTACCATTTCCTTCCCTCCAAACTCCCCTACTTGATTTCATCCTTGACTTTGCACATTTTCACCCAATACCAGCACACATCATTCCTTGCCGTATAATGCCACCAATCTATGTGGGTGAGATATTTGTCGTGCACCTACCAAATCCATAGTATATCTTTTTTCCTCGCCACTTGCCAGACTAATTTCCCTATGCAAGCTTTGTTCCATATTTTCAAATTTTTGAGTCCGATCCCTCCATTGACTTTTGGTAAACATACCTCTTCCCATGCTACAAATAGGGGCTTTTTATCAGAGCTATCAGCATTCCACAAGTAATTCCGGCATATTTTTGTTACCTGCTTGATCACTTCTTGAGGTATTACAAAGATCTTTGCCTAGAAAGTGTAAATCCCTAGGAGGATAGATTGGATTAACGCAGCTCTCCCTGCATAAGAGAGGTGTCTTGACGCTCATGTTTTGATTTGAGCCAGCATCTTATCAACCAAACTTCTACATTCTCTTTTACTCAGTCTGTTTACCGTAATGGGGACACCTAGATATCTGAAAGGGAGGGATCCTTGGACGAAACTAGTAATCTGCATGATTTGAAGTTCTGTATGTAGTTTGCATCCTCTTGTAACAATCTCTGACTTGTTGTAATTGACTATCAATCTTGTGCTTGTAGAGAAGGACTGAAATGCTTCCATTAGTATCTTCACAGAATGAGTCTCTGCAGCAGAGAATAGCATCAAATTATCCATGAATATTAATGCACCAGGTCATGCTATTTGCACCCTGGACGATGTTTGAATAAGGGACTGGTGCTGACTGCTTTAAAAGCTCTGGAAAGGTACTCCATGGTGAGGACAAACAGGAGATGGGACAATGGATCTCCTTGCCCAAGTCCCCTTCCCCATTGGAAATGCCTGCCACACCTCCATTCAAGTTCACTGAAAACCTCACTGCTGTCAAGCAAGCATTTACCCACTTGATAAATGCAGGAGGAAAGTGCAGGCTTTCCAATAGCTCTTTTAAGAAACTCCAATACACCGAGTCATATTCCTTTCTCAAATTTGTTTTCATGAGGCATCTAGGGGACAACTTTTTCCTTCCATACCCTCAGGCTAATTCTTGACAAAGCAGCACATTATATAGTAGCTCTCGACCTTGGACAAAGGCCTCTTGACTCTGATTAATTAATTCTGGGAGAACCTTCTTGAGTCTGTTACAAAGTATTTTGGCTATCGCTTTGTATATGACATTACAGCATGACATAGGCTTAAAGTCTGTGGCATTCATTGGATGGGGAATCTTAGTATTACCACTAAATTCATTGCGTTGCATGACTTCAGTATTTGACCTGTAGCAAAAAATTCTTGGATAGCATCAATCACCAACTGCCCTATTTCCTCCCAGCATTGCTTGAAGAACCAACTTGCGTACCCATCGGGTCCTGGGGATTTCTCATTAGGAATGGAGAAGATGGTTTCCTTAATTTCTTGATTAGTAACAATTGTACATAGCATTAGTTGCTGTCCGATGGTCAGGATCGGTCCTCAACTAATAAGGCTCGTTGAAAGAGGAGTCCTTCTGTACACACAGCAAGTCTTGATAGAAGTCTATAACCACATTGGCTATGTCAGCAAAGCCAGTCACTGGATGCCCCTGTGCGTTATTGATTGAGTAAATATAGCTAGCCTGTTTGCACTGCTTCATCCTGGCAAAGAAAGCCTTTGTGCTCTGATCCCCCTTGTTAAGCCATTCCAATTTGCATTTTTGGGCATTAGTTTAAGTGCAGAGTCTACAATATCCAAATACTTATCTCTGTCCTCCTTTTCTTTGGCTCACAATTGTATGTCAAGAGGGTCTTGATGGAGACGCTTTTGTGTGGTCTCTAGCCTGTTTCTACTTGCTTCCAGCGGCAGATATATATCCTTAAATCTTACATTATTAAGCTGCATCAATGGCCTCCTCAAGTTCCTTAGGATAGTTATAAGCGGGTATATAT
>JAKOGI010001136.1:0-2500 GCA_029747015.1 Carnegiea gigantea
ATATATATATATATATATATATATATATGGATTTGTATATATATTTACAGATGTGTGTGTGTGTGTGTGTGTGTGTGTGAGTGTGATTGAGTCTGTGTATGTGTGTATGTATGTACATATATGTATGTGTACATATACAGATGATTTGCTGTAGGTTAACCTCTATAATGCTTTGTTGGCTGAAGATGTTATTCATAACCAAGGGGGAGGTGGAGGGGGGGTTTTGTCCCCCCAAGTGGATAGTGTACTTAGTTGGAATGTAAGGGGCATGAATGCCACAAATAAGCAAAAGGATATCAGTATTTTCTTACAGCAACAGAAGGTGGGTATGATAGGTTTTTTGGGAACAAAGGTTAAAGAACAGAATATTGATCATGTTATGAATAGAATTTGTTCCAATTGGCAATGGACGCATAATGCAACCAGGACTGAAAGAGGGAGAATCATCTTATGCTAGCATCCAAGAAGGTACAGGTTTAGTTTGATTTCTATGGCTGATCAGCTTTTGCATGGGGAGGCTACTCATCTCCCAACAGGTAAAAATTTCCACATCACTTTTATTTATGGAAGGAATTTGGTAGACCATAGGCTTCCTTTATAGGACGGTTTAAAGGCTATTTCCCAATCTATGGATGACCCCTAGTGTGTGCTAGGAGATTTTAATTTAATTGCTCATCAAGGGGATAGAATTAGAGGAATTGATGTCACCGAGGGAGAGATTAAGGATTTTATAGCTTGCATTCAACATTGTGGTTTATAGGAGTTCAACTTTGAAGGGGCTTTCTTCACTTGGACCAACAAGCAAGTTCGGTCAAGAATTGATAGAGCTCTTCATAATAGTTTTTGGTATGCATGTCATGACTTCACACATGTGCACTACCTACCCCAAGGACTGTCTGATCATTCCCCTATTATTCTCAGCTTTACTCACTGTCCAAAACCTAGGTATACATTCCTATTTTGTGACATGTGGGCAAATGATAGAGGTCTTAAGGATATAGTTAAGACCTGTTTGACACAGAACCAAAATGGCTACAAATTAAGACAACTGCAGCAGGTTTTGCAAGGCCTCATTGCACCCTTAAACAGCTAAGTAAGAGCAGATATGCAGACATTTATGAGCAGCAATTGAGAGTTAGATCTCAGCTGTTACAGGTACAAAGCCTCTTATAGTAGGACCCATCCAATATGAAATTAATCCAAAAGGAAGCCAGCAGTAGAGATCATTACATGGCCATCAATCATTCAGCTATGTTGCTTATAAAGCAGCAGATTAGGGCTGAATGAATTGGCTGTGGGGATGAATGTTCTAGGGTTTTCATGGCTGGAATCAAGCAAAGGAAGGCCCTATCTAGTATTTATCACATTAAGGACCTAAATGACCAACGAGTTGAGGGGTTTATAGAAGTTTCTAGGGTTCTATTTCAGTACTGCAAAGGACTTTTGGGAGCAAGGAAGAATCAGAGAACACCCATAGACCCGCATGTAATGGCCATGGGGGGCGCCCTGATTATTGAACAGTAACTGCTGATGTGTAAACCTTTTACTGACTCAGACATTAAGAAGATGCTCTTCTCAATCCCAAATCACAAATCACCAGGTCCTGATGATTTTAATAGTGGTTTCTACAAAGCTTATTGGGATGATATTGGCCCTCTTGTATGTTCTGTAATTCAAAAATTCTTTGAAGGGGGGCACCTCCTAAGTTTCTATAGGAAAACCAAGCTTGTCCTGCTACCTAAGGTCCCAAACCCTGCACTGACTTTAGGCCCATTTCCTGTTGCAATGTCATTTATAAATGCATAACCAAGTTGTTATGCACTGGGCTGAAAGAGGTGTTACCACATATTATTGATACACGGCAAGGGGCTTTTGTCAGGGGGAGGGAGTTGTTGTTTAATGTCTTGCTATGCCAAGACATTGTAAGAGGTTATCACAGGAAGCATACACCTCCTAGTTGTGTCATGAAGGTTGACCTGCATAAAGCTTTTGACTCAGTCCATTGGGACTTTATCAAAGAAATCCTTCATGCTCTCAAGTTCCCTCCTATATTTGTGCAATGGATTATGAGATGTATATCCCCTGTGCAATTTGCAATCAACATTAATAGGTAACAAGGAGAGTGGTTTAAAGGGAAAAGAGGCCTGAAGCAGGGTGATCGTTTGTCCCCGTTACTTTTTGTGATTTCTATGGAGTACCTATCTAGGCTTTTTAAGCATGCATGCACATAACTTGGTTTTGAGTATCATCATCACTGTAAAAAGATGGGCCTAACCCACCTCATGTTTGTTGATGATCTGATTGTCTTCTGCAAAGCCACTCCATCATTCCTTCAGCTCTTGATGAATGCTTTTCATGTATTCACTAACAGCACTGGGCTCAAGGCAAATTTGGACAAATCTAATATTGTGTTTGGTGGGCATTGCTCCCATTCACAGCAGGCATGTTTGAACATCATAGGGTTCACAGAAAGCCAGCTTTCCTTCAGGTACCTAGGACT
>JAKOGI010001136.1:7500-97500 GCA_029747015.1 Carnegiea gigantea
GGGATGAGCAACCATACGCTCAGTGAGTGTCCCCTGACCCCCTTAAAATCAAAACCGTTACAGGCAATAATATCTTTAATGGTCACATATCACGTAATCATACTTTACTATCATATTATGCATTCATAAAATACTTATGGAAGTATCACTAACCATAAACTTCACTTTACCCACTCAAACACATTTCTAGGTCTCTAAAGGACCAAACCTCTTTACTAACAGGCAATCAAACACTCAAGCAAGCAACGAAGCTAAGCACAGAACATACTTTCATAGATTATGTGATATAATTCGTGATTTATGCTTTATCTATCTAATTTACTCATATGAGATGCTAAACATATGAAGCAGAGATTATTCCATGAACTTTCGTTAGCTAAGCATGCACTTTCAAACTCATATGCTCGATGCATTAGAAGGGTATAACCTAGGCTGCACTTGGAATTTCATTTATACTGCACTTAGACTCTTATTCACATAATGTGTATGAAAATCTTTTTTTTTTTTCTGAATACGCTTTACTTAGCCTCTTTAGGCTCATATTCTTCATAGAATCTCTTTTATGTCGGTCTCATAATGACCCTTAAAATCTTTCTTTCTGAAATACTTAAAAAGGCGAAACGCCGACTGCTTTTCTTACTTATTAGGAAACTACTCTGGGCATAAGATCATCATAGAATGCTGGTTGGGAGAGATCTACGCACAATCCCAGTGAGATTAACTCATACTAAGCTCTTACTCCCGGGATGGCAACTAACTTTTAGAACCTAAACCTCGTCAGGGTCTCTAGGGATTACTCCCTAGGCTAGGGATTCCCCCGTTCAACTGGTCATAATGACTGATAAGTTTATTGCCTCTCACAGCGAAATCCTTTATCATGCAACTCACGCCTTTGTAAAACTCTTTAGGGATTCCCCCTTTCAAGTGAGTTCACTCCCAAAACTGTATTCATTTAGTTAAAATAGGCCATCTTGCACTAGTAATTATGGCTACTATCATTTCAAAACATGAAATCCTTCTTTTTCAAAACTCACCCTTATGCAAGTAATCAAACTTAATGACATAAAAAGGGCAGGGGTGCACATGTATGCATTCAAACACTTCACAATTCAACCACCACAATGAGCCACACATGGCCTCACAATCCACACGATTGCGGTAATCACAACCCAAACTCCCTCCTCATATAGCAACCGACCACAGGACCTCGAACCACTCATAGTTCTACCTCAAACCGTCTAACTACCATCTTAGTTTCAATTTCACAATCTAGTATTCTAATCATTATGATATACTGTGAAGTGATATGTAAACTTACATAACTTACCAATGCTTAAATTACCGAACAAACAAATAACAATAAGCAGTGCACTACAGCCAACGGTTATAACCATGCATACATACATAGATACATATGTACATATATATATATATATATATATATATATATATATATATATATATATATATATATATATATTCACGCGATAGTAACTTAAAACGAATGCTTAGTAAGCTGAGTTAAACTAACTAAGCAAGAAACACGATTACATTCATTTATTGCAGTTGAGGATTAAACATGGTCATTTTGTCGTTCGAATGTTGTTTCCACGCTACTTCACAAGCATAATTCAACTAAATAGATAAGCATCGATTCGAGGCGTTCATTCAGCATTTCGAGGTTACATTTCAAGCCTAATTAAGCCATTTAAGCATAATACAGTTCAAGGCATTCGTTTATTACGTTGAAGTTACTATTCAAGTCTAATTAAGCCACTTAAGCATAACATGATTCAAGGCATTCGTTTATTACATCGAGGTTACCATTCAAGTCAAATTTTCAGGCATGTATTGACTGGGTATACTTGAATCGATTCTAAACATGCATTACTCATTTCGAAGCTAATTTTCAAGCATCTATTAACTAAATAAACATATACCGATGTTAAGTGTTCACATTTCAATACGAAGCTATTAATCCGGCATGAATCAACTAAACAAACATGTATCGATGCTAAGTGTTCACATTTCCTTTTGAAGCTACTAATCAGGCATGAGTTAACTAAATAAACATGTATCCATGCTAAGTGTTCACATTTCCTTTCGAAGCTATTAATCAGCCCTGAATAAACTAAATATACTTGAATAGATTCTAAACATGCATAATTCATTTCGAAGCTATTTTTGAAGCATGGAGTAACTAAACTAACGTATATCGATTCAAAGTTACTTTCGAGTATTAATCAACTAAACTAACATTTAATGATTGGAAGTCATTTTCAGGCATAAACTAACTAAACTTAACTTGTATCGCAAGTTAAAGGTTAAAACAATTTCGAAACTACTAATACTTAGGAGGCAAGAAACACCCACCTAGATTCCAAGCTAAGGACCCGTTCTAAGGGCTTTCGAGTACTGTTGTGAATGTTGAGGAACCCAGAAACTCACCCGTATTGGCTGCTAATCTCAGACCCAGACAAACCAACCCAGGCCCTGTTTTCCCTGCTGCTGTTCCGTGCCCAGACCACTCATCGTTCGGTGAGGGGGCCACCGCTGCTAGCGCCGACTGCCCTGGCTGCCCGCCGTCACCATCGCGTCACCGCCGTCCCGGTCCCCTCTCTCTGATTACTCCATCACCTTACTCGATCTCTCCGTCTCTCTCTCTGTTGTGGTGTGGCGGAAGGTTGGCACAGAGGTGCGTCGACTGCCGGCCAGCTGCCGGCATGGCAGTGGTGCACCGGCGCCCCTCTCTCTCTCTTTCTCTCTCTAGTGTGGGAGGTCGAGGAGAGGGTTGGTGAAAACCCTAGAAGAACACCCCCTTCCCCTTGCTCATGTCTTCGTAGGCAGAAGGAGAAAAGGGGCTTTGCCCCTTTTACCCTTTTTTTTGGGTCTTAAGCTGATCGATAATTAGTACTGCTAGTCTAGTTCGTATCCTGAACTTTAAACCCGAATCGTTGATATGACCTTCTGTCGACTATTCGTTCCCAAATATATAAAGGTTCGATTTATTAAACATTGAACTACTTCTAAGGTTCACAACCTAATCGCACTCGAGAAACGACTAAATTAAACTATGTATAGTTTAGAAACACAATTAGCACGAATTAACTTTAAAATCAATAATAGCAATAATAATCCTTTTAAATAAAATTATCATTCACATAAGTACATTAGTTAATAATTTAACTCGTATAGTTACTAAAAATATGATTTTTATAACGTAGAAAGCAAAACAGGCAGGTTAACTTAAAACAAACAAGGCGGGTCTTACACTCTTCCCCCTTTAAAAGAATTTTGTCCTCGAAATTCCAAACCTAAGTTCGTTCATTCTGAGAATGTACGCACACAACTATGATTAACACGGTAGGTTTCCAAAAGGTTTCATTTTGCAATCACTACATCTTTTAAATCAAAAGAAAAGCCTTATGGTATCTAGTCTCCTCCTCGCCAATCCTCTTCAAGCGTCTACTCACTCTATTTAGGCGCCGAGGGCAAATTGCATCGAAGAGGGGCAAATGGGTGGCATGGAAACCGTATTGGGTTTGTTTCGGAAAAAAATAAACATAGACCTTCGAATGTCTAGACTCAATTTGCATAGCAAGCAATAATTCTATGCATATGCATCTATAAGTGGGCATCTAAAGGCATGACAATCGGGACAATGATATCTTAAGGTCATATACTAGTAGTCTCATTCTAAAACATGAATTCAGGTCACTTTGCGGATCACAATATTTAACTTAGAGATTCCTATAACACATTAGAATAATAAGAACACCACCTAGCACCGCATAGCATTATTTAAGTACAATAGCATCACATAGTATTGCAAAGTTCTTAAGCCTAAGAGTTAGATGTAACATGAAACCGGCTAAGGCACATATGGCAAGTAATTCACAAAATGAAAGTATATATAACTGACATTCCTATGTCTGTACATCAATCCCAGCTAATTTTTAGGCCTTTCATTCATGACAACTTATTCAGGACATGCTAAACTTGTATGAAGGGGTTAACTTAATTAGGTTTATTCTAAAACATGAAGATATTAAGTCAATCTAAGGTTAAATCATTTACTAGAAGGTTACCATGTCACACTAAGATAGCATAGATACTAATTATGCCATATTGGCAATAAAAGAACTTGAAGTAGCATTCGAATTCACATTGACATCACGTAGGGTTTACAACAGAGCACTGGAAATCCGGAATCACGACTAACATGAACTAGCGTAATCGTGTCGATAAGAACAACTTGGAGAAGGAAATGCTGAGGCAGGAATGTAAGTCGATGATTTCGACAGTGTGAAGTCTTTCCCTAGGGTTCTTACTTGGGGATGATCGTCTCTGAAGTCATAGATTCATACAAATGAATGGTTATGCTCCTAGATGAGTCCTAGGTCTCTAGCTTATGGGCCAACATGCTTTCGCTGTGCTGCTCTGATCAAACATACAAAGGCAAGAATGTGTGAATGCAGGTTTCTAAGGTCGTCTCATCATGCTTCTATATGTGTGTATACAGCTATTCAGCTATGACGTGGAATCATAGAATTCACGGAATGCAAGCAGCAAGTCAGAGGTTATGCTATATCATGAATTGCCAAACTTAGATAATCCGAATAATCAAGTCACATACCAATCTGACTCAAGTCAAGCTCATTCACTAGCATACAAAATCGAAGCATTTCAAAATTGAGTTACTTAACCAGAGGGTTTTCATTTCATAGCAAGACAATAGAGACATCACACAGTATCACTTGGCGTCATAAGAAATTCTTAAGACATGCAAATTCATGGGGTCATCACATAGAAAGAACACCTAGAATTGTATATACGCGTACAATCCCCCTTTGTAACCTGTGGTCAATGGCTTGCCCTAAACACCGTCCAATTTAGGAAGGATTGGTGTCCAGCTTCTAGGGTTGTTTGCATATGGTTGACATTACTGGTCTTATAGGTATGTGTTGAGGTCTTATGAGGTATACCCATCCCACAGGTGATCATAGGATTCTCACTGTAGGTCGCTTACCTTAGTAGGGATCATTTACTATGAACAATTCCAAAGTCTGCTAGGTTCTTCCTACCTTTCGCTTTCTAGGTGTATTAGGGTTCGTTCGAGCCAAAACATCGTCACCCTATTCACGAATAACAATCCATATAGTAGAATGCAAGTAATGCACAGTTTAGGCAACAATGGTAAGAAAGGGGAACAGTAGGTATTCTTACGCAATGTTTAACGAAATCCTACCACTGCCATTTAGTTTTTTAAGCATGCATGCGAAAATATCTCCTAATTTCACTCAGGCACTTCAAAATTCACAATACCTAGGTACCATTTAGTAGGATTATCAATCATAGCAACTAATTTCCCATCATTCCTTTCCTAGCCCATTACAAAGGATTTCTATCGTTGTACACATCTTGGCACATACACATTTACAAGCAACATTTGATACACATAAGGGCGCGTATTTATGAATCTAAACTCCCTTATTATTACTAACGGAAAGCTAATCCTTCGATGTAAGATAAACTTAGCTCGACAGTCAAACGGCATTAACATCTCAAAATCTGGAGTTTCAAAGGATGAAAAATAGTTTAACTATTTCGAATCTCTTGGCCTTTAATAAAAGGATGATTAATTGCTTCTAGCTCTCTCTCTACCAACCTTCGAGTACGTCCGCTCACTTCATTATGGGGCCCGAGGAGCAAATCGTACTTCAGGGGCAAAGATGACTTTAGAGAAAGATTTTTCAATCGTTTGAGTTTAAATCGACGCGCTTGAACTATTGATTGTCTTATCAGAGCACACGAAGAAAACATTTACCATTCAAAACATCACTTAGCTCACACAAGAACACAGAAATGAATTGGGCTCACATCCTAACACATGGCTTAAATTTTATTTGATCGACTTAACCGGATCGCATAAAAGTCAATCAGTGAAGTCATTTAGCACATGAGGAACACATTATACTGATGGAGCACTCACAACTTCACCTCAAGGTGAGGAGATATTTGACTCCTATACTAACGCCCAACTCACCACTTTCATTAAATCGACCTAGCGAGCCTCACACAAGTCGCAAATGGCCATACTATAAGGCACACTTGCGCACAAAGCAGGCATATGTCACATAACCACGAAGTGTTCCTAGGCGAATATATGAAATGCAAGACTCAGGTTGCGGCCTATGGTCACAGGACGTTTGCTCTGATACCATCAATTGTAACACCCCCAACCCCTACGGTCGGAAGCGCTATGTTTTCTTAACTTTCTATTTGAATCCCGGGGTGAAACGGACGGAGTTTTCCCTAGAAACTGACCGTTTCCAGGCTAAAAGCCTTACAATAAGTCTCTGCAAATCAACGGAAGCGTAAAACATTTAAAAGAAGCTCAACAGCCACATGCCGGAGTTCATAACTCAACGAGCAACTCGCTTGAAGTACGCCAAATAGAATAGTTCATTAATGCAGGAAAAATAAAAGATACAACTCAACGATCTACACACCAGAGTGCTGGGGTTTACATCCCAAAATACAGCTAATTTCAAGTAAAGACATCTAACTAATCAGATAGTTGCCTCACACGGCCATACAAAGCAACTCATAAACAATATGCATTATATGAGCTAGAAAACTTAGTTTACAACAATTACAAACTAGGAATACATTCTATTACATCATTAAACTAGTGAGCCTACTTCTATATGGCACACATAACTTTTTTTCAATCAGAGGTAAACTTCAACTCCGCAAAAGTGGCTTGGCTTTCACCTGTCACAAAGAAAACCTGGGAAAAAAGGGAAAAGAGTAGTGGGATGAACAACCACACGCTCAGTGAGTGTCCCCCGACCCCTTTAAAACCAAAACCGTTGCAGGCAATAATATCTTTAATAGTCACATATCACGCAATCATACTTTACTATCATATTATGCATTCATAAAATTCTTATGGAAGTATCACTAACCATAAACTTCACTTTAACCACTCAAGCACATTTCTAGGTCTCTAAATGACCAAATTTCTTTACTAACACGCAGTCAAACACTTAAGCGAGCAGCGAAGCTAAGCACAGAACTTACTTTCATAGATTATGTGATATAATTCATGATTTATGCTTTATCTATCTAATTTACTCATATGAGATGCTAAACATATGAAGCAGAGATTATGCCACGAACTTTCGTTAGCTAAGCATGCACTTTCAAACTCATATGCTCGATGCATTACAAGGGTATGACCAGGCTGTACTTGGAATTTCATTTATACTGCACTTAGATTCTTATTCACATGATGTGCACTTAGCCTCCTTAGGCTCATATTCTTCATAGAATCTCTTTCATATTGGTCTCATAATGACCCTTAAAGACTTTTTTCTTAAATACTTAAAAAGGCAAAACGCCGACTGCTTTTCTTACTTATTAAGAAACTACTCTGGGCATAAGATCATCATAGAGTGCTAGTTGGGAGAGATCTACGCATAATCCCAGTGAGATTAACTCACACGAAGCTCTTATTCCCGGGATGGCAACTAACTTTTGGAACTTAACCCTCGTCAGGGTCTCTAGGGATTACTCCCTACGCTAGGGATTCCCCCGTTCAAGCAAGTACACTCCCATCTATTATCCTAAGCACTTATCATAGCCATTTAAACTAGTCATAATGACTGATAAGTTTGTTGCCTCTCACAGCGAAATCCTTTATCATGCAACTCACGCCTTTGTAAAACTCTTTGGGAATTCCCTCGTTCAATCGAGTTCACTCCCACAATTGTATTCATTTAGCTAAAATAGGCTATCATGCACTAGTAATTATGGCTACTATTATTTCAAAACATGAAATCCTTCTTTTTCAAAACTCACCCTTATGCAAGTAATCAAACTTAATGACATAGAAAGGGTAGGGGTGCACATGTGCACATTCAAACACTTCATAATTCAACCAACACAATCTGCCACACATGGCCTCGCAATCCACACGATTGTAATAATCATAACCGAGACTCCCTCCTCACATAGCAACCGACCACAGGACCTCGAACCACTCATAGTTCTACCTCGAACCGTCCAGCTGCCATCTTCGTTTCAATTTCGCAATATGGTATTCTAATCATTATGACATACTGCAAAGCGATATGTAAACTTACATAACTTACCAATGCTTAACTTATTGAACAAACAAATAACAATAAGCAGTGCGCTGCAGCCAACAGTTATAACCATACATACATACATACATACATACATACATATATATATATATATATATATATATATATATATATATATATATATATATATATATATATATATATATATATATATATTCATACAACAGTAACTTGAAATGAACGCTTAATAAGCTGAGTTAAACTAACTAAGTAAGAAACATGATTGCATTCATGTATTGCTATTGAGGGGTAAACATGCTCATTTCGTCATTCGAATATTGTTTCCAAGCTACTTCACAAGCATAATTCAACTAAATAGACAAGCATCGATTTGAGGCATGCATTCATCATTTCGAGGTTACGTTTCAAGCCTAATTAACCCATTTAAGCATAATACGATTCAAGGCATGGGTTTATTACATTGAAGTTGCTATTCAAGTCTAAACTTAAGCATAACACGATTCAAGGCGTTTGTTTATTGCATCGAAGTTACCATTCAAGTCAGATTTTCACTCATTTCGAAGCTAATTTTCAGGCATGTATTAACTAAATAAACATGCATCGATGCTAAGTGTTCACATTTTATTTCGAAGCTACTAATCAAGTATGAGTTAACTAAATGAACATGTATCGATGCTAAGTGTTCACATTTCCTTTCGAAGCTATTAATCAAGCGTAAATAAACTAAATATACTTGAATCGATTCTAAACATGCATAATTCATTTTGAAGCTATTTTTTAAGCGTGGACTAACTAAACTAACATTTATCGATTCAAAGCCACTTTCGGATATTAATCAACTAAACTAACATTTAACGGTTGGAAGTCATTTTCAGGCATAAACTAACTAAACTTAACATGCATCGCAACTTAAAGGTTAAAATAATTTCGAAACTACTAATACTTAGGAGGCGAGAAACACCCACCTGGATTTCAAGCTAAGGACTCGTTCTAAGGGCTTTCGACTGCTGTTATGAATGTTTAGGAACCCAAAAAATGACCCCTATTGGCTGCTAATCTCAGACCCAGACAAACTAACCTAGGCCCTATTTTCCCTGCTGCTGTTTCATGCCCAGACCGCTCAGCGGCCGGTGAGGGGGCCGCCGCCACTAGCGCCAACTGCTCTGGCTGCCCGCCATCAACATCGCATTGCGGTCGTCCCGGTCCCCTCTTTCTCATTGCTCCATCGCCTTACTCGATCTCTCCCACTCACTCTCTCTGTCGTGGTGTGGCGGAAGGTTGGCACAAAGGTGCGTCCACTGCTGGCCAGCCGCGGGTGTGGCAGTGGTGCACCGGCACCCCCCTCTCTCTGGTGTGGGAGGTCGGGGAGAGGGTTGGTGAAAACCCCAGAAGAACACCCCCTCCCCCTTGCTCATATCTTCATGGGCAACAGAAGGAAAGAAGGGGCTTTGCCCCTTTTACTTTTTTTTTTTGGGCCTTAACCTGATCAATAATTGGTACTGCTAGTCTAGTTTGTATCCCGAACTCTAAACCCAAATCGTTGACACGACATTCTGTCAACTATTCATTCCCAAATATATAAAGGTTCGATTTATTAAACATCAAACTACTTCTAAGGTTTACAACCTAATCGCACTTGGGAAATGACTAAATTAAACTATCGATATACTCTAGAGACACAATTAGCACGAATTAACTTTAAAATCAATAATAGCAATAATAATACTTTTTAATAGAATTATCATTCACATAACCACATCAGTTAATAATTTAACTCGTATAGTTACTAAAAATACGATTTTTATAACGTAGAAAGCTAGACAGGCAGGTTTACTTAAAACAAAGAAGGCGGGTCTTACACTCTTTCCCCTTTAAAAGAATTTCGTCCTCGAAATTCTAAACCTAAGTTCGGTTATTCTGAGAATGTACGCATATAACTATGATCAACACGGTAGGTTTCCAGAAGGTTTCACTTTGCAATCACTACATCTTTTAAATCAAAAGAAAAGGCTTATGGTATCCAGTCTCCTCCTTGCCAATCCTCTTCGAGCGTCTACTCACTCTATTTAGGTGCCGAGGGCAAATCGCATCGAAGAGGGGCAAATGAGTTGGCATGGAAACCGTGTTAGGTTTGTTTTGAAAAAAAATGAACATAGCCCTTCGAATGTCCAGACGCAATTTGCATAGCAAGCAATAATTATATGCATATGCATCTATAAGTGGGCATCTAAAGGCATAACAATCGGGACAATGACATCTTAAGGTCATACACTAGTGGTCTCATTCTAAAACATGAATTCAGGTCACTTTTGGGATCACAATGGTTAACTTAGAGATTCCTATAACACATTAGAATAATAAGAATGTCACATAGCACCGCATACCATTATTTAAGTACAATAGCATCACATAGTATTGCATAGTATCAGCAATTCAACGTTCTTAGGCCTAAGAGCTGGATGCAACATGAAACTGGCTAAGGCCACATATGGCAAGCCATTCACAAAATGAAAGCATATATAACTGACATTCCTATGCCTATACATCAATCCCAACTAACTTTCAGGCCTTTCATTCATGACAACTTATTCAGGACATGCTAAAGTTGCATGAAGGGGTTAACTTAATCAGGCTTGTTCTTAAACATGAAGATATTAAGTCAATCTAAGGTTAAATCATTTACTAGAAGGATACCACGCCACACGAAGATAGCAGAGATACTAATTGTGCCATATTGGCAATAAAAGAACTTGGGGTAGCATTCGAATTCACATTGACATCACAGAGGGTTTACAACAGAGCACTAGAAATTCTGAATCACGATTAACATGAACTAGCATAATGTCGATAAGAACAACTTGGAGAAGGAAATGCTGAGATAGGAATGTAAGTCGATGATTTCGATGGTAGGGAGTCTTTCCCTAGGGTTCTTACTTGGGCTGATCATCTCTGGAGTCATAGATTCACACAAATGAATAGTTATGCTCCTAGATGAGTCCTGGGTCTATGGCTTATGGGCCGACATGCTTCTACTGAGCTACTCTGGTCAAACATACAAAGGCAAGAATGTGAGAATGCAGGTTTCTAAGTTTGTCTCATCATACTTCAATATGTGTGTATGTAGTTATTTAGCTATTCCGTGGAATCATAGAATTCACGAAATGCAAGCAACAAGTCAGAGGTTATGCCATGTCATGAATTACCAAACTTAGATAATCTGAACAATCAAGTCACATACTAATCCGACTCAAGTCAAGCTCATTCACTAGCATACAAAATCGAAGCATTTCAAAACTGAGTTACCTAACCAGGAAGTTTTCATTTCATGGTAAGGCAATAAAGACATCACACAGCATCACTTGGTCATAAGAAATCCTTAAGACATGCAAACTCACAGGCTCGTCACATAGAAAGAACACCTGAAATTGTATATATGCGTGCAATCCCCTTTGCAACCTGTGGTCAATGGCTTGCCCTAAACACCATCCAATTTAGGAAGAATTAGTGTCCAGCTACTAGGGTTGTTTGTATATGGTTGATATTACTGGTCTTGTAGGTACGCGTTGAGGTCTTATGAGGTACACCCATCCCACAGGTGATCATAGGATTCTCACTGTAGGTCGCTTAACTTAGTAGGGATCATTTACTATGAACAATTCCAAAGTCTGCTAGGTTCTTCCTACCTTTCGCTTTCTAGGTGTATTAGGGTTCGTTCGAGCCAAAACATCGTCACCCCATTCACGAATAACAATCCGTATAATAGAATGCAAGTAATGCATGGTTTAGGCAACAATGGTAAGAAAGGGGAACAGTAGGTATTCTTATGCAATGTTTAACGAAATCCTACCACTAGCATTTAGTTTTTCAAGCATGCATGCGAAAATATCTCCTAATTTCACTCAAGCAATTCAAAATTCACCACAGTGAGGTACTATAGCAACTAATTTCTCATCATTCCCTTCCTAGCCCATTACGAAGGATTTCTATCATCGCACACATCTTGGCACATACACATTTACAAGCAACATTTGATACACATAAGGGCGCGTATTTATGAATCTAAACTCCCTTATCATTACTAACGGAAAGCCAATCCTTCGGTATAAGATAAACTTGGCTCGGCAATCAAACGGCATTAACATCTCAAAATCTGGAGTTTCAAAGGATGAAAAATAGTTTAACTATTTCGAATCTCTTTACCTTTAATAAAAGGATGATTAATTGCTTCTAGCTCTCTCTCTACCAACCTTCGAGTACGTCCGCTCACTTCATTATGGGGCTCGAGGAGCAAATCGTACTTCAGGGGCAAAGATGATCTTAGAGAAAGATTTTTCAATCGTTTGAGTTTAAATGGACGCGCTTGAACTATTGATTGTCTTATCAGAGCACACGAAGAAAACATTTACCATTCAAAACATCACTTAGCTCACACAAGAACACGGAAATGAATTGGGCTCACATCCTAACACATGGCTTAAATTTTATTTGATCGGCTTAACTGGATCGCATAAAAGTCAATTAGTGAAGTCATTTAGGAAATGAGGAACACATTATACTGATGGAGCACTCACAACTTCACCTCGAGGTGGAGAGATATTTGACTCCTATACTAATGCCCAACTCACCACTTTCACTAAATCGACCTACGCGAGCCTCACACAAGTCGCAAATGGCCATACTATAAGGCACACTTACACACAAAGCAGGCGTATGTCACATAACCACGAAGTGTTCCTAGGCGAATATATGAAATGCAAGACTCAGGTTGCGGCCTATGGTCGCAAGACCTTTGCTCTGATACCATCAATTGTAACACCCCAAGCCCCTACGGCCAAGGGCGTTACGTTTTCTTAACTTTCTATTTGAATCCCGGGGTGAAACGGATGGAATTTCCCCTAAAAACTGATCGTTTCCAGGCTAAAAGCCTTACAATAAGCCCCTGCAAATCAACGGAAGCGTAGAACATTTAAAAGAAGCTCAACGGCCACACGCTAGAGTTCATAACTGAATGAGCAACTCGCTCCTACACCAAATAGAATAGTTCATTAATACAGGAAAAATAAAAGATACAACTCAACGGTCTCCACAACCGGAGTACTGGGGTTTACATCCTAAAACATAGCTAATTTCAAGTAAAGATATCTAACGAATCAGATGGTTAGCTCACACGGCTATGCAGAGTGACTCATAAACAATATGTATTATATGAGCTAGAAAACTTAGTTTATAACAATAACAAACTAGGAATACGTTATATTACATCATTAAACTCGTGAACCTACTTCTATATGGCACACATAACTCTTTTTCAATCATGGGTAAACTTCAACTCTGCATAAGTGGCTTGACTTTCACCTGTCACAAAGAAAACCTGGGGAAAAAGGGGAAAGAGTAGTGGAATGAGCAACCACACGCTCAGTGAGTGTCCCCTGACCCCCCTAAAACCAAAACCATTGCAGACAATAATACCTTTATAGTCACATATCACATAATCATACTTTTCTATCATATTGTGCATTCATAAAATTCTTATAGAAGTATCACTAACCATAAACTTCACTTTAACCACTCAAGCACATTTCTAGGTCTCTAAATGATTAAATTTCTTTACTAACATGCAGTCAAACACTTAAGCGAGCAGCGAAGCTAAGCACAGAACTTACTTTCATCGATTATGTGATATAATTCGTGATTTATGCTTTATCTATCTAATTTACTCATATGAGATGCTAAACATATGAAGCAGAGATTATGCCACGAACTTTCGTTAGCTAAGCATGCACTTTCAAACTCATATGCTCGATGCATTACAAGGGTATGACCAGGCTGTACTTGGAATTTCATTTATACTGCACTTAGATTCTTATTCACATAATGTGCATGAAAATCTTTCTTTTCTTTTTCTGAAAACACTTTACTTAGCCTCTTTAGGCTCATATTCTTCAAAGAATTTCTTTCATATTGGTCTCATAATGACCCTTAAAAACTTTCCTTCTGAAATACTTAAAAAAGTGAAATGCGGACTGCTTTTCTTACTTATTAGGAAACTACTATGGGAATAAGATCATCATAAAGCGCTGGTTGGAAGAGACCTACACTCAATCCCAGTGAGATTAACTCACACTAAGCTCTTACTCCCGGGATGGCAACTAGCTTTTGGACCTTAACCCTCATCAGGGTCTCCAGAGATTACTTCCTAGGCTAGGGATTCTTCCGCTCAAGCAGGTTCACTCCCATCTATTGTCCCTAAGCACTTATCTTAGCCATTTAAACTGGTCATAATGATTAATAAGTTTGCTGCCTCTCACAACGAAATCCTTTATCATGCAACTCACTCCTTTATAAAACTCTTTGGGGATTCCCCCGTTCAAGCAAGTTTACTCCCAAAACTGTATTCATTTAGTTAAAATAGGCCATCATGAACTAGTAATTATGGCTACTATCATTTCAAAACATAAAATCCTTTTTTTTCAAAAGTCACCCTTATGCAAGTAATCAAACATAATGACATAGAAAGGGTAGGGGTGCACATGTACACATTCAAACACTTCATAATTCAACCAACATAATCAGCCACACATGGCCTCGTAATCCACACGATTGTGGTAATCACAACCGAGACTCCCTCCTCACATAGCAACCGACCACAGGACCTCGAATCACTCATAGTTCTACCTCAAACCGTCCAACTGCCATCTTTGTTTCAATTTCAGAATCTAGTATTCTAATCATTATCATGTACTGTAAAGCGATATATAAACTTACATAACCTGCCAATGCTTAACTTATCGAACAAACAAATAACAATAAGCAGTGTGCTATAGCCAATGATTACAACCATACATACATATATATATATATATATATATATATATATATATATATATATATATATATATATATATATATATATATATGTATGTATATTCATACAATAGTAACTTAAAACGAATGCTTAGTAAGCTGAGTTAAACTAACTAAGCAAGAAACACGATTACATTCATGTATTGCAATTGAGGGGTAAACATGCTCATTTCGTCATTCGAATGTTGTTTCCAAGCTACTTCACAAGCATAATTCAACTAAATAGACAAGCGTCGATTTGAGGCGTCCATTCATCGTTTTGAAGTTACATTTCAAGCCTAATTAAGCAATTTAAGCCTAATACGATTCAAGGCATTCATTTACTATATCGAAGTTACTATTCAAGTCTAATTAAGCCACTTAAGCATAACACGATTCAAGGCATTCGTTTATTACATCGAAGTTACCATTCAAGTCAAATTTTCAGGCATGTATTAACTTGGTATACTTGAATCGATTCTAAACATGCATAACTCATTTCGAAGCTAATTTTCAGGCATGTAATAACTAAATAAACATATATCGACGCTAAGTGTTCGCATTTTATTTCGAAGCTATTAATCATGCATAAATTAACTAAATAAACATGTATCGATACTAAGTGTTCACATTTCCTTTCGAAGCTACTAATTAGGCATGAGTTAACTAAATAAACATGTATCGATGCTAAGTGTTCACGTTTCCTTTCGAAGCTATTAATCAGGCATGAATAAACTAAATATACTTGAATCAATTCTAAACATGCATAATTTATTTCGAAGCTATTTTTCAAGCATGAACTAACTAAACTAACATATATCGATTCAAAGCCACTTTTGAGTATTAATCAACTAAACTAACATTTAATGATTGGAAGTCATTTTCAGGCATAAACTAACTAAACTTAACATGCATCGCAACTTAAAGGTTAAAACAATTTCAAAACTACTAATACTTAACAGGCGAGAAACACCCACCTGGATTCCAAGCTAAGGACCCATTCTAAGGGCTTGCGAGTGCTGTTGTGAATGTTCAGGAGCCTAGAAACCCACCCCTATTGGCTGCTAATCTTAGACCCAGACAAACCAACCCAGGTCCTGGTTTTCCTGCTACTGTTCCGTGCCCAGACCGCTCACCGGCCGGTGAGGGGGCCGCCGCCACTAGCACCGACTGCCCTGGCAGCCCGCTGTCACTATCGCGTCGCCACCATCCCGATCCCCTCTCTCTCGTTGCTCCATCGCCTTACTCGATCTCTCTCCCTCTCTCTCTCTCTCTGTCATGGTGTGGCGGAAGGTTGGCACAGAGGTGCGTTGACTGCCGGCCAGCCGTCGGCATGGCAGCGGCGCAGCGGTGCCCCCCTTTCTCTCTCTCTAGTGTGGGGGGTCGGGGAGAGGGTTGGTGAAAACCACAGAAGAATACCCCCTTTCCCTTGCTCGTGTCTTTGTGGGCAGCTGAAGGAGAAAAGGGGCTTTGCCCCTTTTACTTTTTTTTTTTAGGTCTTAAGCTGATCAATAATTGGTACTGCTATTCTAGTTCATATCCCGAACTCTAAACCCAAATCATTGATACGACCTTCTGTCGACTATTCGTTCCCAAATATATAAAGGTTCGATTTATTAAACATCGAACTACTTCTAAGGTTGACAACCTAATCGCACTCGAAAAACGACTAAATTAAACTATTGGTATAGTTTAGAGACACAATTAGCTCGAATTAACTTTAAAGTCAATAATAGCAATAATAATCCTTTTTTAATAAAATTATCGTTCACATAAGCACATTAGTTAATAATTTAACTCGTATAGTTACTAAAAATATGATTTTTATAATGTAGAAAGCAAGACAAGCAGGTTAACTTCAAACAAAGAAGGTGGGTCTTCTATAATATATATATATATACACACAGAACACATACATACATACATACATACATACATTATATATATATATATAGATATATATATATATATATATATATATATATATAGATATATATATATAGATATCTATACACACGGCGGTATGTATATATATACATGCATATATATATATATTATATATATATATATATATATTTATATATATATGTGTGTGTGTGTGTGTGTGTATAATATATATGTACATATATGTACATACATATATATATATATATATATATATATATATATATACGTATGTATGTATATATATACATACATATATATATATATATGTATATATATATATAAATTTATATATATATATTTACAGATATATACGTATGCAGACACATATTGAATGGACAAGGGTGGTCTCATAAGGGTTTATAGAAGATCTACCCATGACTTTTTCAAAAGGAAAAAAACAAGAGAAGAGAAATGGAAATTTTTTTGGGGGCTCTCAAAATCTTCACAACAAAACATCTTAAGGGGACAAGTGAAAACCTCTATGAACCAAATCACCTAAGAACCAAAGGCGCTCAGTGCACGTGGCTAAAATGGACACATTAAGAGTCTAAATTCTTGTTCTTAGCAAATACATAACAACTCTAACACTTGAATGATAAGGAAGCTAAAATTTGAAACTCACATTAGGAATGCGAAACTCTCTCCTGTTGTCTTTACTAATAGGAAGCTTTCACTCAAAATATCACTCCATCAATACAACCTACCTGTTGACCCAATTAATGTGCAAGGATTTGATTATAACAATCCAAATATACTGGTCAATACATTATGCATGAGTTGTGTGTTGAGACAGGATCCGGAAAATACTTGGAGTGGTTCGAATGAGCATGAAGCATCAAAGTCAATACATGTGCAAAGAGTACATCTGATAACAAGAGTCTTAGGCTTGGTATTTGTTTTAATTTTAGATTCTTATTAATATGCAAATTAGAAGGTCCTTGATTTAGCGTTTGCTTGGAATGGTTTTTAAGTACTTCAAAACACTACCTCAGAACAGTTCTGAGAAGTCAGAACTACAGTGTTTTGACGTCAAAGACAAAAACGAGTTTCAAGGTTTAAAATGATTTTTGACTGTCGAATTTCTTGAAATAATTAGGATTAATTTTCTGATGTAAGTTGAGTCTAAAAAAAGGTTTCTCTCTTTGAAGATAATGATGAAAAGATTTTATCCTATTTTTAAGAAAAGAATATTTATCAAGTAGAGAGATTTTAGGGGCTTGAGAGATGTTATCCTATTTTTAAGGGAAGAATATCAAGTGGAAAGACTTTAGAAGTTTGATTGTTAGAGTTATTGAGTGGAGTTAATCTTCTCTGTTTCCTAATCTTGCGGCACAAACATCCACTCACACCTCTATATTTAAGTCACCTCTCTCCTCAAGGTTTTTTCAAGGTTTTCCAAGGGTTAAAAATTGTCTTTGTGAATCTGTATTTTTTGAGAGAAAGCCTTCAAAGAAAGTGCTAAATCGAGTCTTCAATATTGGTATAATAGGTTTGTATTGTACCTTACGTTCAGCTTGTTTAGAAGCATTCAAGTAAGGTGTTCTTCTTTTCCTCTTTTTGTCACGCCCCCAAATTAAACATGTTTCACTGTTTATATTCTCCTCAATAAATCACTCACTTGTAATCTAATAAATCCAATGATAGGGGCGTTACTGCCGTCCCAAAGGACAAGGCTTAAAGTTTGTGTCCTAGAATAACACAGTTAAGCATAGCTTCAATCATACACATACACACCTGATCAATCTATATATAATCAACTGTTAACCAACATAAGGTTTTTACACTATAGTAAAAACAATTCACCGTGAAATCTGCATCTCCATCCACTGAAGATTTCATTATACAACTCTAAAAATAAGCATACACTGTATCAGTATTGATCCATCCAGATTTCCTTGCTTAACTTATTGTCTTCCGCTGGTTTACTAGCATGAAGACGATTCTTTGAGCATTTGCCTTAAACAAAACATAAAAAACATTTCAAACTGTGAGCCGAAGCTTAGTACGTGCATTCCTGAATTGTTAAATGATCGTTAAAACACTGATTGGGCCCGCTTTGCAATTCATTTAAGCTCAAAACAGGGAATGAGATGAATATAAAACTGCATTGCTAATTATTATCTGATAGTGAATCCCTTGATACTGTTACGATCTATAGATAGATGTACACCTGCCAAGCCGATCGGGGACATGGCCTAAAGCCGCACAAGTAACTAAAGGGCGAATGCCCTATAGATGATAACTGACGGGGTCACTAATTAACTGATAAATCACTGTGTAAACTGATTCATTGATGTACTTATCAAAATATGATAATGTTGATAAATACACTTTGATTTCCAAAGATACAGGCAACGGACGTACCTAAAGTCTTTAAAATGATATTTCACTTGATAATACGTAGGCACAAAGGAAAATGATAGACTAGGCCCCGATTCTGCTAAAGAAATGTAATTATATGTAAATGTAGTTAGTAAACCATGTTCACTGACATAATTTGTAACTTTAATGGAAATTGATTTATTTAAAAAGAATTTTACAATTCCAATAATGCAATATAAGATAAGTTAAACCAAAATGAACTGAATCAGTTAGGGTTATTAAACTTGAAATACAATAAATTGAAGCAAAATAGACCAAATAGAAATGACTGAGGTGATAATGAAAAGATTTAAACTGATATAAATGAAATATGGATTTCTGATATTTTTGACACGGATAATGAAAAGTGTGATGCTTCTAAAATGGATAATAGAATGGTTAATGCCTCTGAAATGGATAATGGAAGGTTGAATGCCATGAGGGGTGTTGTGAGGTTCATAAAAGCTCAAATAACCTCAGTTGATCCAATAGACACTAATTTGAGTCATTACTACGCCCACTTCTCAAATTTCATTTTCATGCTCACTTAACTCGGCTTTTAAACCCAAGTAAGCTTCCATACATAATCAAACTTATTGAACTCACTACACTTTGTAATTTCCTTGCAATATCCATAATTATATAGAAACTACTGAAAATATTTTCAAATGTCACAATTTCTGCATTCACTCATTTACCGTTTGGTGGTCTGCATTAGAAAAATCCATATCATTCACTCCCGACCTCCAAATAAGATGTAAAACCCTAATATGAAAAGCTCATAATGTCCACTAAAACTTTTATTTAGGACACAAAGCATGATTCACATAGCAATGCCCCTAAAATTAGGGTGAAACACCGACGTGCACAATTTCAGTTCAATCTGCGCAGTCGTAGCAAAACGACCATAACTGTTTCCACAGAACTCGGATTAAGGCGATTTAAAATGCATGTGAAAGATAACGCACCAAAAAGCACAAATTTTTAATGAGCCAATTAATACCAGTTTTTTCGTAAATTTCACTGTTCAAAACTGCTCTCAGTTTCGATGTATTCTGCACAGTCTTCAGTGAAGTGGTCATAACTTTGTCCACACAACTCAAAATTAAGTAATTCTAAAGCCTATTGAAAGCTAACGCATCAAGCTATCACTCCACCAAAAATCATGAATTTTCAATATGCCAATTAATACCAGTTTTCTCCCAAAGTGACCCCTATTTTGGGTCTGTATATAGCTCAATCAGCACATTTTTGCAAGCTTTTCTTCACATTCCCCCCCAACTAAAATCACACTTTAATCATCTAAAACCACACCAACATTACCATAATCATTTATAATACTAAAGATCACCAAAATTAAACCAACCCTCAAAGTTCATCAACCTTGAACACAAAGCTTACATGATCATGCGTTGATTCATCTTTGCGCATAGCTTATTCAATCCACTCTTAACCAAGCAAGATAAAATATCCAACTAGCACTTAATTGTATTAATAAAACATGATCCATGAATAAATTCATCATAAATCTAAAACTAAACAAGATTAGGCTAGAGTATTTACCTTGCTCTGAGCTTAAAGGAGAGATGGAAGAGGTCGTTGATGTTGAGAGGGTGATGGCTGTGGTGTCGGGCGGTAGGACTGGTGGTTGGTGGCTGCCTGGCTGGTGGCAGAAGGAGGTTGGCCAGAATAGTGGGGGGGCAGCCGTAGGGTGGAGGAGAAGAAGAAGAAGAAAGCCTTGAAGAAGAAGAAGAAGAAAGCCTTGTGATTTTTTTTGTTTGTGTTTGAGTCTTGTTTGATTACTTAGATGACAAACCCTAAAAGAATACTTGGCTGAGATTATCTCTTGCAAAAAGGAGCTTAAGCCAATGGATATTCAACACACACAATATTACTTAGCCAAGCAAAATAAAGTAGTAGCTTGTTGGGCCGAAATTGGGCCTAAATGAGCTTAGGCCCAAAAAATATACTTTATGCGAGTGATTTTTTTTTTGTAGCTCGAAATTAAATTTTTGTAATGTCATGAAAAATAATTTAATCTTTTAACCCATAACTATCGAGGCCCAATATCAATTTCTCCGAAAAATTATTTTCGGTAAATGAAACTCGAATTGCAAAGTGGAGCCCTAAATGAATTCTCCCAACTGAGATGATTAAATGAGATAAATAAATGTGAAAAATTAATAACATAGCTTAATTAAATAAATAAATATGATTTAGCGTTGGGCTATTACAGCCTTCCCCCCTTAAAGTGTTTCGTCCTCGAAACGTATGAACGTTGACGATCATGCAAGGTGATTTCAAATAAATATGAGTACTTGGTTTTCACTTCTTACTCAGTTTCCCGAGTAGCTTCTGGGGAGGTATGATTTGCACAAGGCAATTTGATTTAAGGTATCTGCTTGATACTTAACTGCTTAATCCTGTGATCCAATATCTGAATTGGATGCTCTTGAACACAAGACCCTCAATGACTGCAATGGATTTAATTATGACAGCATGGTCAGGATCGGAAACGTACTACCTGAGTTCTAAGGTAAGGAGCACAGAACATGTTATGTACATGTTTGAGTTACATAGGCAGATCTGGTAGACAAGTTATGAAATTCGACCTTTCAATGAACTGATATGGTCCAAAACATCTTGGCCTCAATTTGGGTCGTAGCGCAACCTCCTTACACCCTTAGTTGGTGAGACTTTCTGAAAAACTTTATCATATACCGAAAATTCTAGAAATCTCCTTCCTTTATTAACATAGCTTTTCTGTTGGTTCCAATGGTATGCTTGCCAGAGTCTTCTGAGATATGCCGCCTTATTGAATGCTGAAGAAGATCTTCATGACTCAAAAGATGATTTTGTTGTCAATGTCCGCCGTCATTTTATCCTGATGTTTCATGTGGGATTCTCTACTAATGCTATCACAACGTTGACCACTGGGAGTTCCATACCTTCTTTAAATGCAAATGTTGGTCATAGGTCATGAAGTATTACAGGCTCCAACTCAGAAGAGTTGGATCCATTGATATTTTTAGATGCTTGCCTATCCATTTTAGGATGATAAGAACTGCTAAAGTTCAATTTAGTTCCAAAGGCTCTTTGAAGTGTTTGCCAAAACCGGCTTAAAACCTCTGATCTCTATCAGACACTATATCTGAGAGAATCCTATGATAAAGTCCATTGAAATTGAATTTCTTTCCCAAGATTTTGCTCTATTCTTTGGAGGTCAGGATCGCTATCCTAATTCACTCTAATTTCCTCCATTAGGGAGGGCTGTAAAATAAGTGTCGGTAATTGAACATTCGCCTTCCTGTGCGACACTAATTAAATGTCAAAGTCCTCAAGCTCTCTTGAGAGATTCAGTTGAGTAATCACCATAGTAACCAAGGTATATTATGCCTTCTTATTCAAGGCACCTGCCACAATATTTCTCTTTTTTGGTTGACATTGGATTTATAAGTGGTCATCTTTTTAATCAATGTCTTTGTCTCAGATTGAGCTCCTTCTGAGTGAAGATATACTTCAAACTTTGATGATCAGTACAAATCTCATAAGGCACTCCTTATAAGTAATGTTTTCAAATTCTCATTGCAAAACCACAATCGCTAGTCTTGGGTTATAAGTGAGGTGCTCTTTTTTTTTTTCCCCTCACAAGACTTGAACTGTCGGGAGGAATAAGGTACCACCGAATCTTCTTGCTAACTTTGTAGCCTGCTTCAACAAATTGGTCAGGGAAGATAATATTTGACAAATCCTCCCTGAAACTTGATAATGCCCTGCTAAAACTCAAAAAGTTTCTAGTCTTAGTGTATTGGTGGGTTTTGGACACTTTATAACTGCTTTCGCCTTTTGCAAATTAACCTTAATCTCATCCTTTGGAACCCCATAATACCATTGCTTCTAACCAGTACTCATGCTTCTTGTATTTGCTATGTTATTGATGTTCCCTCAAGGTCTGCAACACTATCCACAAATGAACAGGATACTCATCTCTGTCCTTGGAGTATTTTAAGATATTTTTTTATAAACACTAACACAACTTGTCTAGATATGGTTTGAAACTTTATTTGTAAGATCCGTAAAGGCTGCAGGGCCATTGATTAGGCCAAAAGCATCACAGTGAATTCATCATGACCCAAACATGGTCCGTAGTGCAGTTTTGGCAATGTATGCAGATATAATGCTAAGTTGATGGTACCCTGACCTGAAATCAATCTTATATACAACTCATGTTCTTTGCAGTTGATCAAATAAGTCACCTACTTGGGGCAATAGGTATTTGCTTTTTGATGGTGATTATGTTCAGCTCTCTGAAAACAATACATAACCGCAAGGTTCCATTCTTCTTCTTTACAAATAGAACTAGGCATCCTATGATGGCACACTTGGATGGTTTGATAAATCTCTTCTGTGATAACTCCTCTAACTGAAACTTCAATTCTTTAAGCTCAATTGGGGCCATAAGATATAAGGTTTTTGAGATAGATTAGGCACTAGCGATTAATTCAATCTCATAATCAATTTCTCTTTGCGGAGCAGTCCCGGTAACTTTTTCGGAAAACTTCTCTGAACTCACAAACTATAGGGATGTCTTCTGCTTTTTCTTCCTTCAGTTGAATGTTACTAGCATAACACCAATACATAATATATCCTTGACATAAGAGCTCATTGGTTTTCATAACAGAATTTGAAGGACAAGATTTTTCTTTTCTTTGCACATGAAACATATTTCTCTCCCTTGTCCATATCTTGAAATAACCTTAGGGTAATCACAATCTATCTTAGCCTCATAACTACAGAACCAGCTCATTTTCGGAATGATATCAAAGTCTGATGAGTCAAAATGAGTCAGAACTCCAAAGAATACTATCCCGCCAACTGTAATGGACACATGTTAATGGGAGGTAGAACACTCAACTTTAGAGTTGTTGGATAACTTGATTCCATAATTGGTTTCTGCATCCTTATTCTCAAGATTCACTTGCATGGTATATCGTGTGAATATAAATGAATGAGTGGCAACTGAATCAATTAATGCACAAAATGGTTTCGAAATTAAAAGAGAGCTTTAGTAACTACTGCACTAGAGGTGGCAGCTTCCTTCTTGCTCAACGCATAAGCCTTTCCTACAGCTGCGAGCCTTAAAAGTGAGAGCCCTTCTCTACAGCCTTCAGTTTTCGGGAACAGGCAGTGATGAGGTGCTTTGGGCTACCGCACCATGTGCATTTATTAGTTTCGACTTAGCAATCCGGAGTGTTGTGGTTAGTTCTTCTACAAATCTACTCGAAGTGAAGTCAGGCCCTAAGAGCCTATTCTTAACAATATTCCACCAAATATCGGTCTCGCCAGTTAGATGAAATGTTCCAATGTTCATCCTTTTATCACCTAGATCTCTATTACAGTGAAAACTTTCTCCATTTCTCGAATCCATTCTTCAGGGTTCACTCGGTTATACTTTCTACTCTAGAGTTCTTTAGCGTGAATCAGCTAAAGAAATTTTTCCAAGGGGTAGTAACCCATCAAAATTTCTCACTAACGCAATCCAAATGCATGACCAAAATTTTGATTATCAAACTTAAGCTTTATGTAATTGATCTTCCATAGGAAACTTAGATTGAATTAGCCAAAAGGTAGACACATCGCGTTTCCCTTAGCGATGGATTCCACAAGTTTGATAATAATCAACCCCCATACAAAGCGTAGTTAAGATATACCTTCGATATAAGCGTGTCACAAAAATATTGTCTATTGACATGGGTGCAACCCAATCATAAACTAGTTACTAGCAGCAATTGGGCTCTTAAAAATAGGAAAAGCTGACCAGAACTGAGGAAGATGAAACATGAGAGTGAATGATGATGCAACTGGATGGGGAGATGTCATGAAGACAAAAAGATAAAGCCCCTGGTCAAATTGAGGAGTATCCAACAGTGGATAATCCAACAAGAGCAATGGCAGATGGTATGTTACCAAAAGGTGCAGTGAAATTTTTTCAAGTGTAATGTCTACCTCACAAATGGAGGTTGAGTCAATGGACTACTTGCAAGAGTTTGGGCAATTTAAGTAAGTCTTGAATTGCAATGCATTGAAGCAAAATGTCTTTCTAAAGTGTCCTTGGTTTCTCTTGTACGGAATCATCGGTAGTCAATTGTTTCAAAACTTTAAGCCTCTCCAAAATCCTATAATTCAGGGGATACTACATCAAGAACCCCCCTATAGCTCGCCTAGATGGGACTCTTGGGCTACATAAAAAAATATTTGCAATCAATGAAGCATACTGAAGTAGTTGCCACTTGGATCCAAGAAAGACACAAAATGACACCCATATGATGGGAAAATATAACCTCAAAGTTGTAGGTACCCACTGACTTGAATAGTCTGAACCATCAGACTTCTAGGCTAAATTTTATTGATCACTGGTCTCTAAATGTACTGTAACATGGGTCATTGGAAAGCTTGCTTTTTGTACTTTGACATAGACTAACTAAAACATCTCTATCTGATGGAAGGCACAGGCTGCAAGTGGACTAAACTCAGACCTTACGCATTAGGATTCTGCCGACTTTGTAGACTTTGACTTGTCTAATAGTTTTGAATGACCAAATGAACTCTAATCCATTTGAAACTTTTTTCATATGAAAGATATCTCCTTAAACTTAAAGTTAGGATGGAAAATCCTTGCGTAAATCATAATGATCATGGACAAAAGTTACTTCAAGGTCAGTACTTGTGCTCTGGTCAAAACTATCAAGTTGATTGAACTTGTGTATTCCGCCGGTACTTGTTTTTTCCTATGCATTTAACCTCAAAATGAGTCAAGGGCCTTTCATAGGACACATTTATAACAACCCCCAACCCTAGGACTAGGAATGTTAGTGATTCTTAAATTTCTGGAGCGAAATGGGCAGAGTATTGCCTGCAAACTAGCCATTTTCCAGGCTTAAAGCCTTACATCCCATCCCCTACATTGAATAGAAGTATAAAAGGATATCAAATCAAGCTCAACAGCTGCATACCGGAGATCAAAACTCTACGAGCCACACGCCCGGAGTAGAAGGGTTTACATCCCAAAAATAAACAATTCTAGCTAAAAGGATGCATACCATTCAGATGAGTGGCTCATATAACCATACTTACCTAAATGCATTAAAGCACCCTCAACTTGTTATTCAAAATCTCTGTCAAATCTGCTGCTTGAGATCAAACTATATATACTTTATATGGATCCATCTGACAAAGAAGAATATATGAGTAGAATATGTGTGAGATAAGCAGACATTACCAGTGTCACAAATCTCTAATGATATCATAATAATCTTCATTCCTCACTAACCAACTTTCTCAATATCTTAACTCCATACTCCATATCCCATAAAGAAAATCTCAACCTGGCTCTGATACCCCTAATTAAACATGTTTCACTGTTTGTATTCTCCTTAATAAATCACTCAATTGTAATCTAATAAATCCAATGATATGGGCGTTACCGCCATCCCAAAGGATAAGGCTTGAAGTATGTGTCCTATAATAACACAGTTAAGCATAGCTTCAATCATACACATACACACCTGACCAACCTATATATAATCAACTGTTAACCAACATAAGGTTTTTACACTATAGTAAAAATAATCCACTATGAAATCTGCATCTCCATCCACTAAAGATTTCATTATACAACTCTAAAAATATCCATACACTGTATCAATGTTGATCCATCTAGATTCCTTTGCTCAACTTATTCTCTTCCGCTAGTTTACAAGCATGAAGACGATTCTCTGAGCAATTGCCTAAAACAAAACATGAAAAACATTTCAAACTGTGAGCCGAAGCTCAGTACATGCATTCCTGAATTGTTAAATGATCATTGAAACACTGATTGAGCCCACTTTGTAATTCATTTAAGGTTAAAAAAGGGAATGAGATGAATATAAAACTGTATTGCTAATTATTATCTGATAGTGAACCCCTTGATACTGTTACGATCTATGGATAGGTGTACACCTGCCAAGCTGATCGGGGACTTGGCCTGAAGCTGTGCGGGTAACTGAAGGGCGAATGCCCTGTAGATGATAACTGACGGGGTCACTAATTAACTGATAACTCACTGTGTAAACTGATTCATTGATGCACTTACCAAAACATAATAACATTGATAAATACACTCTGATTTCTAAAGATACAGGCAATGGATGTACCTAAAGTCTTTAAAATAATATTTTACTTAGTAACATGCAGGCACAAAGGAAAATGATAGACTAGGCCCCGATTCTATTAAAGAAATGTAATTATAAGTAAATGTAGTTAGTAAACCATGTTCACTGACATAATTTGTAAATTTAATGGAAATTGATTTACTTAAAAAGACTTCTACAATTCCAATAATGCAATATAAGACAAGTTAAACCAAAATGAACTGAATCAGCTAGGGTTATTGAACTTGAAATATAATAAATTGAAGCAAAATAGACCAAATGGAAATGATTGAGGTGATAATGAAAAGATTTAAATTGATATAAATGAAATATAGGTTTCTGATATTTCTGAAATGGATAATGAAAAGTGTGATGCTTCTGAAATGGATAATAGAATAGTTAATGCCTCTGAAATGGATAATAGAAGGTTCAATGCCATGAGGGGTGTCGTGAGATTCATAAAATCTCAAATAACCTCAGTTGATCCAATAGACACTAATTTGAGTCATTACTGTGCCCACTTCTCAAATTTCATTTTCATGCTCACTTAACTCGGTTTTCAAACCCAAGTAAGCTTCTATACATAATCAAACTTGTTGAACTCACTACACTTTGTAATTTCCTTGCAATATCCATAATTATATAGAAACTTCTGAAAATATTTTCAAATGTCATGATTTCTGTATTCACTCATGTTACTGTTTGGTGGTTTGCATTAGAAAAATCCATATCATTCACTCCTGACCTCCAAATAAGATGTAAAACCCTAATATGAAAAGCTCATAATGTCCAATAAAATTTTTATTTAGGACACAAAGCATGATTCACATAGTGATGTCCCTAAAATTAGGGTAGAACACAGACGTGCACAATTTCAGTTCAATCTACGCAGTCGTAGCAAAACGACCATAACTGTTTCCACAGAACTCAGATTAAGGCGATTCAAAATGCACGTGAAAGCTAATGCATTGATCTATCCACACACCAAAAATCACAAATTTTCAATGAGCCAAACAATACCAGTTGTTTCGTAAATTCCACTGTTTAAAACTGCTCTTAATTTCGATGTATTCTACGCAGTCTTCAGTAAAGTGGCCATAACTTTGTCCACACAACTCAAAATTGAGTAATTCCAAAACTTATTGAAAGCTAACGCATCAAGATATCACTCCATCTGAAATCATGAATTTTAGATGTGCCAATTAATACCAGTTTCCTCCCAAAGTGACCCCTATTTTGGGTCTATATATAGCTCAATCAGCACATTTTTGCACGCTTTTCTTCACATAACCCCCCCACTAAAATCACTCTTTAATCATCCAAAACCACACCAACATTACCATAATCATTTATAATACTAAAGATCACCAAAATTAAACCAACCCTCGAAGTTCATCAACCTTGAACACAAAGCTTACATGATCATGCATTGATTCATCTTTGCACATAGCTTATTCAATCCACTCTTAACCAGGCAAGATAAAATATCAAACTAGCACTTAATTGTATTAACAAAATATGATCCATGAATAAATTCATCATAAATCTAAAACCAAACAAGATTAGGCTAGAGTATTTACCTCGCTTTGAGCTTAAAGGAGAGATGGAAGACGTCGTTGATTTTAAGAGGGTGGCTATGGTGTTGGGCAGCAGGACTGGTGGTTGGTGGCTGCCTGGTTGGTGGCAGAAGGCAGCTGGCCAGAACAGTGGGGGGGCAATCGTGGGGTGGAGGAGAAGAAGAAGAAGAAAGCCTTGTGATTTTTTTTGTTTGTGTTTGAGTCTTGTTTGATTACTTGGATGACAAACCCTAAAAGAATACTTGGCTGAGATTATCTCTTACAAAAAGGAGCTTAAGCCAATGGATATTCAACACACACAATATTATTTAGCCTAGTAAAATGAAGTAGTAGCTTGTTGGGTCGGAATTGGGCCTAAATGAGCTTAGGCCCAAAAAATATACTTTATGCGAGTGATTTTTTTTTTTTTGTAGCTCGAAATTAAATTTTTGTAATGTCATGAAAAATAATTTAATCTTTTAACCTATTACTATCGAGGCCTAATATCAATTTCTCCGAAAAATTATTTTTGGTAAATGAAACTCGAATTGCAAAGTGGAGCCCCAAATGAATTCTCCCAACTGGGATGATTAAATGAGATAAATAAATATTAAAAATTAATAACATAGCTTAATTAAATAAATAAATATGATTTAGCGTTAGGCTATTACAGCCTTCCCCCCTTAAAGTGTTTCGTCCTCGAAACGTATGAACGTTGACGATCATGCAAGGTGATTTCAAATAAATATGAGTACTTGGCTTTCACTTCTTACTCAGTTTCCCGAGTAGCTTCTGGGGAGGTATGATTTGCACAAGGCAATTTGATTTAAAGTATCTGCTTGATACTTAACTGCTTAATCCTATGATCCAATATCTAAATTGGATGCTCTTGAACACAAGACCCTCAATGACTGCAATGGATTTGATTATGACAGCATGGTTAGGATCGGAAACGTACTACCTGAGTTCTAAGGTAAGGAACACAGAACATGTTATGTACATGTTTGAGTTATATAGGCAGATCTGGTAGACAAGTTATGAAATTCGATCTTTCAATGAACTGATATGGTCCAAAACATCTTGGCCTCAATTTGGGTCGCAGTGCAACCTCCTTACACCCTTAGTTGGTGAGACTTTCTGAAAAACTTTATCATATACCGGAAATTCCAGAAATCTCCTTCCTCTATCAACATAGCTTTTCTGTTGGTTCCAATGGTATGCTTGCCAGAGTCTTCTGAGATATGCCGCCTTATTGAATGCTGAAGAAGATCTTTATGACTCAAAAGATGATTTTGTTGTCAATGTCAGCCGTCATTTTATCCTGATGTTTCATGTAGGATTCTCTACTAATGCTATCACAATGTTGACCACTGGGAGTTACATACCTTCTTCAAATGCAAATGCTGGTCATAGGTCGTGAAGTATTACAGGCTCCAACTCAGAAGAGTTGGATCCATTGATATTTTTAGATGCTTGCCATCCATTTCAGGATGATAAGAACTGCTAAAGTTCAATCTAGTTCCAAAGGCTCTTTGAAGTGTTTGCCAAAATAGGCTTGAAACCTCTGATCTCTATCGGACACTATATCTAAGAGAATCCCATGATAAAGTCTATTAAAATTGAATCCCTTTCTCAAGATTTTACTTTATTCTTTGGAGGTCAGGATCGCTATCCTGATTCACTCTAATTTCTTCCATTAGGGAGGGCTGTAAAATAACTGCCAGCAATTGAACGTTCACCTTCCTATGCGACGCTAATTAAATGTCAAAGTCTTCAAGCTCTCCCGAGAGATTCAGTTGAGTAATCACCATAGTAACCAAGGTATATTATGCCTTCTGATTTAAGGCATCTGCCTCAATATTTCTCTTTTTTGGCTGACATTGGATCTGTAAGTGGGCATCTTTAAGCAATTTTAATCAATGTCTTTGCCTCAGATTGAGCTCCTTCTGAGTGAAGATATACTTCAAACTTTGATGATCAGTATAAATCTCACAAGGTACTCCCTATAAGTAATGTTTTCAAATTCTTAGTGCAAAACCACAACCGCTAGTCTTAGGTTATGAGTGAGGTGCTCTTTTTTTCCCACTCATAAGACTTGAACTGTTGGGAGGGATAAGGTACCATCGAATCTTCTTGCTAACTTTGTAGCCTGCTTCAACAAATTGGTCAGGGAAGATAATATTTGACAAATCCCCCCTGAAACTTGATAATGCCCTGCTAAAACCCAAAAATTTTCTAGTCTTAGTGCATTGGTGGGTTTGGACACTTTGTAACTGCTTTCACCTTTTGCAAATTAACCTTAATCTCATCCTTTGGAACCCCATAATACCATTGCTTCTAACCAGTACTCATGCTTCTTGTACTTGCTATGTAATTGATGTTCCCTCAAGGTCTGCAACACTATCCACAAATGAACAGGATGCTCATCTCTGTCCTTAGAGTATTTCAAGATATTTTTTTATAAACACTGCCACAACTTGTCTAGATATGGTCTGAAACTCTATTTGTAAGATCCGTAAAGGCTGCAGGGCCATTGATTAGGTCAAAAGGCATCACAGTGAATTCATCATGACCCAAACATGGTCCGTACAGCAGTTTTGGTAATGTATGCAGATATAATGCTAAGTTGATGGTACCCTGACCTGAAATCAATCTTATATACAACTCATGTTCTTTGCAGTTGATTACATAAGTCACCTATTTGGAGCGATGGGTATTTGTTTTTTGATGGTGATTGCGTTCAGCTCTCTGGAAACAATACATAACCGCAAGGTTCCATTCTTCTTCTTTACAAATAGAACTAGGCATCCTATGATGGCACACTTGGATGGTTTGATAAATCTCTTCTGCGATAACCCCTCGAACTGAAACTTCAATTCTTTAAGCTCAATTTGGGCCATAAGATATGAGGTTTTTGAGATAGATTAGGTACCAGGGATTAATTCAATCTCATAATCAACTTCTCCTTGCGGAGCAGTCCCGGTAACTTTTCCGGAAAACTTCTCTGAACTCACAAACTATAGGGATGTCTTCTGCTTTTTCTTCCTTCGGTTGAATGTTACTAGCATAATACCAATACATAATATATCCTTAACATAAGAGCTCATTGGTTTTTATAACAGAATTTAAAGGACAAGATTTTTCCTTTCTTTGCCCATGAAACATATTTCTTTTCCTTGTTCATATCTTGAAATAACCTTAGGGTAATCACAATCTATCTTAGCCCCATAAGTACCCAACCAGCTCATTTTCGGAATGATATCAAAGTCTGATGAGTCAAAATGAATCGGAACTCCAAGGAATACTATCCCGCTAACTGTAATGGACACATGTTAATGGGAGGTAGAACACTCAACTTTAGAGTTGTTGGATAACTTGATTCCATAATTGGTTTCTGCCTCCTTATTCTCAAGATTCACTTGCATGGTAGATCGTGTGAATATAAATGAATGAGTGACAACTGAATCAATCAATACACAAAATGGTTTCGAAATTAAAAGAGAGCTTCAGTAACTACTGCACTAGAGGTGGCAGCTTCCTTCTTGCTCAACGCATAAGCCTTTCCTACAGCTGCGAGCCTTGAAAGTGAGAGCCCTTCTCTACAGCCTTCAGTTTTCGGGAACAGGCAGCGATGAGGTGCTCTGGGCTACCACAACGTGTGCATTTATTAGTTTCCACTTAGCAATCCGGAGTGTTGTGGTTAGTTCTTCTACAAATCTACTCGAAGTGAAGTCAGGCCCTAGGAGCCTATTCTTAACAATATTCCACCAAATATCGGTTTCACCAGTTAGATGAAATGTTCCAATGTTCACCCTTTTATCACCCGGATCTCTATTACAGTGAAAACTTTCTCCATTCCTCGAATCCATTCTTCAGGTTTCACTGGGTTATACTTTCCACTCTAGAGTTCTTTAGTATGAATCAGCTAAAGACATTTTTCCAAGGGGCAGTAACCCATCAAAATTTCTCACTGATGCAATCCAAATACATGACAAAAATTTTGATTATCAAACTTGAGCTTTATGCAATTGATCTTCCATAGGAAACTTAGATTGAATTAGGCAAAAGGTAGACACATCGTGTTTCCCTTAGCGATGGATTCCACAAGTTTGATAATAATCAACCCCCATACAAAGCGTAGTTAAGATCTACCTTCGATACAAGCATGTGACAAAAGTATCATCTATTGACATGGGTACAACCCAATCATAAACCAGCTACTAGCAGTAATTGGGCTCTTAAAAACAGGAAAAGGTGATCAGAACTGATGAAGATATAACATGAGAGTGAATGATGATGCAACTGGATGGGGAGATGCCATGAAGACAAAACGATGAAGCTCCTAGTCAAAGTGAGGAGTATCTAATAGTTGATAATCCAACAAGAATAATGACAGATGGTATGTTACCAAAAGGTGCAGTGAAATATTTTCAAGTGTAATGTCTACTTCACAAATGGAGGTGAAGTTAATGGACTGCTTGCAAGAGTTTGGGCAATTTAAGTAAGTCTTGAATTGCAATGGATTGAAGTAAAATGTCTCTCTAAAGTGTCCTTGGTTTCTCTTGTACGGAATCATCGGTAGTCAATGGTTTCAAAACTTATGTACAATAGAATAAGCCTCTCTAAAATTCTATAATTCAGGGGATACTACATTAAGAACCCCCTATAGCTCGCCTAGATAGGACTCTTGGGCTACACAAGAAAATATTTGCAATCAATGAAGCATACTGAAGTAGTTGCCACTTGGATCCAAGAAACGCACAAAATGACACCCATATGATGAGGAAATATAGCCTCAAAGTTATAGGTACCCACTGACTTGAATAGTCTGAACCATCAGACTTCTAGGCTAAATTTTATTGACCACTGGTCTCCAAATGTGCTGCAACATGGGTCATTGGAAAGCCTGCTTTTTGTACTTTGACATAGACTAACTAAAACATTTCTATCTGATGGAAGACATAGCCTGCAAGTGGACTAAACTCAAACCTTGTGCATTTAGATTCTGCCAACTTTGCAGACTTTGACTTGTCTAATAGTTTTGACTGACCAAATGACTTCTAATCTACTTGAAACTTATTTCATATGAAAGATATCTCCTTAAACTTAAAGTTAGGATGGAAAATCCTTACATAAATCATGGTGATCATGGACAAAAGTTACTTCAAGGTCAGTACTTGTGCACTGGTCAAAACTATCAAGTTGATTGAACTTGTGTATTCCACCCATACTTGGTTTTCCCTATGCATTTAACCTCAAAATGAGTCAAGGGCCTTTCATAGGACACATTTGTAACAACCCCCAATCCTAGGACTAGGAATGTTAATGATTCTTAAATTTCTGGGCCGAAACGGACAGAGTTTCGCCTGTAAACTAGCCATTTTCCAGGCTTAAAGCCTTACATCACATCCCCCGCATTGAATAGAAGTATAAAAGGATATCAAATCAAGCTCAACGACTACACACTGGAGATAAAAACTCTACGGGCAACATGCCCGTAGTATAAGAGTTTACATCCTAAAAATAAACAATTTCAGCTAAAAGGATATCATACGATTCAGATGGATGGCCCATATGATCATACTTACCTAAATACATTGGAGCACCTTCAACTTCTTATTCAAAATCTCCGTCAAATCTACTGCTTGAGATCAAACTATATATACTTTATATGGATCCATCTGACAAAGAAGAATATACGAGTAGAATATGTGTGAGATAAGCAGACATTACCAGTGTCACAAATCTCTAATGATATCATAATAATCTTCATTCCTCACTAGCCAACTTTCTCCGTATCTTAACTCCACACTCTATATCCCACAAAGAAAATCTCAATCTGGCTCTGATACCAAATCTGTAACGCCCCCAAATTAAACATGTTTCATTGTTTATATTCTCCTTAATAAATCACTTAATTGTAATCTAATAACTCCAATGATAGAGGCGTTACTGCCATCCTAAAGGACAAGGCATGAAGTATGTGTTCTAGAATAACACAGTTAAGCATAGCTTCGATCATACACATGCACACCTGATCAATCCGTATATAATCAACTATTAACCAATATAAGGTCTTTATACTATAGTAAAAACAATTCACCATGAAATCTGCATCTCCATCCACTGAAGATTTCATTGTACAACTCTCAAAATATCCATACACTGTATCAGTGTTGATCCATCCATATTCCCTTGCTCAACTTATTCTCTTCTGCTGGTTTACTAGCGTGAAGACGATTCTCTGAGCATTTGCCTAAAACAAAACATGAAAAACATTTCGAACTGTGAGCCGAAGCTCAGTACATGCATTCCTAAATTGTTAAATGATCATTGAAATACTAATTGGGCCCGCCTTGCAATTCATTTAAGGTCAAAACAGGGAATGAGATGAATACAAAACTGCATTGCTAATTATTATCTGATAGTGAACCCCTTGATACTGTTACGATCAATGGATAGGTATACACCTGCTAAGCTGATCGGGGACCTAGCCTAAAGTCGTGTGGGTAACTGAAGGGCGAATGCCCTATATATGATAACTGATGGGATCACTAATTAACTGATAAATTACTGTGTAAACTGATTCATTGATGTACTTACCAAAACATGATAACGTTGATAAATGCACTCTAATTTCTAAAGATACAAGCAATGGACGTACCTAAAGTCTTTAAAATGATATTTCACTTGATAATACGTAGGCACAAAGGAAAATGATAGACTAAGCCCCGATTCTACTAAAGAAATGTAATTATAGGTAAATGTAGTTAGTAAACCATGTTCACTGACACAATTTGTAACTTTAATGGCAATTGATTTATTCAAAAAGACTTCTACAATTCTAATAATGCAATATAAGACAAGTTAAACTAAAATGAACTGAATCAGTTAAGGTTATTGAACTTGAAATACAATAAATTGAAGCAAAATAGACCAAATGAAAATGATTGAGGTGATAATAAAAAGATTTAAATTGATATAAATGAAATATGGGTTTCTGATATTTTTGAAATGGATAATGAAAAGTGTGAGCTTCTGAAATGGATAATAGAATGGTTAATGCCTTTGAAATGGATAATAGAAGGTTCAATGCCATAAGGAGTGTTGTGAGGTTTATAAAAGCTCAAATAACCTCAGTTGATCCAATAGAAACTAATTTGAGTCATTACTGTGCCCACTTCTCAAATTTCATTTTCATACTCACTTAACTCGGTTTTCAAACCCAAGTAAGCTTCTATACATAATAAAACTTGTTGAACTCACTACACTTTGTAATTTCCTTGCAATATCCATAATTATATAGAAACTTCTGAAAATATTTTCAAATGTCACGATTTCTATATTCACTCATGTTACTATTTGGTGGTTCGCATTAGAAAAATCCATATCGTTCACTCCTGACCTCCAAATAAGATGTAAAACCCCAATATCAAAAGCTTATAATGTCCACTAAAACTTTTATTTAGGACACAATGTATGATTCACATAGTAATGTCCCTAAAATTAGGGTAGAACACAGACGTGTATAATTTCAGTTCAATCTGTGCAGTCGTAGCAAAACGACCATAATTGTTTCCACAGAACTGGGATTAAGGCAATTCAAAATACATGTGAAAGCTAACGCATTGATCTATCCACGCACTAAAAATCACAAATTTCAATGAGCCAATCAATACCAGTTTCTTCGTAAATTCCACTATTCAAAACTGCTCTCAGTTTCGATGTATTCTGCGCAGTCTTCAGTAAAGTGGCCATAACTTTGTCCACACAACTCGAAATTAAGTAATTCTAAAGCCTATTGAAAGCTAACGCATCAAGCTATCACTGCAACAAAAATGATGAATTTTGGATGTGCCAATTAATACCATTTTTCTCCCAATGTGACCCCTATTTTGGGTCTGTATATAGCTCAATCAGCACATTTTTGCAAGCTTTTTTTCACATAACCTCGCCACTAAAATCACTCTTTAATCATCCAAAACCACACCAACATTACCATAATCATTTATAATACTAAAGATCCCCAAAATTAAACCAACCCTCAAAGTTCATCAACCTTGAACACAAAGCTTACATGATCATGCGTTGATTCATCTTTGCACATAGCTTATTCAATCCACTCTTAACCAAGCAAGATAAAATATCAAACTAGTACTTAATTGTATTAATAAAACATGATCCATGAATAAATTCATCATAAATCTAAAACTTAACAAGATTAGGCTAGAGTATTTACCTTGCTTTGAGCTTAAAGGAGAGATGGAAGAGGTCATTGATATTGCGAGAGTGGTGGCTGTGGTGTTGGGCAGCATGACTAGTGGTTTGTGGCTGCCTGGCTGGTGGCAGAAGGTGGCTGGCCAGAATAGTGGGGGGGCAGCCGTGGGGTGGAGGAGAAGAAGAAGAAGATAGCCTTGAAGAAGAAGAAGAAAGCCTTGTGATTTTTTTTGTTTGTGTTTGAGTCTTGTTTGATTACTTGGATGACAAACCCTTAAAGAATACTTAGATGAGATTATCTCTTGTAAAAAGGAGCTTAAGCCAATGGATATTCAACACACACAACATTGCTTAGTCAAGCAAAATGAAGTAGTAGCTTGTTGGGCCGGAATTGGGCCTAAATGAGCTTAGGCCCGAAAAATATACTTTATGCAAGTGAATTTTTTTTTTTTTTGCAGCTCGAAATTAAATTTTTGTAATTTCATGAAAAATAATTTAATCTTTTAACCTATAACTATCGAGGCCTAATATCAATTTCTCCGAAAAATTATTTTCGGTAAATGAAACTCGAATTGCAAAGTGGAGCCTCAAATGAATTCTCCCAACTGGGATGATTAAATGAGATAAATAAATGCTAAAAATTTAATAACATAGCTTAATTAAATAAATAAGCATGATTTAGGGTAGGGCTATTACACTTTTCCATCAGGGAGATAAGAGTGTCCAAGTCTTAGAAGACGTTCGACATGGTGTGTGTAACAAGGGTCTGGGGTAGACTAAGTTACGTGGTGTCTGTAACGAAGGTCTCGGGGTAGACCAAATTACATGTGTGACTAAGTCACGTGTGGTGTTACAGTTGTAACGTGTTCAGCCCGTCTGGTAAAAGTTTGTTGAAATCCTACAGTGGTAAGTCGTGGTTTTTATACCTCAGTTAGGCTAGAGGTGGTTTTCTACGTAAAAATATTGTGTTTCATTTATTATTTCCACAATTAGCTTTGTTTCTGCTTCACTCCAAACACACAGTCCAAACAGTTTTCACGAGTGTTCTAGAACAACCGAAAAAGTTGGTAGACACAATTCACCCCCTCTTGTGTCCTTGTGCGATTAAATCTAACAATTAGTATTAGAGCAGAGTTCTCATACCTAGATTAACACCTTGAGAGATCCTAAAAAGAGGAGTGCACCACAAGGAATTTTGGAGGGTCAATCTGTGACTCGACCACCACACTTCAATGGACAACATTACAACTGGTCGAAGAATCGTATGGAGAATTACATTCAAGTTGATGACTACGAGCTGTGGATGATCATTAAGAATGGTCCTTACATTCCAATGAAAACCATGGAAGATGGGAAGATCGTCCCTAAGAAGTCAAATGAGTTCGACTCGGATGATTTCAAAAAAATGGAGAAAAACGCTATGGCCAAGAAGTTACTGTACTTTGGCCTTAGACCAGACGAGCACACTCATATCTCAAAGTATGAGTCCACAAAGGAGATATGGAATTCCCTCCACGTAGCTCATGAAGGAACCAACCAGGTCAAACAGTCCAAGATCGAGCTGTTAATGAGAAAATACGAGCTATTCGAAATAAGCAACAAAGAGACGGTGATGGATATGTACACTTATTTTACCTACATCTGAAATCCTTGGGGAAATCCTTTACCACCAAAGAATTAGTAAGGAAGATCCTACGGTTTTTTCCTCAATCGTGGGAAACGAAAATTAAAACCATCCAGGAAGTAAAGAAGAAGAACGAGATATCTTTGGATGAGCTCATTGGAAACCTTCAAACATATGAATTGAGGAGAAGCTCCCAGGTGAAGGAAGAAACAAAGAAAGACTGAGGCCTTGCTCTTAAGGCTGTGGAAGTGATGATCCGGATCTGGATGAAGAAGAAATGGCCATGATAACCCGGAAGCTCAAGAAATTCTTTAAGAAGGCTGGAGGGAACCTCAAGAAGGGAAGTACCTGTAAGCTAAGGAGCAGTGATCGTGATCAGTTCTCGAGTTGCTTCAAATGTAGGAAACATGACCACATTGTGAAGAATTGTCCCATGCAGAAGGAAGAACAGGGGTCAAAACAGTTCCAAAACCGTGGCAAGAGGCCGCAACAAAGCATCTCCGCAAAGCATTTCACCAAGGCTACGATGAGAACCTGGGGTGAAACTTCGGCGGAAGAGGGCTCTCAAGAACAAGAAGAAGTTGTAGTGGCCCTCATGGCTAGAAGTAAGTCCGAATCAGATTATGAACCGGTCGAAAGCTTGTCCCAACTCAAGGATAAGGTACGTGGCCTTAGCAAAGCTAAAATTGAGAAATTGCTGCTTACTTTAATGGATGAATGTGATGCAATAAATGCTGAAAATTGCATGCTTAAAGAGGTTTGTGCCAAATTAAAAAAGGATGTTAGAATGCTACAAAGGAACAAACAAGAACTTGAACGTGTGAATGAAATCCTCCAACATAAGAAACTTAAGGCAGAAGAAAAGAACCTTACCTTATATAAAGACCTTGACACGCTTAAGGACCTCATGAATATGAGAAAGAAAGTATTTAACACTGATCTTTCAATTCTGGAAAGTGAATCCCTAAACCTGAAACTTAGGCTAGAATCCCTGGTGAGCGAAAACAACCAGCTGCGTGAAAAGGCCTATAAGGCCGAATTTGATCTTACTCAGAACAGGTGCTAGAACAGTTCCTCAGAAGCGCTTAATTGGCTAAACACTCACCATAGCTGGAAAAAAGGACTAGGATTTATGAATAGACGTGTCATTAAACCAGTGAACAAAAAATATGTTGGACTTCAAAAAAATATAATTTGTTTTCACTGTGAAAAGACTGGTCATTATCGATATACTTGTCCTTTGAGAAAAAGGGTCGTGGAGAGAAACTCACTATATATTAAACAAATGTGGATTAGGATAGGTGAGTTAACCTCCATGCCAAAGAAAATGGGACCCAAGTGGATTTGGGTTTCCAAGACTAACACTTAGTTGTTTTGCAGGATAAAGTGAGTAGAGGCAATCAACTATAGTTCTTGGATAGTGGTTGCTTAAGGCATATGATGGGAGACAGATCAAACTTCCTCTCACTTACAACCTTTGATGGAGGGAGTGTGGCATTTGGAAACGGTAAATCTGGAAAAATTATCGGTGTAGGTAAGATAGGTAAATCACTCCCTCACTCCATTGGTAATGCGTTCTTGGTAGACGGTTTACAACATAATTTGCTAAGTGTGTCTTAATTGTGTGATAGAGGTAATCACATTGGTTTCACTTTGGATCAATGCTTGATTACCAATGTCAAATCTGGTAATGTTGTGTTGAGAGGGAAGCGACACGACAATGTCTATAAAGTATGTGCTCTTTCACTTCCCCAAAACCATTTGACTTGTTTAAGTGCCCTTGATGACGATGTGATGCTTTGGCACAAGAGGCTAGGTCATGCAAGCCTCTCTCTTTTGAACAAACTCATTTCTCAGGACCTAGTGGTTGGACTACCTTCCATCAGGTGCAATGATGACAAGGTGTGCGACGCTTGTGTTAGAGGAAACAAGTTAGGACTTCTTTGAAGTCAAAGAACTGTGTTAGCACTTTCCGACCTCTTGAGCTACTACATGTTAATTTGTGTGGTCCTATAAGGATAACAAGTAGAGGCGGGAAGAGGGATGTGTTTGTTATAGTGGATGATTACTCTCGTTTCACTTGGACCCTATTTTTAACACTGAAAGATGAATCATTTGAAAAGTTTCTTATGCTCCTTAAGAAAATTGAAAAGAGAGTAGGACACTCACTTGTAAGTCTTCCGTCTAACCATGGAAAAGAATTTAAAAACTCGAGCTTCATTGATTATTGTGATAAACATGGTGTTGATCACAACTTTTTTGCCCCTAGAACACCCCAACAGAATGGGGTGGTAGAGTGGAAAAATCGTACTCTAGAGGATATGACTAGGACTATGCTTGTCGCTAATAGTCTTCCTAGGAACTTTTGAGTAGACGCTTTGAATATATCGTGTTATATTATTAATAGATGCATGATTAGACCCATACTTAACAAGACTCCTTATGAACTTTTCAAAAGACAAAAACCTAATATTAAGCACTTGAGGGTGTTTGGTTGCAAATGCTATATGCATAATAATGGAAAGGAATCCTTAGAAAAGTTTGACCCTAGAAGTGATGAAGTCACATTCCTAGGGTGCTCCTCACATAGCAAGACATACAAAGTGTTTAACAAAAGAACCTTGTGTATTGAGGAGACTATACATGTATTGTTTGATGAGACTAACTCCTTGATTGAGCATGATACACAGAATGAAGAGTTTGAACTTGGTCTTATGAGAAAAGAACTCCCGCTCACTCAAAGCTCCATGATAGATAATGGTAAGGCTCTTGAAGGTGAACCAAGCCCTGGATTTGATGGTGTGGAAGGTGTGCAGGGAGTAAACCAGTCCAGGGGAAGCATTGTCGATCCTGATTTGGAACAGAACCGGCCTACTCAACCCGATTCTTCCCGAACTAATGTAAGAGCAGGCTCCAGAACAGATTCAGAACCTGTTTCACCAAGTATCCAGGGGAGATTAAAAACGTGTCTGTGGATCCATTTATTCCACGACCCTGGAAGCACCAGAGTTCACTCCCCCTTGACCAGATTATGTCTGACATTAGCACAAGAGTGCAAGCCAGATCTAAACTCAGAAACTTTTGCTCTTTCTATGCCTTTTTATCTAACATTGAGCCAAAGAATGTTCATGAAGCTCTTGCAGATTTTGACTGGGTTACAGCTATGTAAGAAAAGCTTCATCAGTTCGAAAGGAACAAGGTTTGGCACCTTGAACCACGGCCTAAGGACAGATCAACAATTGATACCAAGTGGGTGTTCAAGAACAAGTTGGATGAGTTTGGAACAATCACTCGAAATAAGGCCAGGTTGGTGGTTCAGGGTTACAATCAAGAAGAGGGGATCAATTATGAGGAAACATTTGCACCTGTTGCAAGGATCGAGGTTATCCACATTTTGGTGGCTTTCGCAGCTCAAACGGAAATCAAGTTGTATCAAATAGACATCAAGAGTGCATTCCTCAATAGATACCTTAAGGAAGAGGTGTATGTAAGCTAACCCCACGGTTTTGAAAATCCTGATTTGCCTAACCATGTGTTTAAACTTGACACAGCTCTTTATGGTTTAAAACAAGCTCCTAGAGCTTGGTATGAAGGCTTGTTAAAATTTTTAATCGATAATGGTTTTCAAAGGGGCAAGGTTGACAATACCCTGTTTCTCAAATCAAAGAGGGGATATTTGCTTATTGTTCAAGTATATGTTAATGACATTATATTTGGTGCAGCTAACAGCGATTTATGTGATGAATTTCCAAAATTGATGAGTGAGTTGAGATGAGCATGATGAGCGAGCTTAATTTTTTCTTAGGCTTGCAAATCAAGCAAACCTCAAACGGAACTATGATACATCAACAAAAATATATTAAGAAGTTAATTAAGCAGTTTGGAATGAAATCGACTGAGCCCATAGACACACTCATCTCTCCTTCAACTAGGTTGGTTGTGGATAATGGGAGTCCATCAGTTGAGAAGAAATCCTATAGGGGCATGATAGGATCACTTCTATACCTAAACGCCAGTAGACCTGACATTGTTTTTAGCGTTGGTATGTGTGCCCATTTTCAGTCAAATCCTAAAGAAACACATTTGAAAGCTATAAAATGGATTTTGAGATACTTAAAACACACCTCGGACTTAGCTTTATGATATCCTCGAGGGTGCAACTTTGACCTCATTGGGTATACGGATGCTGATTATGCCGAATTCTTAGTTGATAGAAAAAGCACTTCAGGTATGGCTCATTTTTTCGGACCCTGTTTGGTCTCTTGGGCAACCAAGAAACAGCATTCTGTTGCCATGTCCATAGCAAAAGTCGAGTATGTAGTGGCTGTTTCTTGTTCTGCTCAATTGTTGTGGATACAGCAACAATTCAAGGACTTTTCTATTGATGCGAGATGCATTCCCATATTTTGTGATAACACAAGTGCAATTAACATTGCCAAAAACCGATGTCAACATAAAAGGATTAAGTATATTGACATACGTTATCACTTTTTGAGAGACAATGTTGAAAAGGGCTTAATTTTAATGAATTTTTATGCCACTGATAAACAAATTATTGACATCTTCACCAAGGCATTGAGTAAAGAGTAGTTTGAAAGGAATAGACTTGAATTGGGTATGATTAAAAGGAATTGAGCATGCTTGTTTAACTCCCAATGATTGATTAGTTAAGGGTTTTAGGCCAAATAAATTGATCTAATGGATGCATTCAATTCCTATGCTATTATTAGCATATGTGTGGAATATAACATGCTGACACTCGTTGAGATCTAATGATATTGCCCTTAGTGTCCGTTGTCACCGAACATTTAGTAGTAAGAACAGGCTCTATGAACAGACCTAACCACTGTCTGTATTATGTGCTGACCAAGTGGCGTTATAAAGGTATGTTAAAAACTAAATTTTCCTTTTCATTTGCACCTAACCTATAATTTATAGCCTACCTAGTGTATAATGATGTGCTGCATGCAAACATTCCCTCTCCTCAAAAGGGGCTGAAATAAACTTCCCCAAACCCCCTTGATTTTCAGTCAAATCATGTCAACATTAAATCCTCCCACTCTCTCTCCATAAACCCATCCGTCCATCTCTCTCTCTCTCACAAAGAACCCGATCTCCTTCTTCTTCCTTAAACCCAATTAAACCCTAACTTTAAATCTTCCCAATTCCTCAAAATGGCAAGAACTCGTGGCGGTAAAGAATTCTCCAAGTGCAAGACTTCTCACCTGAGATCACTACGCGACCAATTATTGAGAAAAAGGGAAGGAAGGTGGATGAGTATTGAGCGAGCATCACCGTCGCCTCTATTGCCACAGGAGGTCACAATGGGTATGGAAAACGCTCCCTCACCTCCTTTTTCGATTTCTCCTTCTATTTTTAGGTTCTTGAAGAGTTTAGACTTGCAATCAGTGGGTTTGAATCTTGATATCGTACCTTCGATGAACCCAATTACGAGATGGGAGATAGTGGTGTATGACCCAGCTGCGCCGCGTCGAGATTAGGGGGAAATAAGGCTGAGTCAGTTGGGTAGTCTAAGGATTTTGATGTTGAGCATGTTGGTGAGAATCCTTCATTTAATTTATTGAAGGTACTGAAGATAGTGATAAGGATGAACCAATTTTGAGGTTCAAAAGGACCGTCCCAACCAAGCCCCAAACAACGGCCAAACCAACCCTTAAATGCTAAAGAAAGACTACCACCTCACCCAACGTACCTCTTGTTGTACCCTTATCATGACCTCGAACTCGAAGTTCAGGTCCTCCCATTGTGCTACCCTTGCCAGAAGACAGAGTTGAAAGCTCTGTCAAGAAGAAAAAAATAGCCCTTAAATCCGCCAAAACATCCACCAAAACACCCACCAAAACACCTACCAAACCAGCTCCATCTATGAAACCTGCCCAAAAATGGGCTGCCTCAAAACAAGTGTCAGAACTGGTGAAGAATCTGATGAACCAAAGAAAAAGAAAGTTAGGAAAAACATGACAGTTGCTGAGAGATATGAGCACTTCCTCCAGAAATCTATAGTTCAGGGGAAGGTGGTTAAGGTCTCATACTTTCAGGAACAGAGCTAGGGGTGTTCTTAGAGATGTTGGAAGCTCAGGGTTGGTTGGACTTGTTCACAGACGCTAAGAGAGGGTGTTCTGTTCCAGACTTGGCTGAGTTTTATGCGAACTATGTTGTCACCAATGGAGTGGTGACAAGCACAATTAATGGTCATGAAGTACGGTTGGATCCTAGAGAGCTAGGTGAGTTGCTTAGGGTGTCATCAGAAGGTTTTGATGTGCATGTATGTGAGGACAAGAGCATACTTGGTAATGAGCATTTGTTAGAATTGACCTAGACACTAGCCCAAAAGCCCCATCTGACTGAGTCTCGGTCTGTAAGAAAAGGGAAAATGATATCATTGCATCGATTGTTGTTTTGGTTTGTGATTAAGAATATTATTCCTTGAGGACAGGAATGCAACATTGTTGACCCCATGAACATGTGTTACACTGATTTATTGGATCGGTGTAAGAAAATTGACTTGCCCGTAATCATGATTAGCTATATTGGGAGAATTGTTAACACATCCAAGGATCATGACATGGGATATGGGTTCTTGCTGACTTCACTACTTGAAATCTTGGGATTTCCTTATAGAAGTGAGTAGGCTTCTAGGTCAGTGATGAAATTGGCAACAGTACCCTGATTGGGTGTGGTTTCAAGGTAACAAAAGGCGGCAGTGCAACTTCAGAACAGGGGCTCCAAACACCCCTTGGCCCTGTTCCCAATAAAGCCTTCACATCCAGCACTCCAAAAATTGACACATTATTGTAGGACCAGATTACGTTGAAGAGGCAAATCTCTGAAGTAAAGTAGGCGCTTATAGAGGAAAAGGCTCTTAATGCAACACGTCACGAGGATCTACTAAGTGCCCTTCTTGCCCTCACAGCTAAATTTCCTCCTCCAGCTTCCTCTACCTGACTCTTTTCCTTCCCCTGTTTCCAACACTATTTTTAAAACACTTAGTTATGTATGTAACTGGTAGTGGTTTGTGAATGTTCTTGGATGGTTTATGCATTTATGCTATGACTTTGCTTGTTGCATGCGTTACCTGTTTGTGCGTGACTTGGATGGCCAATGTCACTACTATACCGTACACTTGAGTGTATAACTTTTATTTCCTGCATTATCACTTTGGTGGTGATTGCATCTATACTGGATTTCAACTTTCGGCCTCCTCACCCTTTTCGATGATGTCAAAAGGGTGAAGATGAGTATGACCCGTTTCGATTGGTTTACCTAGTTTTAAGTTAATCTCTTAACTCTTGCTTTCTCTCTTGTATGGATTGAGTAAACTATTTTAGCATTTTTATATTTTTCCCTGTCATTGATGACGAGACTAATGATCATTTGGTTTTTCATCATCAAAAAGGGGGAAATTGTTGACCTAATTAATGTGTAAGGTTTTGATAATAACAATCCAAATATACTGGTCAATATTTTGTGCTTGAGTTGTGCATTGAGACAGGATCCGAAAAATACTTGGAGTGGTTCGAATGAGCATAGAGCATCAAAATCGATACATGTACAAGGAGTCCAGCTGATAACAAGAGTCTTAGGCTTGGTATTTATTTTATTTTTATATTCTTGTTAATATGTCAATTAGAAGGTCCTTGATTTAGTGTTTGCTTGGAATGGTTTTTAAGTACTTTAGAACACTGCCCCAGAACCGTTCTGAGAAGTCAGGTCTGTAGTATTTTGACGTCAAAGATAAAAATGAGTTTCAAGATTTAAAATGACTTTTGACCGTCGAATTTCTTGAAATAATTAGGATTAATTTTTCTGATGTAAGTTGAGTCTAAAAAAAGGTTTCTCTTTTTAAAGATAATGATGAAAAGATTTTATCCTATTTTTAAGAAAAGAATATTTATCAAGTAAAGAGATTTTAGGGGCTTGAGAGATGTTATCCTATTTTTAAGGGAAGAATATCAAGTGGAAAGATTTTAGAAGTTTGATTGTTAGAGTTATTGAGTGGAGGTGATCTTCTCTATTTCCCAATCCTGCGGCACAAGCATCCACTCACACCTCTCTATTTAAGTCACCTCTCTCCTCAAGGGTTTTTCAAGGTTTTCCAAGGGTTAAAAATTATCTTTGTGAATCTAAATTTTCTGAGAGAAAACCTTCAAAGAGAGTGCTAAATTAAGTCTTCAATATTGGCATAATAGGTTTGTATTGTACCTTACATTCAGCTTGTTTAGAAGCATTCTTTTTCTCTTTTCCATCAATGAGATAAGAGAGTGTCCAAGTCTTGGGAGACGTTGGACGTGGTGAGTGTAATGAGGATCTGACGTAGACTAAGTTACGTGGTGTCTGTAACGAAGGTCTCGAGATAGATCAAGTTATGTGTGTGACTAAGCCACGTGTGGTGTTACAGTTGTAACGTGTTCAGCCCGTCTAGTGAAAGTTTGTTGAAATCCTACATTGGTAGGTCTTGATTTTTACACCTCACTTGGGCCAGAGGTGGTTTTCCACGTAAAAATATTGTGTCTCCTTTATTATTTCTGCAATTAGCTTTGTTTCTACTTCACTCCAAACACACAATTCAAACAGTTTTCACGAGTGTTCTGAAACAACCGAAAAAGTTTGTAGACACAATTCAGCCCCTCTTGTGTCCTTGTGTGATTAAATCTGGCACTACCATATATGCGCTTCTCAAGGCTCTCGATTCTCTACTACTTGTATGCATAATGCATGTGATAATCTAAAATACTTTGATGGGTTGGAATAATGCTTGGGGTAAAAGGGTGACGAATGGACAAATGATTTGGGGAATTATGGAGCTAAGTAGCGACTAAGGAGTGACAGCGAAGTATATCATGCAAATATACACATCAAACCTCATTATGCAATCACAATTATACCCCCTCAAATTATACTTCGGGGATAAAAGATGGGAAAATTCGAAGTAAAATTACCATGTTACTTGTTTTCACAATATTTTTTTTCTTTTTTGATCTTTCTCTTTTTTTCTTTTTTCATTTTTTTCATTTTCAAAAGGGAATAAAACCAATGCCTATTGAATCACATCGGGGTAAAATGAAGGAATAAATCACTCCAACTCAAGTCTCCTCAAGTCAAACTTACACCCAACCTTCAAAAGGAAGCAGAAAGATTCCATACTCCTTATTTTCATTCCCTTACCACATTAATCATCAACCACCAAGCCATTATTTACCCCCATCAACTAACCATCACAATGCAATGAAGTAAATCCCCCTTAGTCTTGGCTTGGAAATAAATAAATGTCCTTGATCAAAGACTAATTAAGGAGGTTTACGATAAAGAAAATCAATTAAAGAATCAAATTGGGTTAGCAAATATTAATTTTTATTAAAAGGTGGCTATTTAGCTCTGCAGTTTCTAAAATGCACAATGGATGCCTATATCTTTTAATTGATAATGCACACACTAAAAGTGGCTTTGAAGAAGTCAAGTCAAGTTCTACAGGAATGCAAACATTGACTTTCATAAAGGGAAAAAATGAGACTAATTGTAATGAATAGTCTATTAAGGCTCAAAAGTCCCACCAATCCACCTGTCAAACTTGCCCTCAAGTCTTGGATAAGAATCAAAGCATGAAATGTCACAAGGTTGGACCAAGATCTATTATGCATATCCTAATTATGCACAACTTGCATTTTAGCTTCAAGGAGCCATTATCAATTAAGATGATACAAATTCTCGAAAAACATGCACTATTTTACAAAAAATGAAAATCTTGTTCGTTATCCAAACATGTTTCACTTTTTTTTTTCTTTTTCAAAGAATTTGGAGGTAAGACCTCCTTCCTCTTATACTAAAATCAAACAATGTCCTCACTACAGGCGCTAGGTGTCATAAAGCAAGCATACAGCCAAACGTCCATAAACCAAACATATAACCAACACTAATTACAAAATAGAAAAATGGCCAACAAAGATCTACAAATAAATGATACCACCCAGTTACACAACCTATCACATAAAGCAAGCCTAGGTGACCATAGCTATCTCGACTCAATAATTCTCAAATTTCTACTCTGAATTGATCAGCAATGAAATCACAGTCCTAATATCAACAACTATGTATAAAAGAGAAAGATAATTTTAGAAAAGGAGAAGAGGGAAGAGCACAAACAATCATAACAGGTTAAGTACCGAATGTAATCACATTATGCCTCACTAATACTACAAGACACATATAGAGTGTTGACAACAAACAAAATATGTTTAGACACCTGCAAAAGTTATCAAAATGCGTGTTACGAAAATTTTTTGAACTCCTATGTTTGCAAAGAAAACTAATGGCTCCTACGGAAATTCAGCAGGCACAATATGTCATACAAAAAATTTAGGTGTCTAATTTTTATTTTTTTAAAAATTGAAAAAGATTCCCATTCAGCCATATTATTTATTTTTTAGAATTAATTATTCTTGAGATGATATTTTGAATTTTCATGAACAATATTTGACATTTGGATGTCCCTTTAAAAGATTATAAGATATATTAAATTTTATTTTGTAGAAACTACATATTTCTACATATATTATAGATATAGAAACCGAGAACCTAAAAAAAGACGTAAGAATTAAAGATCCAATAACTAATATGAAATGGATGAAATTTTATTTTCTTTGCAAATGAATGCAATATACAAAAGTCAAAGAGAAATAAAAGAAAGATTATTACATCAAAAAGATCTCTATGTGCCTTGCTTCCAAGTCTTCTAAAATGTTCCACAATCATCAAATACCTTATCATTGGGCGAGCACAAACCTAGCAAGGCAAGTATAGGAAGGTATGGCTTTCCATCTCCTTTTCTCTTCCACATCATGCTAAATTTGAATTTGAACTTAACAATCTTGATGATATGACAAGTGAACACTTCGATTATGCAAATCAAAAAGTCTGAACATACTATTGTAGCTTTGAACGAAAGTCTTGAGGATATTTGGAGGGCTTATTTATGGAAGCGGGAAACAAGTGATTATGATAGATTGAGCACAGAAGGCTTAATTTGAAAGATTTGTTTGAGTTTCATGTCCTCAACATAATTCTTGGATATATTTGACGGTGCGTAAAGTAGAAGAAGACATGAAAGTTGTGGAGGTGGGCAGTGGATGAGAGAAGAATAAGTTCAAACAAATTCTAAATCCTAGACTAAAGACCTAGTGTTGTAGCATAGAATAGAGTGTTAGAAAGTGGGCTGATAAATAACTGAGCAAGCATATTGAGTTCACTTGTTCGTTCATTCGTTCCTTTTTTTTAAGGGAATGTTTACATCTAGACACTAAAAGTTGTCATATATGTCTAAATGCTAACTGTTTGGAATCTAATTTCTTTTGCAATGTTATATCAACAATTAGGTGCTTTAATAAACATATTTTTTTTGGGGTGCATTAATAAACAAATTTCTTAGCTGCATTTTTTTATTGTTAGCTTCATGGTTTATTTTTGGACACCATATTATGGCCCTGTTCTTTTTTGCGATAGTGATCATTTAGACCATGGATTCCATCTTCTTACATCTTCTTATAACTTCACATAGTTCGTCATATCTTTAACAAAATTCTTACAACTTCTTACAGCTTTTTACATCTTCTTACATGTGCTTACATTTTCTTACGTCTTCTTATATCTCCTTATATATTTTTTATAACGTGGAACCAGTTATTCATTTTATTCTCACATTTATAGAAATATGTATATATTTTTTATATAGTACCAATATGAACAATCTGTACATATTTTTGTTAACATAATACCTTTATAAACATAAAAAAATTTGACAACGTGAACTATATTCGAGTTTTGATAAGAATCGTATACGCCCCTACAGAGAAAATAAGTTAACATGCTTTTAAAATTATAATACAAAAATTGCATTCATGTTTGAGTTTTCACGTGAATCATTTGTGAAAACAGTCAAACTGTAGATAACGTAAATATTTCAACTATTTTACCCTTAGATTTATCCATAACAATCAGGTTGCGATCATCGCATAGTTGAACATTGGGTACCCCATCCACATTTTGGTCCCTTGATGAGATTGATATAGCCTATTTATATAGAATAATAAAATTATGGAGAGTACAACAAGTAACAATTATCTTAAGCGACTGCTCTAGTCTCATTTGAGGCATTAGGTTAAAAATATTAATTTAAATAGGATTTCATTTTAAGGGTCCTATTCAATTTTGTTAAAAAAATTGTAATTTTTTTTAATTTGCTCATAGGGAGGCGAAACTAATATTAATACAAAATGCCTCAATTGTAAAACATATTTGGTTCTATAAATTTGTAGGGTTAACAACTTATTTAAAAGTTTATTTTCATTAATTACATTATTTCAATATTATTTTGTCTCATCCAAAACGACAATTCTAAAAAAATAAAATATGTTTATATAATGTTAAAAAATAATTTGTTTAGTGCTGATATAAAATTAATTTCATAAATATTACTGACATATTGTACGTAATTTACTTTCATGAAATAACCTCATTCTCAAATCATACATTAAAGAACAACAATTATGCATGTATATCTAAAAATTATATTGATATAAATTTTTAATAACTCAACAGCTTACATCTGTCATTATACCTTCTCATAGTTTTGTACATCTCTTTATAGATTCTTACAACTTTCAACCTATGACTGAATCTTGTTACGCGAAAAAAACAGATCCTATATATTCCTTTGATATTTTTCGAAGATTGTACCATGGTTAACTTTTTTTTTCAATTATCATAGTTGAAACTGATAAGAGCCCTTGATTTTATTTACAAAATCTCAGCTGTTGAATTATTTAAAGGGAACTGGTTATATGGTAAAAAAAAGTAATTGCCCAACTTTTCCACACCCACTACCCCCTCCCATTTCTCTCTCTATCTCTCTGTCTGTCACACACAAGCACTTCTATCTCTCCTTCTACCTTTGCCCTCACCGATTCCTGCTGGCTCTCTCCTTCTACATGTCTCCTCAGTGATTTCTCATCACTAGTGTAGCGCCATAGTAGAGAACATCAAGGTACTCTAAAATCTGTCTCTCTCCACCCAAGTGATTCATTGTTACTGTGTTCGAACGTGTGAGCCGCACCTTCCATCCGAGTGTGCATCAGCATCCTTCAAATTAAGGTTAGTTTCTGATTTGTGGAATGAATGAGATTTGCATCAGGTTATGCAACTTGTCATCAATTAAGCTGAATTTCAATGAAATGACTGAGGTGAGGTTCTTGGGGATGGGGATGGAGGAGTGAGGGGAATGGCTGGCCTGTTTTTTTTTTTTTTTTTTGAGGGGGAGTTGATGAGGTTACTGTGACATAATCTTGGCAGGACAGAATAAGTGATTGGTTAAGGTTAAGCCGGAGACGGGGCTTTTTTTGGGGGGTAGGGTCTTGGATGATGGCTTACTAGTGTTTGACAGCCCCTTATTTGAGGTCATCGGCCACCAGTAAGCACTCCCTCCATTTTCCTGTTAGTAATGAGAGGGTGTGGTGGTGGCTGATGGGTCAGGCTGATAGGCTAGAGTTTTTAGTTGATTTGAGGTTTTTAGTTGATTTGACGCATATAAACATGATGGATATAATTATGTAGTACCCTTATCTACCCAAAGATGAATGTATAGGAAACCATACCCATTCTCATAAGATATTTATATTATAATTTTAGTGGTAAGGCATAAGCAACAATGGCACAAATCCCCTTGGTGTTAACCTTTTCAGCATGCTCCAATCCATATAGATACTATGAGAACTTGAGCCTCTTCTGCAGAATCATCGTTAGAATTAGTGTCAGCTCATTGATTCTTCTAACATTATCACATAATATAGAAGAATCAGTCTCCTGTAAGCACTAACTCAAAGTGAAAATCAACACACAACTTAAAGAGAATACTAATGCCTTCTTCATTTCAGATGTAGTAGACATTGCAAAACTATGTGCTACAACCATTGGGTTGAAAGTTGCTAGACATATATAGAGGCAAGTATTAGAAAATAATTAAATTGACACAATGGAGATCAAGAACATTTTTACTCCGGTGCGAAACTGTAAAATGTTAGGATCCAAAGCGCCCTTTAATTATATAGATTATTAGACATCTGACTCAATAATAGGCTGACCTATATGAGCAACCCTCAACTTTTTGGAATGTACTACACAGCAAGTGTAACATTTCTCTATAACCAGCCTTCTTATTAATGCACCTACGTTTATAATATTATAATTTTGAATTTTTAGTTCCCTTAAATTAATAAGGGGACTTGCACTCTATTCTATAACCCTATTTCACTCGATTTCTTTTGCTACTACCCCAGAAATACTATGAACCTATATAACCTCATTTCAATTACTCCTATATACTCTCATTTTGTCCTTCAGTTACAGTTTACATTTCCCTCCTGCATCCCTAAAAAACACAAAGGAAAAGGAAAATCCTCTTCACTGCCTTCCTCCAAGTTCTCTTATTCCTCTGTCTATTTAAGTGGTTTGCCTACAAAATTCCACTAAAACAATTTAAAAAATGCACACAATTCATGATGTATAACCTAAAATGACAAAAGAATTAGAACTCACTCAATAGGGATAACAAAAACATACTGCAAGCAAGATGTTTAAGGTCAAAATAAAATCAATGTGGTGCAAAAGAGGAAGACATAAAAGCTAACTATGTGGGGGATCGGGGGTAAACAAGGTAAAGTCAACTTACCATTTTTCTTAGTATCATTGAGGAAATAGGTAAGGCTCAACAACAATTAGATTAGGTATCAACATAAAATGAACCAACTAACAAATAGTAGATGTGCACGCACAAATGTTAAAATCCAAATCTTTCAATTAAGTACTTGTCAAACAACATTTCAATAACGTTTCTTTGAAGATACTATGCAGGAAAATGAAGTAACTCCAATCAAGCAAATTTCTAGAAAAGAAATATACCAATGAATCAACAGAACTGCTAATCTTCAAGCAATTTAACCTCCAAGGCCGAAGTTGCTCCTACGAACTGAAATATACCCACTAAAAGCCATGGAAAAGAAATAACCACACCAATGGACATAAAACTCCAATCTTTAATCACCCCCTCCCCCAACAAAACCAAAATTCTGAAAACACCATCCCTTCAAATTATCTCCCTGAATATGTATAGAAAAAGGAAATAAGATGACAAAACAAATTACAAAATTAGAATACAATAATTAAGAAATTAGATATTTACAATTAGAATTAGAAATCAGAGTATCAAAGGTGATTTTAGGAAGAGATAAAAGTTTTGAAGGGTAGTCATAAGTTGGAAATTTAGAGATTAACTACTTGTATGGAGCTTTTTAAAGTTCTTCAATCGAATTTACCAATGACCAGCTCATAATCAAAAAGAGAGATAGAAATGGAGCAAACTGACCTCTTTAAACTCCAATTTACTCCAATTCCTCATAGACCCTAAGATCAACATTGAAATTAAACCTGGTAATTAAAAAAATGGTCGAAACTACAAAAATTCAGGAAGCTATCAAGTTATAGCTTGCATACCCTCGCCACTATTTGGGCTTGTTACACAAACTGTATTTCACAATTGGTCATTGCTGAAAATGAAAAAAGATATTATTACTTTTAGGTTGGGGCAAGACAGAGGGGGAGAGAGAGAGGAGGAGGAGGAGGGGAGAGGGTCACATAGGAGTTTCCTAGAGCATGGGGAGGGGAGAGTGTGAGCGTGCATCAGTTATAGAGTTACAGAAAGCCGAAGAGATGTGACAAGAGAAGATATAATATTTTTCCTATTTTGTTCTTCTGGACTAGCGTAATTTACAGATAATGCACCACCTGAATATAGAGGGGGGTAGAAATTATGAAATATGGACGTGCATAAGTCAAAAGTTAGTTTTTTACATTTTTTTTAATTTTTAAGATATTAATGGCTGGGAAGCAACAATAAGTGAAATTAATGGTGATACGTACAGGCTACTCCGCAATGCACACCCAGCGAAGTCAAGTAAACATTTCTTTTATAATATATAATAGATGATAGAATATTCTTTCTTTTTTCTCTTCTTTTTTTGGGGGGGTGTTGGTATTATAAAAATTATTTCAAGTTTTTGAAGGTTTTTAAAATTATTTCACAATGCCTTGGGTGGTTGGGGCTTTTGTGGATATAAATGCCTCATGAGATATTGGATTGAACCCATTATCTCGAACTAGTTGCCTATCTTAGAAGAGGGGAATCAATGAATCTATTTTTAAGTATCACTCGCAAGCCACATATCTGCAGTGTCTTTGCTTCTCCAAAACTGCCCTAGGATGAGATTTTGGTTAAGTTAATTGAATATATCTGTGAATTTTCCATGTATAGATTCTTGATAGTTCCTTGATGGAGAAGATGTTGATACCTCCTTTTGATGTCACCTTTGCCTTGCTGTGCTATTCCTGTATGTGGATGCGGATAATGTTGCACTCTATTTACATTGTTATCTGTGAAAGTTGTGTTTCGCTCTCTATTTTATATGTTTCCCAAGTCTTGGATGTCCACCATCGAGGGTGTGTATATTAGGTGAATGTGTGCATGTGTATGTGTGTGTGCGTGCATGTGCAGTTATGCACATGTAAGACCTAAGGTCAGTTTAAATCTAAATATCTAATAGTGTCTACCCTAAGGATTAGGTGAAACAGAATCTCAAGCACTGTGAGCTTTCACCGTATGGCTCCATTTTGATTATTCTTTGGGATTTCAGACCAACTACATGAAATATTTACTATTATCGATGGCATTTTCTGTTACATGGAAAGTTATACTGGTCTTTTTTAGGATACATTGTAAAGGTTAAATGCCTTAGCTAAGTTGCATTTGCGTTCATAGAGTTATCCCCCCCTCAAAAAAAACTTCTTTGCAGTGTGACATGTTTGGTTGATTGTAACATGCTTTGTATTTCCCTTATTTTCTCTAATTATGTTGTACCAAGGCATTTGTGTTCATATCAGTATTTTAGGATCAATAAATTTTTGAATTAACATTATCATTAGTTGATAGGGAGCAGGGGTAGTAGTTGATGAGGGAACCGAAAGTAACATGGTAGGTTCTTGTTGAGCTTAGGTAAAGTTTAGAGCCAGTCATGATATGTAGGCAAAGGCATATGTTGTATCTATCATCACCGTTGCTATTGGCATTATCGAAGTCGTCGCCGCTACCATCTCAAATAAGGGCAACAATTTCCTACCCTTTCAAGTGAAAGAGAAAGGGTTTTTTTAGGGGGGGACGTGAAGCTAGCCATTGTTGAGGTCCGACGTTAATTCTCTTCTTGATTTCATAGATTTTGCTTTCAACACACATTTCTCCAATTTGATTACTATAGAGAGAAGGCCATAGCAATTAAGAATCTGTGCAGTTGGGATTATTTGCTTTCAAATGTTTATATGCTGATGGATTTGAGTGAGATGTATGTAAAGCTAGTCGTGAAGTTACAAATTTAACCACTACTCTAGATATAAATAAGGATATAGCATAGGGGAGTAGGGATCGAACCCACGAGGAAAGATTATGTCAAAAGGCTAGTTTAATTCTAAATAATTTTACTGCTCTAATTTATTGTTTCTACTCTTTGTAATTCTAAATTAAATCAAATTTAATTAATAAAAATCTAGAAGAATACCCAATATTACTCCTAACTATTCTAGATTTAATTCTAGAAATAAAACAGCAAATAGCTATCTGAAATAACTTAGAAAAATAAAAACAGAATTATAACTAAATCTCCAATTAAAAATCAAAACAGCAAATAATAAACAGAAAATAAATATTAAAAATGTCAAACAGTAACCTAAAATATTATTCTTCAGGTATATAAGCTTATAACTCCTCAATTGTATCCAAATAATTTCAGAAAAATCAAATCAGAAAACTACGACAGAATATCAATGCAGAATATTAAATCTGACATTAGAAATAAAATAATCTGCATAAATATAAATACGAAAATAATCAAGAAAATTACCCTAATTCTAGGACACAATTTTCTGGACTTAAGAACACCTAATAATCATAAATTAAAAATTAAAATCGAAATCTTCAGAATTAATAACCTAAAAACTTGCACATATCCAATTCACAAAATAATTCTGGAAAATTACCAAATAACTTCCAAAAATTACGGAATTAAATATGGGCACACTAGGGCACCATATAAACTCTAGAAACTGATAAAAATCGAAAAAGAACAAAAATAGCTATTTTAGTCTAATTTCTAACAAACCGATAATTAAATACTAAAACTGAATATAAATCAATCTAAAATTATAACTACTCTAAAAAGCAAAATCTAAACTATCTAAAATTACCTAGACACTTCTAAAAGACTATACTTTTGGGGGGGGTTCGATTGAAATTATATTGAAGCTAATAAAAATAGAACAAACTAATCAGATTAACTCTAAGCAACAAATAATGATCAAAATCTGTCAAATTCATGACGGATACTTAGTATAATCTCAATCCACTATGCAAATTAATATTTTTCATTAACACACAAGTCGATTTTATTCATGAGTTCGACTGTAGAAGATACCCACCAGCGGATCTTCCCCATTTTTCCTTACATTATAGTTTAATTAGGTCCAGCCCTAATATAAACCCTACTAATTTGATAACCCTTACATCAACGCAAGAATTTAATCAAACTAGAGCATTACGTACTAGAAAAACATCATCTAACGCTTTGTAACCAATTTACCAACAAATCGATTTAACAAAGATCTATAACTATTACCTAATTAAAAGAGACGGGTTTGAGCCATCTATGATTAATTAGGGTGATACTAATGCTTAAAAGACGATAACTTTTATGCATTAAAGCCCTTTAAACTATCATATGAATACGTACTAAACTAATTAGCATGCATTCTAATTAATATAATACGAATATCATGCACAATAAATACTAATCGTTATAGAATCATGAATATAAATCAACTAAACAATAAAGCATGAAACTTGCTTCAAAATAATTAATTTAGTATGGTTTCAAATAGATTATACTAAGCACAAGAAAATTACTCACTCATATTAAAAATTAAAATCATAACAATTAAACAAGGGTTTCATGTTTAATAATAAACTAAGCAAAAAATAATAATAATAATAAAACAAAATAGAACAAAACAAACACAAAACAAAAAAAAAAGGATTGAGCCGTAGGGGGCTATGCCGTTGAGTTATGATGGATGATGATGATCAGAAGATGATGATGGGTATGATTTATGGTGATGAATGATAGTGATGATGAAGAAGGTGATATGGTGATAAAAGGGGGGTTAGGCGTGAGATGGGGAGGTGATTCAAGATGGTGGTGAATGATGCGTGGCATATGGAGGAGGAAGAATAAAATGGGTTAGGCGTAGGTGGCCGCGTGAGAGGGGATATAGAAGACAGATGATGATGGTGATGATTGATGTATATAGGGAGGAAAGGCGGGGTGTGATTAGGGTTAGTAATTAGGGTTTCCTTCGTCCTTTCTTCCTTAGATTTCTTCTCCCTCAAGACTTCTAGTTCTTCACTAACTCTTGAAATCCTAGCCCAATTAAATAATTATGGAAATAATATTCTCCATAATTATTATTTTTGGACCGTCTTTATAGCCAAGCGCGTAAAACTCAAGTTTCGACGTTCTCTCTTCTCCGCTTTATTAAATTAATACTAACCTGAAAAATATATAAAATAAAGTAAATTAGATGCAATAATGTATATAATATAATCAAAATAATTATTAAAATAATGTATGATTTTTGACTTAACAAATTTCCCTACACTTAGACTTTGGACGTCCTCGTGCAAAGAAATCTTAGACTCGACCTAAAAATTGACTCTCTTCCTTTCTTATAAAGTCATGCATAACTATAATATTCATACTAGGCCTTGGCTTGCTTTAAAAACAGTTTTATTGAAAATTAAATATTTTTCCTCCTATAAGTGAATAACTACCAGACATCTAACTACCATCAGGGAGTTTATTCATCAGCCTCACAACATTTCCTTAATGAAATAACAAGATCAATGGTTATCCATCTGTTTTAAATATGCATAAACCGATCAAGAGGTCTAAAAAATTTAAGATAGAAAAATTTAGGCATGGTTTGGCTATAAAGACAATTGAATTAGATAGAATAACTCATTGAATTGATTCAAAACTTGCCTTGCAATTATTTTTCTCTTCTTCTTCTTCTTATCTTTCAAACTTCACTTGCGCACATATTCGAGGCCCATATAAGGTCTTAGAAATTAAACACTTCCTGTCTCACACTCACCCAAATAGAGGTGCGGGAGCAAGCATTTAACTTTCATCATTACTTTTATTTATTTTATTGATTCACTAGTATGAGAAGCAAGCTTTCCAGTGGCAGTATTGCCTCAAAGGGCAGTACCCAGTAGCGCATGCCTCAAAGGGGCACTTGTCATTCCCGACTTTGACTCTTTCCTTTTTTTTTTTTTTTGTATGAAAAATAGACAAGAAAAATCACAATTTTAATGAATTATTCAACTAATTCAATAGTCTAGGAGATAGGCCAGGTCATTTTATTGCCTCTGAATCGGATATATTACATGACTAAATAAGATGGATAATCAAGAGAGTTACTCACTAAAAAGATGTATGAGGATCAACTCAAACTTCTCTAAAGGATAACTATCATGCGTAGAAGTCTTCACTTATAAAACAATAAACTACAAAATAGCTAATAAAACAAATTTTTTTTTTCTTAAACAAGAAAGCCTAGCATACACTCATATCATGCATTATTTATAAGAAAAAAAAAATTTTCATGAATAAATACTGTGAAAATTAAATGTAGGATGCACCTAATTCCCCCACACTTAATTCATGCATTGTCCCTAATGCATGCAAACATATAGAAATAATGAAAATAAAAGCAAAATTAAATGGGTACTTCCCTAAAAACGTTGGATTGCCTCCCAACCAGCGCCTTTGTTTATAGTCGTTGGCTCGAGTTTATAAAGCTCCTGGATCCTCTAGTTGGATCTCTTCTAATAAATCATCATTAATCTGATATGGCACTTTTTGAAACTTAGCCTGATCAAGTCTCTTAGTAAGCATAGTCAAAAATTCATCTTCATTAGATACGTCATAAATATCTTGGGGCGATTCAGCAATAATATCAAGTGCATACACGTAACTCACATCAGCAGGGAATCTCATGGCATCAAAAATATTAAATTTAATCACTTCACCATCAAATTCCATGGTTAATGTTCCTTCATGTACATCAATTTTAGTCCTAGATGTTTTCAAAAATGGCCTGTCTAGTGAGATGGGAATATCATGATATGCATCACCCATGTTCATCACATAAAAATCAGCAGGAAACACAAGTTCATTCACTTGGATTAAGACATCCTCTAACACTCCATCTGGGTAAATACTGCTCCTATCAGCTAACTGAAGCACTACACCAGTTTTCTTTAACTTTCCTAAGTTCAGTTTGTCATAAACAGACCTAGGCATAACATTAATCGAAGCACCCAAATCAAGCACAGCCTTATCAAAGTAAAGATTTCCTATTTTGCAAGGGATAGAGAACACACCAGGGTCTTGACACTTAGGGGGAAGTTTTCTTTTATAAACAGCAGACACATTTTCCCCCACGCTTATCTTCTCATTACCAATGAGCTTCCTCTTGGTAGTACATAATTCTTTTAAGAACTTAGCATAACGAGGCACCTGTTTAATTGATTAAGGAGAGGTATATTAATTTCTACTTTCCTAAAAGTCACTAAAATTTCTTGGTTAGCCTCACTTACCTTAGACGCAGGGCTTCTAAATCTACTAGGGAAAGGTGGGATTGGTTTGTAAGATTCGCTTTTCTTTTCTCCTAATTCCCTAGTAGTTTGATTAGAATCTGTGTCTAACTCTGGTTCAGTCCCCTTGACCTCTAACTCAGGTTCTAATTCTCTACTCTTCCTAGGTTCTTTTAACTCTTTCTCATTCCTAAGTGTTATGGCACTGACATTCTCCTTAGGGTCAGGGTAAGGCTGAGATGGTAACCTATTTTGCGTTTGAGCTTGCAGGTTGCTAACTATGATATCAGTTGCAGTCTGTTTCTCTTGAACCTGCTTAAGAGTTATCTCCAAAATTTGGAACTTCTTGAGGACTTGCTCCAGTAGAAAGTTGGTCCTATCCTGATTAGAAGGTTGATGAGAGGTTTGGTCAAAACCAGGTGGATTAAGCTTAGAGCCATACCTAAGGTTAGGGTGGTCTCTCTATCCTTCATTATAAGTATTCGAATACAGATCATACCTCCTTTGATCTTGGTTAGAGTAAAGAGTATTAACATTACCTTCTTGTAGAGTAGGACATGCATTAGTAGAATGCCCCTCTAGACAACAAATACCACATATTACTGCTTTTTAAATACCCTCAGTAATAATCTTATTTAACATAGCAGTAATGTGAGATTACTAATTCTCTAAAGATGAACTAGAACCTATCTCATTTACCCTTTTAACTTGTGAGTCCCTAGTACCAAACTGCTGAGTGTTTTGGGCCATTATATTAAATAGATTTCTAGCATCAGCTAGGGTTTTATTAACTAGAGCCCCCCCACTAGCAGCATCAACTATACTACGATCCATAGGAAGTAAATCCTCATAAAAATATTGAATCAACAGTTGTTCAGTTATTTGATGTTGAGAACAACTAGCACATAACTTATTAAATCTTTCCCAATACTCACAAAAGGTTTCCCCATTCATTTGTTTGATTCCACATATTTCTTTCCTAATAGATCCAATATGGGATGCAGGAAAAAACTTTTCTAGAAACGATTTATGCAATGCAGTCCATGTAGAAAAAGATCCAGCAGGCATATAATATAACCAGTCTTTAGCATTACCAAGCAGAGAAAAGGGAAAAGCCCTTAGTCTAATTTGGTCCTCAGGAATTCCTTCAGGCACCATAACAGAGCAGGTAATAAGGAATTCACTAATATGTCTATAGGGGTCCTCTCCAGCTAATCCATGAAACTTAGGTAATAAATTAATAAATCCTGAATTCAATTTCAAAGGCTTATTTAAAACAGCATAAGTAATGGACATTGGTTGAGTTTCGAGGTTAGGGGCAGCAAGTTCTCAAAGAGTAGACATTCTTACCTCTTTAACCTTAAGACTTACTGGCAATCTGCAAAAATTAAAATAAAAACAAAACAATAAAAGCCGTAAAATTAAATAGAAGTAAACTAGCAATTTAATTTTCTTTCCCAGACAACGACGCCAAAATTTGTGAGGCTTGTCGAGAGCTTACAAATTTAACCACTACTCTAGATATAAATAAGGATATAGCATAGGGGAGTAGGGATCGAATCCACAAGGAAAGATTATGTCAAAAGGCTAGTTTAATTCTAAATGATTTTACTACTCTAATTTATTATTTCTACTCTTTGTAATTCTAAATTAAATCAAATTTAATTAATAAAAATCTGGAAGAATACCCAATATTACTCCTAACTATTCTAGATTTAATTCTAGAAATAAAACAGAAAATAGCTATCCGAAATAACTTGGAAAAATAAAAACAGAATTATAACTAAATCTCCAATTAAAAATCAAAACAGCAAATAATAAATAGAAAATAAATATTAAAAATGTCAAACAGTAACCTAAAATATTATTCTTTAGGTATATAAGCTTATAACTCCTCAATTGTATCCAAATAATTTCAAAAAAATCAAATCAGAAAACTACCACAGAATATCAATGCAGAATATTAAATCTGACATTAGAAATAAAATAATCTGCATAAATATAAATACGAAAATAATTAAGAAAATTACCCTAATCCTAGGACACAATTTTCTGGACTTAAGAACACCTAATAATCGTAAATTAAAAATTAAAATCGAAATCTTCAGAATTAATAACCTAAAAACCTGCACATATCCAATTCACAAAATAATTCTGGAAAATTAGCAAATAACTTCCAAAAATTACGGAATTAAATATGGGCACACTAGGACACTATATAAACTCTAGGAACTGATAAAAATTGAAAAAGAACAAACATAAATATTTTTAGTCTAATTTCTAACCAACCGGTAATTAAATACTAAAACTAAATATAAATCAATCTAAAATTATAACCACTCTAAAAAGCAAAATCTAAACTATCTAAAATTACCTAGACACTCCTAAAAGACTATAATTTTGGGGGGGTTCGATTGAAATTATATTGAAGCTAATAAAAATAGAACAAACTAATCAAATTAACTCTAAGTAACAAATAATGATCAAAATTTGTCAAATTTATGAAGGATACTTAGTATAATCTCAATCCACCATACAAATTAATATTTTTCATTAACACACAAGTTGATTTTATTCATGATTAGACTGTAGAAGGCACCCACCAGCAGATCTTCCCTATTTTTCCTTACATTATAGTTTAATTAGGTCCAGCCCTAATATAAACCCTACTAATTTGATAACCCTTACACTAGCGCAAGAATTTAATCAAACTAGAGCATTACATACTAGAAAAACATCATCTAATGCTTTGCAACCAATTTACCATCAAATCAATTTAACAAAAGATCTATAACGATTACCTAATTAAAAGAGACGGGTTTGAGTCATCCATGATTAATTAGGGTGATACTAATGCTTAAAACACGATAACTTTTACGTATTAAAGCCCTTTAAACTATCATATGAATACGTACTAAACTAATTAGCATGCATTCTAATTAATATAATACGAATATCATGCACAATAAATACTAATCGCTGTAGAATCATGAATATAAATCAACTAGACAATAAAGCATGAAACTTGTTTCAAAATAATTAATTTAGCATGGTTTCAAATAGATTATACTAAGCACAAGAAAATTACTCACTCATATTAAAAATTAAAATCATAACAATTAAACAAGGGTTTCATGTTTAATAATAAACTAAGCAAAAAATAATAATAATAATAAAACAAAATAGAACAAAATAAACACAAAACAAAAAAAAAAAAGATTGAGCCGTAGGGGGTTATGCCGTTGAGTTATGATGGATGATGGATGATCAGAAGATGATGATGGGTATGATTTATGGTGATGAATGATAGTGATGATGAAGAAGGTGATATGGTGATAAAGGGGGGTTAGGCGTGCGATGGGGAGGTGATTCAAGATGGTGGTGAATGATGCGTGGCATATGGAGGAGGAAGAATAAGATGGGTTAGGCGTAGGTGGCTGCGCGAGAGGGGATGTAGAAGACAAATGATGATGGTGATGATTGATGTATATAGGGAGGAAAAGAGGGGTGTGATTAGGGTTAGTAATTAGGGTTTCCTTCTTCCTTTCTTCCTTAGATTTCTTCTCCCTCAAGACTTCTAATTCTTCACCAACTCTTGAAATCCTAGCTCAATTAAATAATTATGAAAATAATATTCTCCATAATTATTATTTTTGGACCATTTTTATAGCCAAGCACGTAAAACTTGAGTTTCGACGTCCTCTCTTGTCCTCTTTATTAAATTAATACTAACCTGAAAAATATATAAAATAAAGTAAATTAGACGCAATAATGTATATAATATAATCAAAATAATTATTAAAACAATGCATGATTTTTGACTTAACAATGTAACCATCAAGTCAAGGATAAATGAGTGGAGATGGGTTAGGTGGTTACCAAAATCAAACTAAGTTTGTTTCTCTTGCAATCAAATTTTTTTCGGTTTAATTTTTTTAAAATTTGACAAATGATGTGCAGTTATGCTGTGGATTGTGGGTACTTTTCTCTTTGTTTTATTTTTCACGACAGCGTGAAATTTTTTAGTAGTAATAGGAAGTTAAAATATACCTTTATGACTAATGTAGCCCTGCTACTTTGCTAGTAAGAAAGGCTACAATGAGTAATCCAAAAGTTATACATTAATAAGGGCCTTAGCTTACTATATAACATAGATTATGAGTTCTCATTTCAAAATATCCATAGTAATGTTAACTTCGAAAGGGGAATCTAATTTCTGTTTGGGATATGTGAAAACCTTCTTACAAGTCATACCTCATTATTTTCCAATCCCCAATATATGAACACCCTTACCTTGAAAGGGAAAAAAAGGGAATGTTGCATGTTTGGGAATATAAATGGGATGTGGACTATTGCTTGGAGTTATTATTCCTGTAAATTGATCTCGGAACCTAGATAGTATCTGAAGATGCTAAAAGTTGTCTATGCACTAAGCCTTTTGTATGCAACTTAATCTAGGATACTGTGCTCACCACAGATTGATATATATAACCCAGCGGTGAGTAATGGCAATTTTCATACTCTTCTTTGTCTTTGACCATGTGCTGAAGTTTAGTCTCTTTGTACATGCTTTGTGATTTGCAATCTGTGTATGGCATTCAATATTCATAAGTGGGTTTGTCACGAGTACTCCTTTTTGTTTTGGAATGCGGTAAATTTCCGAGCAACTGTAAATGGTTACATACCACAGGGCAAGTACTTACTGATATAAGAAGAGCTGTGATATCAATATTGCCAGGGATTTGATTCTAAAGGATTGTTAAAATAGTGCCCCCCACCCCCCCCCAACAAGCCAGATGTAGCCATTTAGTGCTTGAGAGGTTGAACTCGCTTTTGTGCTGTGTCAATTTGTGTCTGTATATGTGATGAGTGTCGTTGATGGCCTTTTCATGTTGAGCATCTTGTTCAATTACAATTAGGCATACATCACGGAGCAAGATGGCAATGGATGGTTTGAACATACCCATTAGCTTATCATCATGAGCTGCTTAGGAAATGTGATTCATAAGCTAAAGTGAAGAAATGGTTTAAACAATGTAGTTCTCTGGATCAATTGGTCGGATAGTAACTTTTCTTGGTTCGATAGAGGGCAAAAATTCGTAATTGATTATCTTCTTCTCTGTTTGCCACATAATCCAGTTGTTATAAGTTATAGAATAGGGTTATAGTTTTATTTTGTTTTTTGGTTTCAGTTGGCTGCAATAGTCATAGGTTAATCGGTATATATATTTCTCATCCTCATATCTAAAATGCAGAAAATGCGATGATATTTAGATAAGCTTATGTGCATTTCAATTTCTTGATATGAAGTGTATTTCTCATATTGGGTTCAATGTTACGATGTCTCCCTCCTCTATTGTTTTTCTTCATCATCACTGTAGTAGATATGCTAATATGCTACTGATAGAGTTAGTTTTTTTTTTAAATTTTTTGTATTTGGCATTTTTTGTCTATTTCAAACCACTTCAAACAAGCTGTGGCATGTTGATTATAGTACGCCATTCATAACCACAGTAAGCTAGCTAAATTTCGATCATGATGTATTTCCTCTCTATGGTACTTGGCCACCATGGTTGTGGTAACACTCGGACTAAAGCCTAGAATGCTATAGATTGTAGGTTATGAACTTCCTATTGGTCCCTCACATGGTTGAAGGTTTGTCATCTAATGTACCTCTTCCCCTTTGCCTCACTTGTAAAAGAAACTATTAGTGAAAGAAAATTCTAGAACTAATGCAGAAGAAATATCTACAAAAACAGCTATAATAATAGTTGGTGTAACTATAAGTACATGTCCCCATAAACCCCACTTGTTTGGATAGAAGCCATTATTTCTTAGCACTTTTTTTCACCATTTGTGTCTCCCTTATCCCTTTTCTTTATTTTTTGCACACTGCGTATCTTTAAATAAGTTGAGCATGTGACTTTGGTTTTACTTATTAATATATTTTATTATTGTGCAGCTTTTTTAAAGGGGGCAGTTGAGGGTTACAATTATTCTCATATTTAAACCATACCTATCCGTTTCGGTAACAACATTGGTAATGCTCTTCCCAATGGAAGCTTCCATTGGTTTGAACACTGCCTCAAAGGGTTGTGAAGATACAATATAGCACCCTTGGTTTGTTACTTCGAAATTATAATGTTTCTAGCATTCAATTCTGTGTAGGGTATGGAAGGAGTTGATCCAATAGAAATTATCGATAAAAGTCAATGTGTTGAAGATATTGTAGATGACCTACTTAGTGAGGAAAAGGAAAATGAAGGAACTAGCTCGAATTTCATAGGCAAAAGGCTAGACGACCTGGATGAAAATGATATAAAGAAGTTAATCTTTAAGACACCAGTTAAGTGTGAAGTGTTCTATTTTATTTATGCTAAAGCAGTTGGACTTGGGGTCATAAGAGAGACACTGCGAATTAATCGTCATGGCATGGTAACATCATTGCGCTTTTGTTGTGTCCGCGAAGGTGTGAGATCCGAGAAGGACAAGAACCGCGAAGATAAGAAAAGGAAGGCAAGAGATGAAACAAGGTGTTTCTGTAAGGCCTTCATAAGTATGAAATACATAAAAAAAAACATGTCAGTATATAGTAAAAGAGTTCAAGAAGGAACACAATCATCATCTTGTTCCACCGCAACAAGTGAATCTGATTCGAGCTCTCAAGGGTATAGATGAAGTAAACAAAATTCAAGTTAGTGAGATGTATGATTTAGGAATCAGTTAGAAGCAAATTTATACCAAAATTGTACATGATGCTGGAGGCTATGATAATTTTGGTTGTATAAGGAAAGATATATATAATATTATGGATCAACATCGAAGGCGGTTAGAAAATGATGCCGAAGCAATTTTAGCTTACTTACATGGAAAGCAGGAGATAGATCCACTATTCTTTATGAGTTATACTGTTAGTAGAGATGGGAAATTAGACAAATTGTTTTGGTGTGATGGTAGGTCCCAAATTGATTACGAAATTTTTGGGTATACATCGGCATTTGACACTACCTACAAGTCGAATAAATATAATAAACCATTTACCATTTTTGTTAGGATAAATCACCATTTACCATTTTTGCTAGGATAAATCACCATTTGCAAACCATTCCATTCGGATGTGTCTTGCTACTTGATGAAAAGAAAGGAGGCATATATATGGGTATTAAATCAATTGGTGAAAGCAATGTATGGACAAAAACCTGTAACAATTATGACAGATGGAGATAATTTAATGGCATACGCAATAAGAGAAGTGTTGCCAGGCACATGTCATCACATATGCTTATCGCATTTAATGAAAAATATGGTTACACATGGTGGTAAACGATTTGCACATGCTTTTATCAAATATGTGGATAAGTATAAAAGACCTGAAGATTTTGAGAAAGAGTGGCAAGAGGTATTACATCATTATAAAATTGATATGAAGGAGCATAAATGGGCTGCTGATATGTATAAAACTAAGGAAACATGGGCAATGGCTTATCTACAAGGTTATTTTTTTGGTGAGATGAGAAGCACATAATGATGTGAGTCGATGAATCAAACGGTGAAAGTATTTGTCAACAAAAAGATGAAATTGTACCAATTTGTTCAGAGTTGTGAATGTGGAGTGAGTGAAATTCAATACGAAGATATGCAAAATGATTATATCTCTAAATATAGCATTCCTAAAATTCACCCTCCACTACTAAATATCAAAAGGGAGGCTGTCAAAGTATACACAAGAAGAGCATACAACAAGTTCTAGCAAGAGCTAATGTTTGAGTCAGCGTACGTACTAAAAGAATAGCAAGAAACAAATGGATGTAAATTTTATAGGTTTGTTACTCCATAATAATGCATGTAATTGTTAGTAGTAACATTCATTAAAAGCTTGCTTATAATGCATATGTTTCCACCTCATGCAGGTTAGAAGAGTCCGATAAAAAATACTCCTCACACATTGTAGTGTTTGTGTCTTCCAATGACACTATGAGCTGTTGCTGCATGAAGTTGGAGTCCGTAGGTTTTTCATGTCGGCATACGATTGCTGTGATGAAACATGAACAATTTGATCGAATCCCTAGGGGGTGCATTCTAAAGAGATAGACTATTTATGCAAGGCCAGATTTAAGTGTCAATGAGATTGCAATGTTTTATCAATATGTGACAAATTCAAGATAAGCGTACCTTATGTTGCTTTTTACTATGTTATGTCTCATGGCTTCTAAGGAAGATGTGTATTACAAGGAGATAATGGATTGTGTACAAAAGCTTTGACTCAAGTATAAACATGCAGAGATTGAAGCGAAAACTGTTGAAAGAGATAGTCCAATGAAATTCAACAGAATTCGAGATCCTGATGTTGTGTCGACGAAAGGGCATGGTAAGAAACAACATTTAAGGAAATGTGGACATTGTGGCATTCAAGGGCATAATAAGCGCAAATGTCCTCAATTAGAAGTTAGGAAGGATGTACATATTTATGCATGCGAATTGCAGTCTTCTCGGCTTTTCCGAAATGCCCGTTTCACCACATGAAATATCATTTAGGCTGCATGAAACACCTCTCAAAGATGAGGACAATAGCATAAACTTGAATAGATCTCCACCATCGCCTGAAGACGCTTCCACTTCGCGAATAGAACCATCATCTTCGAATGGATTGCTACATTGTATGCCTTCTTTGTATGAAGAAGGAGAGGCCTCAATGGTAACCATTTCATATTAGCATTTATATTATCAACCCATGTGTTGGTATTTCGTAATTGTATAAGTCATATTTCCCTGCCACGTGATGCTCAAATTTTTTTTATTATCCATTATGCACATAGGCTACAGTCATCCATACGTGGATATGGATAAGTTAGACCATAATACTCTTATGACAGATTGGGTTCCAGATTTGTATTGGTATTGGTCTTTGTATGCCTTGTTGTGCATCCTAATTTTTCTTATGTTTTTTTATATATTTGTAATTCTTTATTTTGTCATTGCTTATGCTCAATTATGGGGTACATAAATTGCTAGATTATTATAATTCATTTACTCCATTCAGTATATTTTGGGTACTTCTTTATTGGCTTATTGCAGAAAATCAAGCAACAAATGGATCCATTAGAAGATACTGTGATTGCCATCGAAGATTAGCATATGCAATGACCCATCTTAAGGTAATAACTTAATTCATTCACTGGATAGAAAGTTAAAGCCTACTTTAGCATACTTAGAAGGAGGAATAATGGATTTTGTACTACAAATTATAAATGTGGAGTATGTTAACTACCAATCTTCACATATTGCAATGATAGTATACGACAATGCTTGTTGCATATATTTTTGTATATGTGAGAAACAGATACGATGTCTCCATGTGTGAAGTTGAATTCGGTTCCGCCTAAAAAATGAATCTACCAACTTCATAAACATTCATAATGATTGGAGAGACTGTATTTGTTTTATATTTTGAGTGATGGGTTATTTGTTTCAACTATGTTAGTTTGTGAGGGATTTGGGCTTCAGTGTCTGATTCATTTATTTAACATGCAGATTTGAGTACCTGATTGATATATCTAGATGTTTAAAAATGCAATGTCTGTTAACAGATGACTTTTTAGGTCTTAGATAGCTTAATACTTTGTACTAATTTCAATTTGAGCTTATTAAATAGTCTTTTTTCAAGTTGTCTAGATTTCACATCAAACCTCTAGGTATATAAGCAAGTAGATCACCAGATGGATTTCAGTGTTAGTGCTGACATGTTATTTCGGGTAAACCTGTATATCGATGTTAGCAATGGCTATGATAAAGTCGTGGATGTTCTATTTCTTCATCCCTTAAGTTTTAATGTAATCATTTTCATTTTTAGTTTTATCTCGACTAGCAATTGTAACTTTTTCATTTGATTTAACCATAATGAATTTAGACAGATGAAGTACTCTTTTCTATCCTTTGAATACCTTTTTGTTAAATATTTATGCACTTAAATCAAAATGATGAATGTGCACTTAGCATTGATCCTTTTGAAAAATAATCTCCAAACCCCATAAATTATGAAAAGAGATCCTTTTTTGAAAAAGTGGGGGCCCTATGCAAAGTTGAGTTAATAAAGCTAAAACCATATGCTATAAGGGAGGCTGGTAGGGAGTCACTATACTATTGGGGATACAAGTAGGTTTTCGCTTCTATACTCATGGATTATATTTGCTTATCAACAGAGTTTAAGGAAAAAGTAAGCAACATAATTTATGGCTTTTGATTTTCGTCTATTTCATGGTTGTATAAAATTTAATACTTGTGATGCAATTTTTCGTCTATACAAGGTCTATAGTTAGAAGGTAATATTTGGGTTTGAATTTGTGATTTTTATACATAGAAATGTTTTTTTCTTGGGGGGTTGCATAGTGTGATTTTTGCATGCAAATACTTATGTCAATGTAGGAAACTATATGTCAAAGTTCATTCGAGCTTTTATACATATATTTTAAATAATGTATCAAGATGCAGGTAAGTGAGATTCATTCAATTTGACTAGGCATGTTCGTTGATGTTAAACCTCTAGCCATCCAAGTTGGTTATGACGTTTTGCCATCCATTTTGTCCATGCAAGGATAATTTTGGATTTTTTTTGGGAGTAGGGAGGTTGACTTTGTGACATATGCATAGCAATACGTGGCCTAATGTTGATACCTCAATCTACATTTAGTTGTACTTTTATGAAAGACCTAATTAAATGCCAGTGGATTATACATTCAGTTAAATGAGGCAAGTTTGTTTATGATGAAGTTTGGTCATTCAGGCTTATTCTGACGGTTTGTCCTGTAGCTTGCCAAATGGATAGCTCATGTAAGTGTTACACCTATGACATGCATTGAGGATATATATAAAAGTTTAGCTATGCTACCCTTGTAGTGGTAGACTTTGCAGGGTGGAGGCCTCTTTTTCAGAATGACAATTTATTTTGTGCATATTACTGGATAACAAGGTTTTATACCAAAGTCATGTGGTTCATGGAGGTGAGACAACCATGCAAGATAAATAAGTAGTTTCCCTGCACCACTCAAACCAAAAAAAGGGAATTTTAGAAACTAAATTGTGACAAGGTCGATCATAAAGGGAAGGTTATGGGGTTAGAGGCTTGACAAGCCTTAAGCAACCGTAGAAGCCCTTGCCATTAAGTTTAGAAATGGGGATAATGGGAAGGCAGGTTATTTTAATACTTGAAAGCACTGATAGAGTATATCTTCTTGAAGCTGAATAAAGAGAACTTTCAAAATAACAATGCTACATTAATGTTGGATGGGATTTTGTGTTTAGCTTTGAGTTTTAGAATACTCATGAGTTTGCTTTGTTACAACCTTTGGAAGTGGATATTATAATTTGGATTACAGATGATGCAAATGTCATTTGTGAATTTATTGTGATCGACATTTCTCTCTTTTCCCTTTCTATTGTGATTTAATTCATATAATATCTAATACGTTCGTCTCTGTAATTCTTTCCTACTATTGTATCTATACCTAAGTTATCTACGTGTTGAACAATCATTTCTTATTTACAAAGATTCATCTTCTATATCTCTTAACTCTAAAAGTAGGGTCTTCCTTTTGGGGGGGCGAACTACCCAATTTCATTTTTTTCAAATATATTCAAGTATTAAAATACACCGTGCAAAGCACTGGTCTATACTAGTTTAGACAATTTGAATTTTAAAGAGCAGGTTTTCCCCCTTCATTTCTTGTATGGTTCATGGCTTTTAATGATTGTGCTTCCGATATGAGTTACATAATGTTGACGGTATTTTTAGACTATTGATTGATGCTGACATATCTATGGAAAAATGAATTCCTATATGCGTTTGGGTGAAACAGTTCGTAGGGTTTTTTCTCCACTGGTTAAGGAGGTTTCCTTCTTTGGTGATACTGTCCCTCTGAAGCTGGAGCCTTTGTTCATCTTCAGGTATCTTCTTCTTTAGGCTACTATTAGAATTTTTGCTAGAGAACATTAACAATTATGTTTCACAATTTAGATGGCAAATGGTTTGGAATAATGATATTGATTGATGATTGTCATCATGAGCAAGTCCCAAAAATGATTGGTCATTTCTAGTGTTTTTTGCTTGGGGAACTTCCATTTGCTTTATGTAAAACTTAGTAAAGTAATTATTTGCTGACCACTGCCCGCAAGTGCACGCATGTCATAGCTTGGATAAAATATCGTCCTCAAGGACCAAAGTAATCTACCTAGTCCCTTCTATCAGAAAATGCTAAGCAATTACTTAATCGAGGAATTTTGATTTAACAACTTCTAATCAACTGATTCTAAATTCGATTAAGGAAAAACACCTAAGGATTTATTTAGTTAAGAAAGGTGTTGGATCAATATGATTAACATGTGCTTTTCTCTAATTAGATAATTTCAAGGAATTACAATCTATCTGGAATTTAGTCCGTTCTTTCAAAATCGACCAAATTGCCTAAACTAAGCAAAAGTTGTTTTTTCAAACTAATTTGTCTTAATCTAAGTTTTATATTTTTGATTACTCTCTCATCCTCCCAACATGCAAATCTCTCTTTCAAGTCATTGCTATATTAGGTCTTATCAAGCAGTCTAACAATCAAATTTTACCTTTTAGTTCTTCATTCAATTGTTTTAAGGGTGCAAGTAAAACTTGGCCAAAATCCACTCACAATATGATAATAACTTGATAAAATGAAATCAAACCAATCATGAAACAAAAGAACAATTCTATTGAACATAACATGATCCAATTACACTTCCGTTAACAAACAAATCCCTAGACAAGATAAACTACTCACTCATGATTAAAAATTAAACAGCTAACTAATGATTTAGCGAAATCTGAGAGGGAAGGGATTGACAATGACAGCCTTCGACAAAGTCTTCAAACTGAGAACAAAACCAAACTCCTCACTCAAGATTTCTCACTTGCACAAAAATCAAAATAAAATCCTAACCACAAAAAGTAAAATTTTGGGAAGGAAAATGACTATCTATGATATGCTTCTCTCTGTTCTGCAGTTGAGGGATGAGTTTATAAAGAAGAACACGAGCATTTTCAGCCACACAGCTGAAGGAAAATGAAGAGGCCATAGTTACCAGCATGCCATGGTCTATGGCAGGCATCACGGGCAGGCCGTGGTCTTGGCAGGAACCAAATTTTCTGCTCTTCTCTTGTTCCACGGGCATAACATCTCATGGGCATCTATGGGGAGTCAAAATACACTCAAATAAGGCTTAAATGCTGCGTCAAAATGATCCAAATTCCTACAAAACACAAAAAAGAATCATAACCAATCATAAATCAATAATAGGAGTATAAATAGTAACCTAAAGCCCATAATTCTCCTAAAAATGTAGCAAAATGAACCTAAAATCATATATATGATAAGCACTTATCAAACACCCCCATGCTTAAATTATTGCTTACCCATAAGCAATGCTAAGTCCAAAAATTATAGTAAACCTCCTCAGAATAGATATAGGTAAAATTTCAATGGTGAAGCCAATCCAAAGTTAGCCCAAAAAGATGCAAAAATCATTTAGCAAATAGAATAGGGAATGAAATTTTCGAAAACCACTTGATATATCACAATGTCAAATTTGAATCAATCCCCTAAATCATCAAACACAATCATTTAACATATGAAACAAATGGAGCTAGCAATGCCGGTAGGACCTCAGTATTGTCATGTGGCACTCATCACTCACGTGTTTGAAAAAATATATGAAGGTTTCCTTAATTCTCACTTCATAAACTCAAATCTACCATAAGCTTAACAAGACTCTCTAATCTGCCATCACTAAATGCAAACATACTAGACAATCATGAGGACTTTCATAAGGTTGTAATGAGGCAATAGGTAAAGGTATGAGGGGAACAAATGTTTAGGAAATGTGGGGCTAGAAATCATAGACTAAGAGCTAAATGTTTTCAATGCATCATACAACATCCTCCATAGACCAATACAATTCATCGACAAAATACATCCCCAATTGAAGAGACAAAGAGTTAAAAGTCATAAATATTTTACAATCTGAACAAGGCTAATACTGTTTTTATTATTCTCTTTTTTTTCTATTGTGTTTGTTTTTTTTAGTTCATTTTTTTTCTCTTTTTTTCTTTTTTTTTTCCAAAAGAGTTGGCCAAGGGAAATCCATACCAAACTTTGAATCTCAACTCTTCTCTAAACTTTGTACAAAAAGACAAGGGATTTCCTTTTATCAAACAAGATGACACATCCCTTCACGAAACAACTAAATCCACTAAAGAGATCTCAATATACCTGACTAGTTCCCAATCAAACTTGACGCAAACGAATGAAATGCTCCTCTAGTTTTGGCTTAAGGGTGAGATAATCATTTGGCTGTAGGCTATAGTAGGAGGTTCAAATCAAGAAAAGTGGATATCAGCTCAAAGGGGCTAGTAAGGGATATAGTACGTAACAAAGATGGCTATTTGGTCGTTCGGTTTAACAAGTCAAAGAATGCCTCAATCATATCACCTAAATGCATATGCGAAATGTGATCTTGAATTAGAATCAAAGCAAGTTCTAGATATATGATGTCAAGGAAGAGTTGCACATGAAAGAAACATGAGACTAAATTGATTAATAGTCTTTAAAAGCTAAAAGCCTCACGGGACATCGATCAAGGTCATAACTAGCTCAATAGTAAACACATTCCAAAATTCATGTAAAGAGTCATGGGGCAATCAACTCACACTCAGCATATGGTCAAAACATAAAACTCATTTTCGCAAACTCATTCTCAAACATTTTTATGCATAATTGGGCAAATCAAAGAATCAAACTAAACCAAAGAAGTCTATCGGGTCTACAAAGATCATCATCGGAGGATTTTTTCTTTTTTTTTCATTCTTTTCATTTTCTTAATTTTTTTTTTCCACGCATGCTTCTAATAAAAATGCAAAGGAAAAAAATGTAAAAACTATGAAAAGAAACTAAAAAATCTAAAATGCAATCTAGAATGAGGAAAAAAAACTAAACATACTTTCTAAAATGCTCATAACCAAATAAGATTAAAACCTACAATGAAACTCCAAAAACTATCACAAATAGTATATATAATACACAAGCACACCTAACCAAATTAGGCATCAGACGCCAAATATAATGACTAACTCCCTCATGCTTGAGTTACACATTGCCCTCAATGTGGACACAGTAGAAAAAGGGAAAGGGAGCAGCAAAAACAATCAGAAAGGAGGTGGGGGAGGACGACGGGGTGGTTGGCCATAAGAGATATGTCAATCCGCCCAAATCTCTAAACAAGCCCTATAATCCTAGAAATATTGAGTATGGGTAGCAAGCATCCCATAGAGCTCGTCGTAGCGCTCTTAGACAAAATCACAGAGAGCGGCATTGTAAAAAGCAACATATGCTTGAAGGGATACTTGCTCCTCCTGAATAGACCTAAGGGTGGCTTGCAGGTCAGCATAGTCAGTAGGGCATAGTTGAAAGGAAGAGCTAGATCCGGCTTGACTAGAATAAGGGGGTGGAGGGGGTGCGGGCTGAACAACCTCAGGATCATCAGGTACCCAATAAAGGTTAGCCCGGTGAAGTAAGATAGTTCAATCAACATTGGGAAGTGGTAGAAGCCGATCGCTGTGGTAAATCCAGTATAAATGCCCAACTTCTACTTTACAAAAATCCATGATCTCAAAGGCGGCTTGATCAAGCCACTCGGACTCAAAGACTCTATCCTCAGGGTTGGGCTCAATACCCAAAAATCTAGTAATAGTTGTCATAATACCACATATGACTATCCTACCCTTAGTGCTAACAGCAGCACTATGCAATTGTCCGGCCAAGAACGACCCGGGGCCAAGTTGGGCACCGTCAAGCATACAGGATGAGAAATATAACTCAGATAATCTCGGAACATTCAGACTATCATCTCGAGCAAAGAAACAGCAAGTTAGGATACGCTGAGCTACCCGAATGCAAGGGTTCCTAGTATGTGTGCACTTAAAAGAACTAGTGTTGTGCCCAACACTCCCCGAAAGCTCACCCCAAAATGCATTTGGGTAGAATTTCGGGGGATTTATAAGTTCGGTAAATCCATACTAGGTGAAAAACCGAATATACTGTTGAAGGTATCTACGTTCAACTCATATAAATGCCCTTGCAAATAAATACTCAGCTTAACATTAAGGTCCTCTAGTGACCTCGACATGAAGTGTACCTAGGAACTCTAAGGTAAGGTCCCGGTATGTATGCTCTTTTATTCCTATTAAATGTCCCATGCCAACCCGTGCAAACGACTACCTAATATCATCTAACAATCCTAAACGTACTTTCAAATAATTATATCTAGTAACATGATCGGGGTTAGTTAAACCAAGAAGATGAGGAATGTTACCTTGAGTTCGAGCATTGGTGGAGGTTTGGGAGCTCCGTTGGGGTCCAGATGGTGCTTGGCTTGATGATCCAACCTCCTTAACACTCCTTTGTGCCTTAGTAGGTGCCATTTTTGCAAATATAGAACAAAAATTAAAACTAAAACCTAAATAATCAAATTTAAGGAAGAAAAATGAAGAATTTAAGTAAAAAGAAGAAGAATTGGAGAGAGAAGAAGATGGTTATAGAGTATGGCTGAAGGTGAGATGAGTTTAGAGAAGAAGTAGAAAGAGATGAAATTTGTGGAAGAAATAGAAGGATTAAGTGAAGAGGAAGGATTTGAGTGAAAATAGGGCAAAACAAGAAGAAATGAGGAAGAATTAGAGGTTTAGTAATGGTGGGTATAAAGAGAGAAAGAGGCGGGTAGACAGAGAAAGAGTCGAAGATGAAGAAGAGGATTGGTGAAAATAAAGGGTCGCTGCAATCAAAACCCTTGACCGCAGCCAGTAGCAGTTCACCACGGTCCGTGGCAGTGGCCATGGGCAGACCGTGGTGTCTGCTGACACTAAAAAAAAGTTTTTGGTTTCCCGGTTTGGCACCCCACGGCCGTGGTGCTAGGCTGCTTGCCATGGTGCCAAACAATGTGATTTTTTTATTCTCTTTTTTTTAATAGAAAGAACAAAAGAAAATAATGAAAATCAAAGCAAGGGCTTGGTTGCCTCCGAAGAAGCGCTCTTTTAAGGTCAAGAGTTTGAGCATACTTCTATACTTGATCTGGATCAGCGAATGTATGGACATTAGCTTTATCATAGACCACAAAATTGAATTTCTTCCATCAAAAGTACCATCTCAAAAGCTCTGGTTGAAGGTCCTTCATCGTCATTAATTAATGCCATATCGCATTATCAGTGTATAACATAAACCACTGACGTAGCCCATCAGACTAGTTAGTATCACCTTATTCAACCCCTAAATCAAAATTTGCATCAAATCCTTCCATAGGGGGCAAAGAGAGAACATCTTGAGCAAACCTGCAATAATCGCCCATAGTAGACTCATTAGAAGTATGGGCCTCAACCTCGGTTATGCTAGGTGACATAGAAGCAGCAAACTCCACTTTAACATACCTTTGGTTGGGATCCTCAGTAAAAATCCAATCAAAATCAGGAGGATCTTAACAAGTTAAGATATCCTCCATGTCAATCTCAGGAGAATGGGAAAATTCATCCAATAAAGAAGAATTAGGAGAAACCACTTTCTTCTCTATATGGGAGAACATAGTATAGCACTCTTGTACTTCAATGTTACACACCCCCTTCTTACATCAATATGGTAACTTACGATAGCCATAAAGGGCCTATCTAGAATACTTTGGGCATCATCGGTCTCAGTCATATCAACTATGATAAAGTCTTCTAATACCCAAATATCTCATATTTTAACTGGCACATCTTCTAATTTGCCTATGGGTCATGTTTCAGAACCATCTGCTAACTGTAGTGAAAAGGATGCGGGTTGTAATGGTCCAAAGTAAAGCTTATGAAACAAAGAGTTAGGCATTAAACTAAGGCTTGCACCTGGATCATATAAGGCTCTCACAATTTCCACCTTTCCCACAATATAGGGGACAGAGAAGCTACCTGGGTTAGAAAGCTTAGGTGAAAAACGGTGGGGATCTCTACACTTTCATTCTCTATGAATGTGGTGACCTTGCCACCATCATCTCTTTCGTTGCTCTCAATCATGATTATTTCTCTACCCTCTTCAATTGGTATGTCCTTGGGGTCAATAAAGTCCTATACACCTTCCTTCAAGGTGACACAACTACAATGCTCATGAGGGTTAGATTTAGGCTTGCTAGGAAGTATATCTAGGGATGTAGATGAAAAGCTAGCTTATTGGGCAATTTGGACTTCCAATATCTTGTTCTGAGTAGTAAGTACATCAACCTTAGAGGCTACTTGCTTAATACACTCATCATGCTTTTGTTGTGTCATAAGCATACTTTGCGTCATAGCCTCTAAATTAGACTTTTTGGGTACTTACAGAGGGAAAGGAGGTCTTTGAAAACCGGGGGTGGCCTAGCATTCATTGGGAGTATATTTTTTTTGGAAGGTTTGGATTAGACCTATATGAGAAATTCGAATGATTCCTCTAACCTAAATTGTAGGTACTAGAGTAAGGGTCATTGGTCGGTCTCGGATTGAAGTTTTGGACATAATTGACTTCCCTAGAGTCTTGGGAAAAGGACTCCTAACATGACAATTTAAAATCACATGTCCAATAGAACCACAAATTTCATGTGGGGGAGGGGCACTGTAATTCACAGCATTAACATTTATACGGTCCAACCTCTGAGTCATAGCATTAACTTTAGCAGAAAGCAAAGTAAGTGCATCAACTTCAAGCTTACCTCTAACCCATTTGGGTTGGCCTCGTTTGGTGGACCATTGAAAATTATTGAGTGCCATCTCCTCAATCAAATTTTAGGCATCGTCTTCAGTTTTATTCATCAAAGTTCCTTCTGCCGCCGCATCGATAGTATACCTTACAGGTTGGGTCACAGCATTATAGAAAGCTTGAATAATCATCCATCGTTGAAGACCATGATGGGGGCATAAACACAACAGATCCTTAAACTGCTCCTAAGCCTCATAGAGCGTTTCATCATCCCTTTGCGTGAAGTTGGTGATTTGATTCCTCAAACTTGCCCTTTTTCTTAGTGGGAAGAACTTGGGGAGGAAAGCTCTAGTAAACACATCCCATGTGGTTCTTCCTCCTTAAGCAAAAAGCCTTCTTGCTCTTGGGATCGGGTTTGTATAGAAATGGACTTCGCATAAACAGGGAAGATTCCTGCAGGCACTATCACTAACACTACCAATGCAATCAAACAAGAAAATAAGAAAAATAAAAGATAAAAAAAATATAATACTTAGTCACTTTCGTAAGACTAACTCAATAGTTAACAAATTGGTCCCCAGCAACGGTGCCAAAAACTTGACCACTGCCCGTAAGTGCACGGGTGTTGTAGTATAGATAAAATATCATCCTGAGGGACCAAAGTAATCTATTGAGTCCTTTCTATTAGAAAATGCTAAGAAATTAATTAATTAACGAATTTTGATTTAACAACTTCTAATCAACTGATTCTAAATTCAATCAAGAAAAAATGCCCAGGGATTTATTTAGTTAAGAAAGGTGTTGGATCAATATGATTAACATGTGATTTTCTCTAATTGGATAATTTTGAGGAATTGCAATCTATCTAGAATTTAGTCTACTCGTTCAAAATCAACCAAATTACCTAAACTAAGCAAAAGTCGTTCTTTCAAACTAATTTATCTTAATCTAAGTTTAATATTTTTGATTACTCTCTCATCCTCCCAACATGCAAATCTCTCTTTCAAGTCATCATTATATCAGGTCTTATCAAGCAGTCCAACAATCAAATTTCACCTTTCAGTTCTTCGTTCAATTGTTTCAATAAGCAAAATTTGGCCAAAATCCACTCAGAATATGATAATCACTTGATAAAATGAAATCAATCCAATCATGAAATAAAAGCACAATTCTATTGAATATAACATGATCTAACTACACTTTCATTAACAAACAAATGCCTAGACAAGATAAACTACTCACTCATGATTAAAAAATAAAAAAACTAACCAAGGATTCAGCGAAATCTGAGAAGGAAGACTTGACAATGACAGCCTTCGACAAAGTCTTCAAATCGCCAACTAAACCGAACTCCTCACTCAAGATTTCTCACTTGCACAAAAAACAAACTAAAATCCTAACTACAAAAAGTAAAATTTTGGGAAGGAAAATGACTATCTATGATATGCTTCTATTTTTTCTGCTGCTGAGGGACGAGTTTATAAAGAAGAAGATTAGCATCGTCAGCCACACAATCAAAGGAAAACGAAGAGACCACAGTTACCAGCATACGACCGTCTATGGCAGGCACTATGGGCAAACCATGGTCTTGGTTGAAACCAAAATTTCTGCTCTTCTCTTGTTCCATGGGCATAACATGTCATGGGCATCCAAGGGGAGCCAAAATACACCTAAATGAGGGTTAATTGCTGGGTAAAATGATCCAAATTCCTACAAAACACAGAAAAGAACCATACCCAAGCATAAAACTAGAATAGGAGTATAAATGGTAACTTAAAACACATAATTCTCTGAAAAATGTAGCAGAATGACCCTAAAATGATATATATATATATATATATATATATATATATATATATATATATATATATATATTATATATATATATATATAGCACTTATCATTTGCCTACTCCGGGCATGTGGCCCGTAGAGTTGTGATCTCTGGCGTATAGTAGTTGAGCTTGTTTGGATATGTCATGTATATGTTAATTATTTTCAGTATCAAATGTAAGGCTATAAGCATGGGATAATGGTCCATTTTTAGATGGAACTCTGTTCGTTTCATTCCAAAATTAAGAATGAGTTTGGACTTGGGGCACCATGAGGGCGGTGGTTCAAAAGGTGTGGGAAATAATGCGTCTGTAGATTAACATAGCTGAAATTTTTGCTCAATCAGGGTTCATTAAGATGACAATGGCTGCTTGGATGCAATTCAGCAGTTGTTTCATTTCTTGGACATGGATAGCCTGAATGCATTGTATATATTGATCAAATGACATTGCTTGCTTTATGCATTGTCTTGCACATATTGGAATCCATCTGAGTGTCTTCTTTGTCATGTGTTCAATGGTTTTTGAAGCCCATTGATTTGGTTTTATGGCAACTGTGCCCAAGGTTAGGCCCATCCTTTCAGATTAACCTATGTCGTGACTTCCTAACTTGCAACTTTGCTAATAATTTTTGTGCTGTTCTCCAGACCCAAATAAGAAATTGAACAGATGGAACGAACATTCATTAGATTTCCTAGGCTACTCTATGCTCCTGCTTCCTTTTAGGTTGTCCTTCTACTGTCTCCTACATTGGCATTTCTATCAGTAAAAAAATTTTCTTATTGAGTTTTCCATCAAATTCTGAATGTTGTAGAAGAGGGGAAAAAGTCCTTTGTAATTAGGTTAGAACTTACGTTTTTAAGTCCATCTTTAGTATGTTGGTTCTCAATCTTAATGAGAAGGTTGCATCATATAGTTGATAGCCATGACAAAACCCTGTTGGATTTATGTTAGAACACATATGATGCTACTTTCACTTTGTATCTTTCTCACAAAAGGTTTATCTCGAAGACATTTTCAACTTTTTCTTTTGGTGGTATTCCTTAAATAGGCCTCTTTGCTTGTGGGGTATGGCTACCTACAATTGAATCTCCCCCAAACCGTACTTAAGCGAGATTTAGATTGGATGGTGTTGTACAAATGATTTTACTAGTTGGATAGGAACATGATCTCCCCACATCAAGCTTAGGCAAGATTCACACTAGGTGATGGTGCTTATATAGTGCTACTTGTTAGATAGAAATATATATGCTGGACATTTTCCTTGTTGGTATATTGAGAATTGAGAGGAACAATAACATACCAAAGCTTTAATCACAGTTGCAGCATCGTGTGACTGGATACTGAATGAATAGAGCTTTGACTGAGGAAAGATATCAAATTCATCTGTTTCAGGGTCATGCAAGTCGTTCTCTGTGTCACAGGGTGAAATGTTCTTTGTAGATGCTGTCTTTGCAGTGAGAGCGTTTTGACACTTCATGTTCAGTTCCTTATTGGTCTTTGTAGAAACATATTAAATGGAAGGGAAAATGTAACATTTTGATTTTTGGTTTGCAATTTTGCACTTCTACAAGAATCTACTGCCCCCAAGCCCTCCCCAAAAAAAAAAATAAATAAAACACTATTACAATAGTCTCCTAAATTGTAGAATGCGTGTTGAGTTTGCTTCTTATTCACTAAAAGAATAGATGAGACTGATCTGTAATGAAATTATAGGAGACATGTGTGGGCAAATTATTGCCTTTTATATCACACCGAGAAGCTACTGAACGAAAGTGCATCTCCTCATGATTTTGCATTTGTAATAATTCCTAGGTACATGCTTAAAACTTTCTAGCGCTGCCCATGGATTTGCGTTGAAAGTATACTTGTATTTCTTAATGTAGCTTAGTGGTAATTACTTGCCTCATATATTTGGATATTTTCCCACTCCCAAATGAAGAAAGCAAAACCAGTAATTGGCTTTGTTCACTTGTATTTTAGTTTGGTTGAGGAACTACTGGCTTGTTTTTCATTGACACATGTACAATTTATTCCTTTCATCGCAGCAAAGCAATCACCGGTACAAGAGGTGTGATTGGAATACTGCATTAAGAGTGCACAGCCCCAATTTTTTCTGGAAGGTGTTTCTACTAGACATGTTAGGTCTTATGTTTTTATATATTTCTATATTTGGAAATGATGTTAGGCATCATAATTTTGTTTACAGATTGCTGCAAAAGCTGACTTAGGCCTTGCAGATGCATTCATGAATGGGGACCTCAAAGTCGTGGATAAGAATGATGGTCTTCTGAATCTTTTCGAGGTAAATCACACCCTTTCAGGCCTTGACGGAAGCTGGCGTAAATCCAATAGCCCAAACCTTCAATGGTTATATTTGTAAATGTTTTTGAATAACAAAAATACATTGATTTGATATCAAAGCTATTGAACTGAAAACGTTGTTTCATACAATAATATCCCCCCTACATACATGTAGATGTGTTTATAAGACCTCACTTTTGTTTTATTTGTTCTGCCTTAGTATGTAGTCCAATACGCTCATGGTTGATACTAGACAATGCAAAGAAAAAGGAGAGATTCAATTTTTTACTGTGTCATTGTGATTAGGCCGATTTGGTTTCAATTGTATTCATAATAGGCTTGAATTGCAACGCAGTTAGAAACTAAAGTATGTTGAAATGAACTTATTGTCTATATTGAACTCAAAGTAAAAGTGATTCGTAATTCATGTGTTTTCAATATATCAACCGAACTGAATATCAGGGTATGAACTTCCCTCAACGATAGTTTTGACGTTAATCATACAATCAATTTTTGGCAATTAGAAAATCCTAGTGCATAATAGAGCAATTTAGTAGAGTAATAAGAATCATCAATGGCAAGTCATTCTAAGATAGCCCAATTCCAATTCCTAAACATGTTTGTTGTCACTGTTTCATAATACAGCTAACTTCCGTAACTGTTCTGCTTGTATGTCCTGCAGTGTGAATGATCTATGATAATATAAACAGCATTTTATGGTGATCAAATAAATAACATGTAACACTTAATTTCCAATACCACTAAAAAGACATAGACATTACTTTTGAATAATTTTATGTGGTACCTGAAATGGGGTACGCCATTCCCCTTAATGAGTAGCTTTCATATATTTAATTATGTGCATACCACAATCATTTGATCTAGTAAATAAGGGAAAAAATTCATATCAAAAATATTGATTAAAAGAATGAAACTTTACTAGTTGGTTGGGGATGGTTTGCTATACATATCTTATTGATTCTGTAACCTCATTTTCAACATGCTTGGAATAAGTATGAATAGCATGAAAGAGATGGTTGAATTGAGTATGATTTCCAGCAAACCTACAAGATTGGTGTAGCTGCAAAACAAACGTTATAATTTTCATTCTCAAATGTTTTATACTTTTGTGAAAAATAACACTACCACATATCACACTTACCAAGTCTTTTACTAAAGTTGTCCGACCATCATTTGCTCCATTCTCTTGTAGCAGGTCTAAAATATGCACTTTTTTATATAAATGATCGACAACAATTAGTAACCAGTGAACTTTTCCATCCTTGAAACTAATCGCAAAACATTCATCACTCCGGAAGCTTAAACATAAAGATTTGCTCTTTGTGGCAGAGATGTCTACCTTTTCAACTTCAGTAATGTATGTTGGAATCATCTTAAACATAGCATTCATTTTGAAATCTTCCAATTTTGTTGTCTTCGTTCTACCCCCATCACGGGGGCGATCATATTGCACAACCCACGAATATATCCTTGGCTGCATCAAGTGTGGTAGTCAGCATATTTACCTCACTTTAAAACCCAAAACAAAATGCATAAATTCATTGGATTCACCAGGAAGTATATTGGCAAATATATTCGATTTAGATATCTTTTACGTGATTCAAGTATTAACTCACCAGCAACCGTATCAACAACCTAGAAAATTTAAGAACAGCCATACAATTACAAAAATTACAACATGAAAGCGAACAAGGTAAGGAAAGAGTCAATATATTATCTTACAGAATCGGTTAGACAACCCATTGGAAATAAACTAGTAAACTCTCGCACTATTGTACTTATCCCAAATTCTTGCTTCAAGTATACGATCTCATCTTTTGTACTCTTGTGCACATACGAAGTCCAACATAATGCACAATATTTTTGGTCTTGATTGTGGAAATGTATATTCGGGTTCAATTTCAACCTCATCATAATCCTGTAATTGTAACACTAAGTAGTACTGTAACTAAGATCTCAACTAAAATGATATACTATAAAAAGTAAGTAATTTGATACATGAGGATGTATGTCGAATTACATAACATGAGGATGTATGTCGAATTACATAACACATGATATTACCTTTTTAGCTAAATTGCCTCCCAATCTTGAAAGCAACTATACAAGAAGGATTCAATTTATCAAACATATCAATCAGAAGTTCAGAACAAGTAATGATAATGATTAGTACAAAAATTACCTTTTCAAACATATTCAAGGACTTCTCCATAGGGCTATCATCCTCTGACAAATTGGCATTATTGTCCCATCTTGTGTCCACAATAGTGGTATTAACAGTAGAGTTCTTTGTAGCCTCATTCATTTTCTTGGTGCTCATAAGAGTTTGTTTTAAAAATTTTATGGTTTAGAATTGTGTTATGAATGCAATATATATATGATGAATCACGTAATCATATCTTTAATGAACAAAATGTGTAAAAGGTTTTCATGTAATTACTTTATGTTATTGTTAATACTCATCTGTAAATCGTCTATCTTTCTCAATCGCTCTACTTCCATGTCTTGCATTAACAATGAGTAGTACTAAGATATGACAACATATCTCCACGTGTGAATAGAAAAGGGCAAGGCTGCATTTGGATGCACTCTTACCTCATAGATAAGAGACTAATCATATTTAGACTCAGGTTCCATATACTTGATCACATGCATCCCGCAATCATTTGACCTAATATTGAGAAACATAAGTGATAATTCAATAAAGATATCATTTTTCGACGTACACAAATAGGGTGTATTGTATGAACCCATTTCCTTGTCTTGCCACTTGTTCAACGTGAACTGGAAAATTTGATGCAGTAGCAAATAAATGATTCGGGTTAGCAGATTGTATTAAGTACTGAAGTATTGATCTTAACTAGAGAGAAAAATATTGTCATACTTGATAATTGTTCATAACATTTATTAAACCAAATACGACAAGTATCCAATTCTTACCAAATCTTTTGCTAACTCCTGCCTTAAATCGTTACTCTTGTTCAATGGTAACGAGTCGAGAAGAGCAACATGTCTATGTTGCAAATTCACAATGATCAAAAATCAATGAACTGCTCAATCATTCATAGGGATATAGACCTATGTAGGAGAAGGAATGTTTTTATAACCCATTTGAAAATAGAATTTCAAATTTGCTTAAATATTCCATTTTTTGTAAAATAAATGGAGCAACCACCTTCTCACATTGGCTAACATCATTTAGAATGAACTTGGAAATTAGCTTCTCTTGAAAATGAATGACACTTCGATTACATTTTCCATCAGGTAACTTCCATATTGTCATCACTTGCTACAAAAAATATAGGTGTTATTGTAATTACACCACAAATTCATAACAGTCAATTAATCATACAAATTTACCTAAAAACAAGTTGGCAAATAGACTCGATTCACTCTTTTCGTACGTGCTTCAATAGTGAGCTCGCAAGCAACTAGATCAATTATCTGCATATTCATGTGAAAAGCATAAAGACTTATTATGAAAAACATAATTCAATTTCATGTGGAAGTGATACTATATGCATCCGTATCAATTAAACATGCCTCTGGAAAAAGCGTTAAAAAATTAAGTGGAGATGCACTGAAACGAAATTCTTGATTGTTATAAATGTCAACACGACAGTTATCACTCTTAGCCAATTGTCAGCACTGGATCACATATGCTTTCTTCTCAGGTCTCAGTCTATCCATTACCACATAGGGGATGCGAAACATGTTTCCAAATTTTGTTCTAAGGATACCCTATAAGGGGAAAGGTATGTTAGTAGTAAATTGCTGTAATGATTGAGTAACAAATAAAATTAAATACGTCGTATAAGGTACGTAAAATTGAACTGTACCTCATTCAACTTAAAGTCCATTTTCGCTTGCTGCATAATATCCAACCCATCCTCACTATTTGACTGAGCAACATCATAAAGGAACAAGGAATTAAATATATTCACTAACAAAGTATCAGACACAGTAACATCAGCAATTTATACCTTATTCATATTTACTTTCTTATCTTCTTTACGCAAAAAGTTCAACCCACCCACACTAATTAACTGCATAACATTATATAATGAAAATTCATTAAAATTTATACATTATGATCGCAACATACATTACGTATGCAGTAACATGAAGAATCAAGTATACCTAATTCGTCAACCAAATTAACAAAAATTTAAAATTAATTACCCTTGTCAATTCATTTGTTGCTGTGATGTCGTCCTTTGAGAAATTATGTTCAGCTACAATCCTTCTCTTCCGTTTGCTACAAGGATGTGGGGTTGAGGTAGTAACCGCCGACTGGTTTGCCCCACAGTGAGAATCACACTTGAACATTTACTTTAGTGGGTGCTGGTGAACTACCAGACTATTGTGTAAAGCCAATAGATTTGGGTTTCTAGGTCTAACCAGGTCAAATTCAAATCCCTTAGCAAAAGGGATTTGAATTTTTGGAGACATCAATGTAGTTTTACCGGGTGTTGAAGAGTCAACAACCATAGAAAGACATAGTCTTTTCATTATATTTGGTCTTCTATCTACATACATCCCATCAGCATTCTCAAATTTCATAGGTGACTCTTTTTTCTCACTTGACTTCGATGAGTGAGCAATATATGTTGTAGCACATGTGTTTATCATGTGCTTATTCGATTTCGTAGTTTCATTGTCAACCACATGCTTCATAACCTTATTTACATTCGCATTCAGCAACTTTAGTGTGCCAATGTTTTCTTTGACAACAGTCATAAGTGAAGTTATGTCACTTGAGGCCTTGACCACTAGATTCTCAATAAAATTCATACGTGCCTTAAGTGAATTTCACTGTTCACAATTCCCTTTGCATGCAATCGGTGCACCTTTATCTTCTAAGACAGTTCCGAACAATTGTGCTTTCCGCATATTATAAGTAGAATTCCCCATCACCTTCATAAGATAGCAAAGTACTTAATTACATTTTTTGACAAAATTGCACATACACTAACGAATAGAATTAGGAAAAGCTGACTGGACATGATTACCGACCCAAACCCGACACAAAGTTAAGTGGGTTTGGGTATGAACTTTGAACCCATTTAGTTAAATGGGTTGACACAGTAAACTTGTTTAATTGATTGGGTTAGGTTCAGGTCGAGAATCTCGACACGAAAAAATACCTATTTAACCCGTTTAATTAAACGAGTTAAATATGTCAACCCGTTTACTGTTTATTTACCGTTTATCATTTATTGTTTACATTTTCTGTTAGAATAAGGCTTTCGAGAATTAGGATTTGTGGTCTCTTTTATGGACTTGTTGATTGTTCACTTGCTGGTTATGTTATTAAGAATTTCAGACAATTGGACTTTATTTGCTTTTGTTTAAGACTTGTGTTGGACATGGTTTGTAACTTAATTAGTTGGTTCTTATGTGAACTTTATAGGCAGTAAAATTATATTGTCGCAGATTGTTTTGTTGGAATGGGCTTTAAAAAAGCTGGAACTTGTAAGTTAGCTACTATTTTGGTGTACTTTGAAAGCAGTTATGCCTTATGAGGCTGAAAAATATGTAATTTGTTTGGTAAATTATCTTTGGGTTGAAATTTGTGTTGCAATTAAACCGGTTGGTGGGTAAATGGGTAATCAGAACCTAACCTGTTTTACTCGTTTATGTAAATGGGTTAGGTTCAGGTCAACCTGTTTAAATATTGAGCAGTTTGGGTTGGACTTTTTCAATCCATTTATTAAACAAGTCGGGTTCAGGTTCGGGGGTTTTTAACACGTTTAACTTCGACATGAACATAAACCCAACCTGACATGACACATTACCTAGCCATACTAGCCAATACAATTGAATAAACATCTATATATTTTTTATGCAGTTTTAATATAACAATAACTCATATAAATGATTACAATGTCATGAAATATAAAATTATCATCATGCTTATGATGATCATTAATCATGTTTTTTTTTTTGGGTTAGAGACGAGGAGTGAGGCTCGTAAACTATTGTGAAGCATACATGTAACAATAGTGGCGAAGCAGAAATTCGGAGGAGGGGTGTGGGAAATAAGTTGGTAATTATGGTTGAGTGGTATCGTTCCCACCTTCTTCATTCGATATTGAGTTTGCAAATTACAACTTGAATGGAATGATGATTTTGTAGTTATTTTTTTCAAATATATATGCAATTTGAGTTAGAATTCAAATTAATCCACAAATTAAATAACTTCAAAATTAAAAATGGCAAATTAAACTCATAAAATAAAACTAAAAAGTAAATTAACCTCAAGTTAAAGGACAAATCAACAAGTTGAACTACTGAACTCAATTAAAGTGCTATTTTTTGAAATATCTATATACTTTGACCCAAAATTGAAATTAAACCCACAAAATCAACAAATTTAGAT
>JAKOGI010001136.1:102500-162500 GCA_029747015.1 Carnegiea gigantea
ACAAAATTATGTCTATGGTACACATATAACAAATCAGATCACAAAGCTATAATAATTATATTTTGACCACATAATCTTTAAGCAGCCTACACTGTGCCCAAAATTACGTATGTGACAAATCATATTTGCGTGAGTGCATTGGATGTAACCAATAAATAAGTGTTAACCTTCCGCTCCTTACCAGGTTCGAATGCACGCCCAATAGCTTGGTGAGACATAGATGGGTTAAAGTGGACATCCAATATTATAATCCGAGAGGCCCCCACAAGTGGTATTCCTTCTCCACAAGCTTTGATCGATCCAAATAACACACTTACATTAGGGGAGTTGTTCACTTTATCCATAGACACCTCTCACTGCTCAGTAGACGAATCGCCACATTCCATGAACATCTCACTGCCGACACACCAACCATTAATTTGAATAGTTGGCCACTAAAGAAACTTTAAGGGCAACAGGTATTTGCTAAAAACCTAATAACTTCTCACCATCTCTTTGACTCCAGGCTAACAGTTTATGGAAGAACTTAGCCTCCACCCCTTTCCTGGCGTCTATCTTGTCAATTAGCTCATCGAACTTTTCGTAACTGGGCAGTGCATTCTTTTCACCTCCAAAATGAGCATCTGAACACTGTGTTAGCAGTGGACGTCTGGGATGAGGACAGGTTACAGTCACAGCCAAATCATGCGCAAACGACATTATGAGATTGACTTGTCGCATTAGAAGCCATTGCACTCTAAAATCCGACCCTTCATGTTAAAAATTAAGACAAATCAAGCAGTGAATTAGAACAGACTCAATCAACAAGCCACATGGATCACTGTCAACTAAAACCAAAATAGATTTCATCCATGTGAATTTATGGACCAGTTGAAAGATGCCTCTATCACAGATGCAAGAGCCACCCCTCCACCAATCGGTAAGAGGGAGAGAAGCACCCAAGGAGTAGGCCTCTACATAGAATGTTCATGACAAAACAACCAAAAATAAAGAAATCATCACTAACTTGAATGAATCTAATGTAAATCAACCAGTGTTCATGCAATTGGCTAATTGTACATTTAATAAGAACTTCCATATTTTGAACATCAATCCTAGAAATAGGGAAAATAGAACATATGGGCATGGGATCTTACCTCTCCCAAAAACAGGATGGAAAGGAGGATAGAGAAAAATGGCTCAATAGCTTTAATTGTGTGAGTAAATGATACAACCACTTTACCAAGGCTCACATTGGTGAAAAGGTTGCCTAATGTGTGCAAAATTGCCAAAGGCGTGATGAAAGCTAGCTGTGACACAGTAGTCAAAGTAAATACAAATGTTGTAGAATAAAGAGTACCCCAAATCAGTGACACAAGCAAGCTGATATATTACCTTTGCAGCAGTGACTTTTGGCTACTTATAGAGATTGAACGTCCACATAAAAAGGATGATCACTAAACCAATGGCAAATTGAACCATACGGATGGTCCAAGTGTAATGATATACCTTTAAAACCAATATGAAAGATAGGCAGTGATGTTATTCAAGGAGGAATTTGTTACATGCTACAATAACAGCTATCGAATGCAGAGGAAAGAGTCAAGACATTGTTACAGAGGCGACAGTGGATATACTCACTTACATAACAATAAATACTAAGAGAGAAAAATTTTCTTCTATTAATAAACCAATGGTTTTAATCTTCAAAGCATCTCATACAACAAGTCACACAATTCTATTACACCTAAAAGTAAAATTTTAAACGTCTACCCTATGGGATACCATTCGATACGTTTGTATAATCAACTCTCTTGCAAACAAATGTATACATGTTAGACCCTCAACACGAGGATCAGAAAAACAAAATGCCACCTTCTAGGTTCAAATTAGACAACACTGCATGGAAATCTAACAGTGACTAGAGAACCAACTTAGAAATAGAAGCCACATCCCTGACTGAATCACTTTTTCAATCACTTTCCTACTCTGATAATCCAAAATAGTAGCAATACCAACCAAAAAAAGGGTTTGGGCAGCAATAATGGTTCTAACAAAGACAATGCACGATACAGTGGCAATGACAATATAACAGTACCACTAAACAACTCCATCACCATCAAGTGTGTTCTTCCTCTATTTGGTCTCCCTAATTTATTACCAAAAGGTTCAATTTGCATCCTAAAAAACAAAGCCAAATGTTTCCAGCAATACCGTCAGTTCTTTTCCATAAAAAATGATGTCAACTTCATATGGTCTGTGATATCAATTTTATATTTTGCTGCTATACTAGCAGAGAACCCAATAATCAAACCATATAGAAGATTTTTGCTAAAAGATTTCCTAGCAATTGACAGAAAAACTTGCCCAGTTAATTGTAAACAACATTTGGAGAGACTTTTTTTTTTCATTAGTATGTAACATTATAAATCACAAAAGAAAATCATCCTCGAGTCTTTTCTAAAGAGTAAAGGCTGGTTATATAACGAACTTTCTTGAACTGAAAAAATGTCAGCAAGCATGATATCTTTAGTTACACCATCTTGTCGATTGTGAAGTGTGATCATAAAGTACCCAAAGACGAGTATTACGATGGTGCATGTTGCACTTTGAATGTCTAGAGTAGTCCTTACTAATAAATCAACATAAACTTTTTAAGGATTAGCGGGACATCAATTAGGACATTTTTCCTAAGCTCCTGGAAACCGTGTACAATAGCAAAAATATCATTTACTAATTATTTTACCAAAAATTGTGGGCCTTGCATCCCAAAGTGTACGGTGGTTTTTCCTTGCCCTTCAGGATCCTTTGTACCTTAGTGGGCCTAGAGACTTTGAAGACTAAGGCAGCAACACAAAGTGAGCCAATAGATCATTCCGCAAAACAAAAGAAGCAGTTATATATAAACTGTACTTTGTAAAAATAATGTCGTAATCTGAAGATTTTCAATTCTCCCTGCAATTTCTGCATCTTATTCTATGCGTTCTTGACATCCACTCTTCACTGGTATATTAAAGTTCTCAACACATCATCTTCCCATGATCAGTGTCAAAGAAAAGTCACTCGACTGCTACTTTTCTATATTTACATTTCAGGGACAAAAAAACATTTATTTTCATTCTTTGTCACAGCTAAGAAGGAGTAGCTACCCTAATTCAGGTTAAAATAATAAAACAGAGAGGAACAAGGCAGGCTTGATTGACACTTAAGACAGAAATGTTAAAATGATCCTTAGCTGCTTCAGAAAGAAGACTCCATCTTTAAGACTGTCAAGATCTTTCTCATTTTTGTGCTCAATAATATCACTTGAGTATGATGAAGAGACTTTAAGACCACCATCTTCAATTGTATCATATTCATAAAAAACAGAAGCTCTAGATGAACGATTCTTGAATATTCAGAGATCATACCAGTAGTTAACTTTAGCCGCATCTGAGAAAGTAAATTGTTTAAGTGGACATGCTGAGTGACTCATCGGCGTTGGCGGCGCATCAGACGGAGATGCGAGTCTTGAGGCACCAGGTTTAGACTCCAATCGCACGTCTGTCGTTGTCCAGCAAGGTGAGGTCGGTGGCGGCGACGAGACGGCAAAACAGATGGTCTGTGCTTGGCAGGACCCCATTCACAACAAATCTGGGAAGGAATTACAGATGACCATGCGAATTCAGGGGAAGGAGAGAGAAGGGGAGAAGTAAGTGACGATAGAGGGGAAGGGGGGGGGAGAGAGAGCGAGAAATCAGTAAAGAGGGAATGAATTTCAGAGAACCACGCGAATTGAGGGGAAGTGAAAAGAAGGGTAGAAGTCAGTGAGGATAGAGGGTAAGAAGAGAGAGTGTGCGAGAAATCAGTCAAGGAGGTGGATTAGGGATGGCAATGGGGTGGGGAATCCCCGCCCCCATCGGGGCCCCGCTCTGCATTGGAGAAAAATCTCCATCCCCAATGGCTATGGAGACGGGGAATGGGGATAGAAATAAATCCCCGAGCGGGGATGAGGACGGGGACAAGGCAAAAATTTATCCCGTCCTCGTCTCCGCTTCCCCGCTGAAGGAAGTATCCTTGTCCCCCTCCTCGGTTGGGAAAAAATCCCCATCCCCTTCCGTACATATTAATTTAAAATTAAATATGATCCTTTTTTTGGTAAATATAATACTAAGGTTATATTGGTACATTAACTTTAAAAAACCATAAATTGTATGAACTTATTTCGTATAATTTGTGAATTGCTAGACTTATGTTTTATGGATTTGTTAAATTTTAATTCATGTCATATTGTAAACTTTAATGAAGTTTGTTAAAATTATGTTGCATGGAGCCTACAAGAGCTTATTGTACAGTTGATTGTGATGGGATTTAGGGATGATAAATTTGGCTTTTATCCAAGACTTGTAATATAGTTATCACAAAGGAGGGGAAAAAATGGTAGGTAAAAATCCTCGTTGGGGACAGGGACGGGGACGGTGAGATATTTTTTCCCTGCAATGGAGAATGGGGCGGGGATTGGAGACGGAGGTTGTAGTGGGGACGGGATGAGGAATATGCCCTCGTCCCCAATCCCCCCCGTTGCCATCCCTAGGGTGGGCATTCTAATGTATAAATATTATCTGTTTGGTGACTGACTATGATAATTTTAACTATGATGATTGAATTTTTTTAATTAAGGCGGAATTTTCGAATATTTTTAGATATTTCATCCCACAAACTGTGCATTAAAAAAAAAAAATCACTTCCAGAATAACTGGAGGTTGGTTTTCCACCCGTGTAAAAGCCGTTACGAGGGCGCATCGGACTCCTGGCAGTCCGTGAAACACACCGACGATCAAGTCTGAGGCTACAAACTACAATCAAAGCGCGCTCTCTCTCTGTGCCGGCCACAATCAAGCATGGGGTGATGCTACAATCCAAATAAGACCACTGTTTCTCTCTCTCTCTCTCTCCCAAACTGGTCACTGCCGACAACCACCTCTGCCACCCCTTCCAAACTCCCCCGGTTTCTTCTGCACCTACTGCCCTCGCTGGAAACCACCAACGAACCGCCCAAAATGCCGCTATTGACAGGCCTTAGTCGCTCACTCCCTCACACTACCCCCTCCGACCACCATCTGCCCCTCCTTAGGCGCAGTTCATCTTCTTCCTCTCTCATGGTATATCTAGACCCCAACTTCTTCATTTTGTGAATTCTATTTGCTTGATCAAATTACTGGGTAATTAATTTACTGATTTGATTGTTCGTCTACAATCAATTGCAGCTTGTGTCCCCCAATTTGGGCGCAATCAGGAGTAGAGGCAGTGAGAATAGTCTCAGAAACAGGGCGAAGAGAAAGAAGAACCGGGTAATCCGTGCAGTGGAAACCAGTACTGGGCCTTTGGAAACGAGTACATCGAATTCTTCTTCTTCTTCTTCTCAATTCGAGAAGTTGAATGGACCCTCCAAGTCACTACCGAGTGCTCGCAGGGGAGTATCTTCAGTAAGGTCGGTTCGTCACTTTGTTACTCATTGTTCAATTATATGCGGCTTTGACTCTGCTAGCACAAATACAATGCCCATTCTGGTTACACTACGTCTTATCGATGGTAGGATAGCTTAGCCCGTTCCCTGTTACCCTGATTGTGAAGATAAATATTTTTTTAAGAGAAATTTCAGTTCAATTTAATATTTTATTTCTATTCTGAACTAATCTTTATGAACAAAGAGCAATCATACCCAGATTATGTATCCCCTGGAATTGTTATATAAAATCAAATGCCGACACTTTTTTTTTTCCCCAGAAACGTTAAATGAGGACGTGGGTTGTAATTTTTTTTTTTTTTGGGGGGGGGGTGTAGAGGGAGACAAAAGGAGGGGAAGACATCAGAACATTTAATCAGTTGAAGCCTAAGAAAGATAGCACAATTGTGAAGGCTGAGGGCAACATGAGGAAAGATGGGCTGGGGCAGGCTACAGAGAGGGAGACTAGAGGTGAACTTGCGAGGTGGGGCCATTGATCTTTTCTCGTCGTCAATAGTCATTGTCTTCTGTCTTTTGTTTCGTCCCCATACACAATGACAATGACAATGACAATTACATAAAAGATAGAATCCATAACAATTACCACTAGGTACTTAATGTTCAAGGTAGAATCCAATGTTTGATGCTGGTAGAGCTACACTTTTGGTGAGTTTGTGTGTAAGTGATCCATATAGTTTCATAATAGTCACCACATACCAAGAACAGCCTTTTCTTTTTCCTCTTGGATCAGCTATGCAAAGAAGGATAATCTTTTTTGTAGGTTTAGGCAAGCCTGCTCCTTTTGGGACGTTGGCCTCCCTCAAAAGAGAAGAGCTAAACGAAAAAAAGAAAGAAGACCCAAGAATATAAACACTTAGTTTGGTTGGTAGGTTGATAAATGAAAAGTTGTTTACCTGTAGTAATCTAACTATTTTAAGCGCGCAAAGAATAAGTTCACAACATTTTAAACTCTCATTAGACGATCTTCAGATTATCTGGGATTGTGTTATCTGGTAAACTAATGCCATTACTGGCACCGATCTTGTCGATCTCCTGTGGAAATTTTTCGGTTCATTTATTTATCTCATATTTATTGATTCATAGGTAGTTGATTGCAATTTTTCTTTTTCTTTTTATTTGTTTGCTTTTGATGGGTTATGTGTTTGCCAGTTGATAATGAACACCTCTGCATTTGTGACAGCTTTAATTTGTGACAGTTTTAATTTCTGAATGTGCAGGGAGTTGGAGATGTGTTGAAGGAGATAAAGAGAGTGAGGGCACACATGGAGGAGAATGAACAACTGGCTATTCTGATGAGAGGTCTTACGGGACAGAATTTGACTGACTCTCATTTTGCAGATGACAATATCCAACTCCGCCTGGTCGAGGTTTGTTGCTTGTACTTATGCATATCCTTGTCTTGAGTAAGTTCCCTTTATTCCATTTCCATGTGATGTGATGTTTAAAGATTCTCGCTTTATCCTAAGCACTGCAGTCAACTACGCATTAGACGTCTTCGCGTGATGAATAAAGCTCCCAAGGCTAAATTGCTAGGGAAATTCTTGAAAGAACAGGAATAGTCCCTAATGCTTATAGGCTGGAGTCTTGCAAGTTGATCTTGGGGGAGTTGAAATCTTTAATGTGGTTTGACGTGGAAAATGGTGGTAGGGTGTTGTTTTGGCATGACTTGTAGCATGGGGATCAATCATCATGGATTCATTTCTTCAGAACAGGATACATTAAATAGGCAGCAGTCCAAGAAATGGCATCCTATTGCAGCGATTGGACTGAGACCTAACATTCTTGAGAAACCTTAATTATTGTAAAGAGGGAAGCATTTTTCTTGGTCTATTGAATTGCAAATATTAATGTTGTGACTGAGGACAACTATGTGATTGCCTACCTCCATGATGGTACTAGATCTTTTACAATTAAGAGATTTTCACTTTTTGTGTGATTAGGAGTTTTTATGCTACATTTCTTACGTATTTGACTGGGCTGATTTTCCTGTGAAGAACATTCGGATGTCCAAGCTCGGGCTATTTTTTTTCTTTTTTTAGAAATAAAATTTCTTATCTGGCTTGGGTGGCTACTATACATAACTTCCTTGCAGAGAATATGCTGACAAGAGCGAGTTTTAATTTCGAAGCAGGTGATCTAACCTCCATGTGTCGAGAGGTGGAAGAATCTACTTAGAACCACCTTGTTCATTGTTTGTTGGCTTCTACCTGCTGTAGCATACAAAGTTATTTAAAACTTGCAGCGATTAATTGCAAAATTATTTATGCTGGAAAATGTAAATAAGAGAACCGGAGCTTGACCACTCTTGTGAAAGTATCATCTACTACTTCTAACTCAAATTGGTTGAATTGTTTATTGTTGTTAAGCTCCCATTTATAGTCCATGAAGCACTAGCTAGTCAAAGATGTGGAACAACCTAAATTAGAATTTTCAACTTTCAAGTGATATCACTGACTTACAACCCATGACATTTATATTTCATTGCGAATGTTGTGAGGTCTCTCCAGCGAAGGCTTGTGGTTTGAAGAGGGGGAATATAATGTAGAATGCGGGGAGAAGGTTTGAATTGAAATCCAAAATCAATATCCCTAATTCAATTAACCCTGATGGGGTGGCTTAGCCAGTGAGGCATTGGGATTGGTAACAAATTCAACTTCCATTAGGGCTGCTGGAGGTTTTCTTGAACGTTAACTTCAGGGCTCCTTGAGATTTAGCCGAGGTATGTGCAAGCTGGCTGGATACCTTGGGTCATTAAAAAAAAAAAAAAAAATCATAATTCGATAGTGTTAGGAGTTAATTTGAATCTAATGATCATTGGATGTATTCATATTTCAGTCTCTTTTTAACACTAATTCCCCCATATTTTGGATTCTACAAATTTGTACAGATTTGAAATTTCTTCAAACTTGACAGCCGGATTCCTTCATATTTCTACAGATTTTGTAGATATCAAATTTCTCCAGATTTTTGGGTATGAAATTCTCAAGATTGCTCTAGGTTCATCCCACCCTCCTTGCTGATTATTCCAGATCTAAAAGTATACATTACATGTTGTATTCATTAATGTAGCTACAAGTTATTTTGTATTGAAAACTCAACGAGGCCAACTTCATGTAAATCAAACGTTTATAGCTGTTAAATGAGAGAGATGATATTTATAGATTATTCAATTGTATTATGTTTTTCTATTAGCATGCATTTGAAATGGACATAGTATGGTATTTTCATATGAAAGATACAGTATTCTAACTAATGCATCCACCTTTATGAACATCTTGCAAATATAAATAAAATTCTACCCTAAAGAGGAGGATTACAACAATATACATAAAATAGTTTGCTCTTTAGTAGTTAGCACATCACTTTCATAAGCATCTACGGGTAAAAAATTATTGACAAGTAAATGTTACAAAAAAGCATATTCAACTTTTAGTTATAAGATTATCCCATCAAAAATACAATGTATATCTAATATGGGCTGTAGCCTGTTTAGAATTTACATGTTATTTTTTCAGATTACATATCACGAACCTTAAGTTATCATGATTACATATGATAAACTTTTTGTTTTCACTCCAGATTTCACATTTCATAATTTAGATCTTTATTTCTAAGCTTTCTAATAGATTTATTCCTCCTTCAATAGATTTCAAATGCTTATATAATTTTCTCGATATTCTAGACAAATTGAACAAAAGAAACAAAACTCCTAGATGCAGAGAACGCACCCATAGTAGGTTCGGCTAATCTTTATTTACTGTGTTCCATCGTTAATGAGGAAATTATCGTTGTGGCACTCTCAGTATTACTATCATTCCCTAAATAATATTCTTAGTTGTGATTGAAGGTTTTATTTATTTCATTCTTCAAAACTAGAAACTTCAAAGTGCTTTAAGTTTTGTTGAAGAAATCTTCCATGAGTTGGGTAACAAGCCATGTTTAGTTCATGGATGCACACGTATACCATTTACGTAAAAGCATTAAAGCAATCAACATTTTAGTTGGCATTTGATTCTCCATTCCCTTTTGCCTATCACCTTCTGTTGGAAATTGCTTAAGCCTATTCTGTTTTAATCCAGGTCGAAGAAGGCAGTGAGGTTCTACCATTGGTATACGATCCTGATAGCATATCCTTATATTGGGGTAAACGACCTCGTGCTGTTGCAACTCGCATTGTACAGTTGCTTTCAGTTGCTGGAGGTTTTCTTTCTCGTATAGCATGGGATATAATTAACAAGAAAGTAAAGGAGGTAAGAACGTGTTTCGAGGTGACATTTCTTTCCCAATGAATGTAATCTTAATCATCCATAACCTAGCAATGAGAAGATTTTTATTATTCCTTTTGTTTTTCTGTTATTCTTTTTTATTATATTTTTAAAACATCCAATTCATTAGTTCCTTCTAAGCTTCATTTATATGTCTGGCATTAGTTTCAATCTAGTGGACCTAAGCAAAACAAAAGCAGCATCTGTGACATTGGTTTTGAATCACCTTTTCTATGGACTGAATGGTGAAGCTGCAAGTTTCTTCTCCAGCTCAAGGGCATTGCATAATAGTTACCCATTGTCCCCTTGTTATTAAATTTGGTGAAAGAGACAGTCAGTGGATTGGTGAATAGTTTCAGAAATTGAGGTGGACTTCTTGGAAGGATTTCATATTAGTAACTCTCGATTTCTCATTTGTTCTTTGCTTATAAACTCACTTTTGTGCAAGTCTAATGAGAGCAATTTGGGTTATTTGCGTTGATTCCTAGGGTATTTGAAGCAATATTTGGTCAGAGTTAACTATAAGTGTTGTCATCCGTATTGAGGAGGTGCTATGGCTTCAATGCCTGGCAATTCTGCCATTGTGGGGTTGAACATTTTTCGGCTTCTCATCTTGGTCTTCCTATAGTCCATTTCTCTAAGTGCAAAGCTATATGGGAGCTAGTTGTGGAGAGATTTTGTGAGAGACTGGCAGGATATAAATTAAAGCTTTTGTCTTGGTAGGTTGACTTGGTTCCAAAACACTTTATGGAGTCTTTTGATTTATTTCTTGTCTTTATTCACTGTTCCAGCTAGTGTTGGCAATCTTTTTGAGAAAATCATGATTGACTTACTTTGGTCTAACAAGAGAACAAAGTTTTCATTTGATTTAAACAGGATACTGTTTGCCATTCCAAGCAAGAGGGAGGCCTATTGCCTATGCATAAGGCCGCTCCATTTGGTGAATGAAGCTCTTACACTACGTTGCTTTGGAAGTTTATAAAAGGGGTTGATCATTTTGATTGGTGGAAAAATGTGGTCAAGGAAAAACATGGGGTTGATTACTTTGATTGGTGGAGCCTGAAGAGGTGTTAGGCTCATGCCATGGGTTGCTGGAAGCAGATTTTATCAGGCAGAGATTAGTTCAAATTTGTTGTGCAATTTTTAGGTGAAGCATGGGTCTAGAATTTTGTATTGGCATGATGTTTTGTGCTGGAATGAACCTCTCAAGGTTCAATTTCCAAATCTTTCGAAAATGATACACTGCAAAGAGGAAATTATGCAATAAGTGGTGCCTTGGAATGTTTGTCAAAGTCAGTGGAATACATAGCATTCTTGAGGGAGCCCTAATAATTGGGAAAAGGAGAGTGTTTCTAGTATTCTGGCTTTGCTTCCTAACAAGAAGGCTGCACCTTGTGGCAACGATAAGATTACATGGCGCCATGACTTAAATGAGTATTTTGCTATTGGGAGTTACTGCAATGACATTTATGAAGGGTTGATTTCCCTTGATTTTCTGCAGAAGGCCATTTGGAATCTTAAAACTTGTTTTCTGCTTCGGCCATCATCACAAGAAATATTCTCACGGTTGACGTGCTTGAAAGGAGAAATTTTAACTTGGCTAGTTGGTCTCCTAGCACTGTGAGGTGGAAGAACCGGAAAATGCCTACTAGTTCATTGTTTGTGGTTTCCTTGCTTTGACATGTTTTTCTTGCCTTGACAGGGATTAATTGGGTGCAACCACTAAATATCAAGTATGTTGCTGGCATGGGGAATAATGTTGACCTGGGTGGAGTTTAAAAGATGATTGTGTTAGCTATTTGGTGTGCGCATACTTAGAGGGAGAGAAATATTCACATTTTTGAGGGCAAGGCTATGTCTCATCAAGAATTCAGGCTTTACCTTTTGAGAATATTGATAGTTGGAGTCAAGTTCTCAATTGCGACATGAAGATTTTTTTTATTTTTTTATTTGGTGGGAATTGAAGATTACTTAGGAGAGCTTGAGGACATATAGATTTTTATGGTTGGCACTTGGCCCTTTTGAACGTGGGTGACATCTCTTTTTTGTCATATTAATCCCTTTATTTAATTACTTATTAGAAAAAAAGGAGAAAGAAAATTCTTTTTGTGGAGTAGTAGGCAGTCAATGGTTTTCAATCTAGGGTTCAACAGATCTGCCTATTTGTAATTTAATTGAAACACCATTAGTTGCCTAGGTGAGCTTCTCTGGGGATTGATTTACATAATTATGCATTCCTTGTATGTACATTTAGACTTCAGTTTGGAACGCATACAATCCTGGTCTGTGACATTGGGCCGACTGCATTCAGTTGGTGAGCTGTATTTCCCACTTCAAGATAAAAGGTACATTAAATAATTGTCATTTTCTGAGAGTTTCTTTCTGACAACTGCCTTCAATGAGTAAAACTACTGCATAAATTATGTTCTTAACGTCAGTCTCTTCAATGATTGTGATGTTGGCAACCTTGAACTCTCACGTATATCCTATTTGACAGCTGGTTTAAAACTGTGTTGATCAGTGTGACAAGTTTCATATGAGCTTGTCTTTGTTTGCAATTTTTTGTCCATGCTTTCATCTATTTCAGTGTCTGATTAGACTTGGTACAAAGAGAACTTATTGTTCTAGTTGTCCTATATTTCATAGTGAGCTTGCCCGAGCGATAGAATTAAGGGAGATTGTGACTTCCTTAGGACCTGCATATATTCAACTGGGGCAAGCGCTTAGCGTCAGACCAGATGTACTTTCGCCAGCTACGATGACTGAACTTCAAAAGCTTTGTGACAAGGTAAGACTGGGTTCTTTCCATCCTTTTTGTTGCTGAAAATTGTTCTGGGGAAATGTCTGTCCTAGCAGTAGGTCTCTTAGGTTGGGTGCGTTTGCATGTTGCCACATATTACCTTTTTCAGCTGGTTTGCTATACGACTGTTATACTGAACAAGTTATCGTTCTAAAGTTCTTAACATGAACCTTCTTTTTTGTGATGCTGTGTTTAATGGAATACGTATATTGGTGCTTCTTGTGTTAGCCACATGACAATACAAGTGGAGATTTGCACACGTGCATGCCCACAGAGGCATGTGCCTATGAAACAGAGTCTTCAGTCCCCTTCTGCATTAGATGCTGAGAGGGAACTTGGGATATTTAACGGTTTGCGTTTCATGGGGATTGAGATTCTCTTTAGCCACTCTTCTGTCTTGCACAGGGTTGTAACTTGTAAGATGATTAGTTGCATTCTAACCATTTCTGAATGGTTGTCAGGTTGTGAGATGATTTGTTGCATTCTAATAATTTCTGAATGGTTGTCTATCTTATTGTGGTTTGCTTACTGGTCTGCTAATTTATACGATGCTATTTCTGTTCCCAGCTTGTTGTGTGCTGGCAGTATTTTGTTAACTTGAGCAGGTAGGTAGAGTTTGTTGTTGGGGCTGTGTGCTGAGCAATGTAGGAAATAGCATATGTGTTTGCTTACTAAATCTTGCTCAACTTCCTCTTTTTTTTTTTAAAAAAAATTATTTGACTTGTTTAATTGTGATGAGTGATATATGCAATAGTTTTGCTTATTTTATTAGGTTGATTGATGTATTACAAATTTCATCACAGATGCGAAAGCATATAAAAGCTTGGACTGGGTCAGTTTCATATGACTTGTGTTATAAGTTCTTGGTCTGATTTGTCTTTCCATTTTTCTCTGTGTGATGATGCAGTTTTCTTCTCTTTGGCAATTTTGCTAGGTTCCTTCATTTCCCGATGATGTTGCAATGGCTCTAATTGAGGAGGAACTTGGGAAGCCTTGGCATCAAATTTATTCTGAACTTTCACCTTCTCCAATTGCTACTGGTAATCTACTATATTTTTCCTTTTGATTTGGGTACTATTGTATTATTTGAGCCATAAAATTTGATATTGTGACCCATTCGCATTATATTGATCATGACACCAAAAAGTTGTGAGAGAAAGTAGCATGCCACGCAACATTAAGACATGTTAGCATTATAAGAATGAAACTCATGAATGCTTTCGCTGCAATGTTAGGCCATGCATGTCACAGGCTATTAAACATTGAAGCATACATATAATGTGTAGACTGACTGGATGGAAGTAAAAGCTTTTGTCGGCAGTTCCGATTTACTTTATGTCCATGTCTAGCATTTTAGCATTGCTAGTCTGTAGGAAGAAATCATGAGACTTCCTATGGGCTTCAAAAGACCCCATGTACTAACAGGGTCAACTGAGCTGCGCAAGAAGGCTTGCTAAGCACTAGTCCTCGCTGTATGATGAACATAGCTTTTACCACTAAGTGGCTTTGTGGCTTGTGGAGGAGAAGGTAACTCTACATAAAAGTGGCCATGATGAACGTATTTTGGATTACTCATTATATTCTTTTTTAAAAGAAATAGAGTTTTTTAATTAAGGTTATGGACTGCTACCTAGATTTGCTATTTTATTCATACCCTGTTTTCAGTGTGTGTGAGGGCGAAGTGTACTTTTCCCTAGTCCTTTGGTTGAATTTCAGCTTGGAGTGAGGTCAAGATCATTTTGAGATTTTTTTTTAATAGTTTTTTTTTGAGGTTTTTATTGTTTTATCAATTTAGTTTCTCATTGGGAATGGTACATCTCCCCGGAATGGGAACGTTGTTGTGTAGTTCTTTTGTACTTGTATGTGTTGTGCTGGTCCAAAAGTTTAATTTTCCCCCAGTGCTTATGCATACCAAATTTTAGGGTTTTCTCCAGTAAAGCATCCCTTTTAGATTCTATTTGCAATGCTAGAAAGGAATTAAAAGCGAGTCACAGATCTCCTCAGACTATCCTATATAAATTATGAGATGAAAATATTAGTAAAAATCCTAAATAACCTCGTTTTGACTATTATTAAGTACTCTACAATTATTTACACAGTAAGAATGTAGTAGTGCCTATCATAGCATATGTCTAAACATTACAGTTTAGAATATATCTTAGATTCGTCGTTTAGCCCTTTCTTCCTTTACTTTTTATCAATTGTGTACTTATTTGCAAGAAATTGTTGTACCAGCGTCTCTTGGACAGGTTTATAAAGGCTGATTAAAAGAAGGTGGTCATTTGGTCGCTGTTAAAGTTCAGAGACCTTTCGCGGTGGAGGCGGTGACAGTTGATCTGTACCTTATTCGTCGTTTGGGTTTGTTTCTTCGTAATAAATTCCCTCAGGTAGTGTTTCTGATCACCTTTTTACATGAGATTTGGGCTTAATCACCTAAAAAAGTGAATAGATGACGTTTTGTCAGACAGTTAGCGGCTGAACCTTCAGGAGGTGCAGGTCTGACAGGACTGTAGGTCTGACGGAACTGTATTGAACTGGCTTTTAGAAATGTATTTTGTTTGAAATATTTGTCATAGATGGCCCCCTCGCATCGAACTAATAGAAAAAGTAGAAAAAAGAAAAGAAAGCTACACATATGTGTTAAAGTACTTTCGATTTACCAGTTCGTGTATGTTCTTTGATTGGGCCTCCTACTCTATGTAGTTGTTTTACGTGCATTATGTGTATTCATTATGTTTTACCTTAAGGCTATTATGCATGCGCGTGCGCGCGCGCGCGCGCGCACCCACACACACACACATGTAATGACTACAGGGACTGAAAATGCAGTATTGGTCGCAATTGCGGTTTTGGTCGCGACAATGAAAAATAGCTCTGGTGCAGCAAACGTGTTGCATATCTCTGTAGTCGCTGGGAGAAAATGCCGTTCGCTTAGCTTCAAAACCTTTTTGATACAGCCATTTTGCTGCGGATCGGCCACATTTTGCATCCATGAGTGACTACAGGGCTTGCTTGGGCTCATTGGCAATAACTTTCTTGACCGTATGGCCCCTAGATTCATTGGTTCAGCTCTCCTTGTCTATATTTCCCACTTTGCCCCACCATATCTTTTCCCCTTTTGACTGCTTCTCCTTTTATACCCTCGAGCACAGGATTTACTTATGTGAGAAAATTATTCTCGGCCTTCCCCTGACTTTTGTGGCTTTGATGACTCATTTCATTTGATAATTTTAGTTGTAGTTATTGTTTATAATTTTAATTGTTCAAGTTATTTGATCTTTTGTATGCCTTATCAAGCCCTTAGATTATTTTTGTATTGTGTCTGTGCTGTAATATTATTGTTTGTAATTGCTAAAATCAGTGTTGTTCAGAAGCTTAACTCATTCTTTTGTTTTATATGGTCTGTTTGTTTTGTTTTGTTATTGGTGAACCATTTCATGAGTTGGGAAATTTGGAAACTGAATTTGGAGTTTCATTATTGAATTTTGAGATGAGTATTTGAAAAGGTAAGTAATGATGACATTAGACATCTCTTTCAAAAGATAAAATCTATTTGCTTATGATTGTTTCAATTATATTAGCTATGTAATTTTTGTGTTCATATCTAGTTTTAAAGGTTATATCATATGCTTAAATTTATCTTGAGGCTGCTTACTTTAAATTCTAGATGTATCCCTGCTGAAACCAATCATTAGTGGGATGTAGATTGATGGTTGATTTGTTGCTTTATTTAAAAAATAAAAATAAAGGAATGATAATTAATGCACTCTTGTGGCACTTGTGATGGCTCGTATGGCGAATTTAGTAATAGGGAACAACAGGGGACCCATTTCTCGTGTGCTTTGCTGGACAAGTCTGCTTGTCACGTCTCATCACTTACATATTTCTTCAGATATCAATTGATGTGGTTGGCCTCGTTGACCAATGGGCGGCATGTTTCTTTGAAGAGCTTGATTATGTAAATGAGGGTGAGAATGGAACATTGGTTGCTGAAATGATGAAAAAGGATCTTCCGCAGGTCAGTCTTGTCTTCTCTTTGTATAGAAGTGGCTTATGAAGTTGCTGCTTCTTTAAGCTACTATAGCGTTGCTCATTTCTGTTCATCTAGGAGATTTAGTTTTGTTTTCTCGTTTCATGGAAGCTTGTTAACGAATCGTATAAGACAAATAAAAAAGTTTCACACGCTATCAAGTTGGATATTTAGGTTTCCTTCCCTCATCTTGAGGGATTAAACAAGTTTCCTATTAACTTTGCTTGTACGGTATGTTAAGATTCATGACAGCCTCCTCAAGTGAAGACTCAGCAACTATTGAGAAGAACTAAAGTTGACAGTAGGTGCTGTGACAGATCTTTAACCCCTCAAAGTTGTTGGAACTATTTGATATGGTTTTCTAGTGGTTTCTGCTTGGAAGCCTGAGGAGGGTGGTTGAAGAAAAGCTCTGGTCTATTGTTCCAAATTTGTCTGGAATCAAGATATTTTTGGACCGATACAAGCTGACAGATTCATATAATCGCTAGGTTTCCAGCCTTTTGCATGTGTAATGGATATGGAAATAAAGGAAGGCCAAATTGATGAATCCAGGATATACTCTGGTATTCAGGAATCTTCTGTGTTATGGTATTTTTATCTATCTTTGTCTAGATATTTTTAGGTTAACTTAAATAAATTGAACTAAGTCCATTTGTAAGAGTTTTTTTCGTGTTCTATTTAGGATAGTTTAGGTAATTATCTAGTTGTTTAGGTTATTTTCCTTTTACGTTTGATGGCAATATATTAGGATGTCATTTGTATGTCACCCATGTATAAAGGGGGCTAATGCAGATTATCCAATGATGTCATACTTTTATGAATGATATTATGGACAAAATCCAGAAAGTCACTGAGCTTTTTAGGGAGCATTTGAGAAAGAGAATGGGAAAAGCCCTAGCAAGTCTATCTTCCCTTTCTGTGCACTCTACCACCCAACTAGCTGCAGGATGCACCCCACAATTTCCCGATGCTTACACTCATTTCTTGAGACATCTCTAGGGTGGAGACTGGAGAAGATCCTGGGCCATCCTTACGCTTAGGGATGTCGATCATAAGCTCATCTCCTATATTTATAGGAGAAAATTCCTAACCTCCAAGCAATATCACACAGTTAGGAAAGTTTGCAAATTTGATTTGCAAACTTCAATTCTTCTCAACCCATCAATGATTGATAAATGACATCGCATATTTTCTTGTTGTGTGTTTGTGTCTGAGCATACGTATGGCATAGATGCTTCCATTCCCACAAGTGGTAGTATATCATGCAACAACAACTATGGAGCTCGGCAAAGTAGTTTTTGGGTGATATAGATCTACCAAGTGTATGTGACTTTGCTCTTGACAATTGGAGCATTCTATATCATGCCTATGTTTATTATTACCTCAATTTAGCTCGCATTTTGAACCTAATGAAAACTGTCTTATTTTACCCATAGTATTGGTCATTAACTAATTTATCAAGCTAGTTTGGTAACAATAATTAAAAAGGCTTTTGGACGCGAATAATTCAGACTTTTGGGGGTTTACCAATAATATGATGTTTAAAAGCAACTCGCGACGATTTGACCTTTGGAGTGTTTCTTTTCGGTATTACAAAGGTCATTTTATATTGTATTTTTCAAGCAATTTCAACTTCAAATGAAAGTATGCAAACTTGAGTTTCGTATGTTTTTGGTGTTTTAGGGACTTGTATTTCATATGTTTGTATTGTTCTAGGAAAAATATCATTTAAAATTTCCTGAAAAATACTCTTTAAAATGAGCCCCTATAATACCGGGAAGAAATTCACCAAAGGTCGGCTTGGGAGCTATTTTTAAAGGTCATATTATTGACATCCAAAACTCCAAAAGTTTGGATTATTCGCATCCAAAACCCCTAGATTTGAGTAATATTTTATTAGCACCAGCTATGTAGCCCCCTATAGATTGAAACAACATAGTTAGACTTAAAATAACTATGCAGGTTACTACAGTCTAAAACATTTTAAACCTTTTTCGGCCACAAAAATATAAAGCAGTGATGTTAAGCAAGGAGCATGTTTATGGGTGGCATTATTAGAATCCAGGCAGCCTATGAACATGATCTGACAGCAAGAAAGAAGTAGGTATTCTGGAAATGTTCGTTACTTTGTAATTTAAGACTCAACACTTAAAGGGGTGGAGCTAAATAACCATCTTAGTTTCTTTGCGTGCTTTATGTACGAGTTTATTGTAAAAAAATGAGTTCATTTTTATGTAGAGATATGTAGGAGTAAGAGTTGAAATCAAACCTGTGGTGTTGCATTCTATTTCTTTCTAGTTATAGTGTTGTTCTTCGCAAAGTTAATGCTCGGTTAATCATTCGTTACATGAGCATTTACTTCTGACCTCGTTTGGTCCATTGTGCTAGTGGACCATATTCAATGAAAAACATCTATAAGTTACTCCTGATGCTGCGCAAGTTGCTTGTCCTTGTGTTCCTTGATTGACTTGAGATAACAAAAAGAATCTAGAAGGATGTGTCCTGTTGAAAGCAGTTGTGATTTTTGATAATCAAAATCTCATCTTGGGGCTTGGAGCATGTGATTCTCTGCTAATAGTATCTTCAATGGGATTCTTTTATTTTTCAGCCAACAAGAAGTTTTGATTCCTTCTAATGTTAAGGATCTCCGTTTTTTTACTTTCACGTCTGCTTCTGCTACTTTCTATATATTTGCTCTAAAACTCCCAACGGTTTTGGGTGGTCGTACCGCAGACCTACCATAAGTATACTTCAAGAAAGGTTCTTACTACACAGTGGATCGAAGGTGAGAAACTATCGCAAAGCACAGAGAGTGATGTTGGGGATCTGGTTAATGTTGGGGTTATATGCTATCTCAAGCAGGTACCGAAATGCATATGAGATCTACTAGTCATTTTTATCTGTCTTTTAGTCAAAATTATCTCTCATTTTTTGAAATGTTAAAAGTATTATGTATGTAAATTGCGACATTAATCCTGGTTACTTTCATCTGTTCCCTGCTATGGTTGTTTGTGTTCTCGTCCCTCTTTAAAATTGATTCAAGATGAAAAGCAGCTGTGTTAGTGTGTTGAATTGTTTGCTGATTCTGAAAGCTGTCATATGACATTTATGTATAGATTAATCCTTTACGCTGGCTCTGTGCATGTCTTCTTATAAATTTGGCTTCAAATAATGCAATACCTTTGCTTTAACATGTTTTTGTGTAAAACCAAGTCCACGAACACTAGTTACTTGGTGATTTGTCAAAGACTGAGAGTTCTTTGTGTTTTGGGGAATTGCAGTCTAGAAGGAAGGTAACTTCATTTGAACTGAGGTGTGACATCAGAACCTCATGAACTTCCACCTTAATGCTCTTGGCATAACCGCATAAGTAGCTTTCTCTTGTTTGGATGGCTCAAGATAGCAACCATTTAAGTTAGGAGAAAAGGGAAAACAGGATTCCCTTGCCATAAAACCTCTGGATGCTAAAATCCTCGGTTACCACTGAAAACATCAAATGTGACCTTAGGCGCTCTTGCTCCACCTGGAGTGCAAACATTGGCGCTTTATGGCTTTATCTATTAATTCCCAGCTCAATCATCATCTTAGCCCTTCTCAATGGCAATTTAGAGATCCTTTTGAACTTTTTTTTGGTTTTTTTTTTGGGGGGGGGGGGGGAGGAGGAGGTGGGGTTAAAGCAGAGAGAGAATTGGATTAATCAAGCAGGTTACTTGTCTATTGACATTTAAACACGCTGTATGAGTAACCCACACAAGTCTTGTTGCTGGTGATGTATCTTTTATGAATTAGCTTTTTTTGTTTTTGTAGGAAAATGTGATACAAAGTGTTCTTCTTTTCCATGATGATTGCCTTATAGGGCAAAAGGCCGAAGCATGTGGCCTACATGTTGCCACCTCACCACCTCAGTGGCAAAATGCCATGTTCCTTTTTTTCAGGGAATTGAATTTTGCAACTTCTTGGCTTTTTGTGTTGAGTTGTGTGCTACACATGTAACTCATCTGTCATGACAACTTGAGTAGACCATTTCTCTAATACCAGTTGGGAGTTTCAACATTATTTGGAATTATTTATCAGTTCTAGAAGTTTCTCAGCACAACAAAACCAACCTCTGTTATTCAGGTGTGTTAATCAGCAGTAAAGCTGCTGCATCTGACACCCCCCAACAAAAAAACCATGTAGGTTGGATAGCGGGATAGGGTTTTGAATTTGGTGGAAGTTTCTTAATGTGTTCATATTTTAGATTAGAACTTTTAAGTGAGCACAATTAACAAACCACTGAAAGTTTAGGTGGTTGTATTGGGGTTGCTCAATTAGAGGTTCACGAGGCTTGGTACAAAGGATTTAAAGTTTTGCGGAGGGCTGTGCTGTTCACCTGTGTGATCTACTTGGTTAGAGTAGAATTCTTATGCTAAAAGCCATGTGTTACTTCCTCGGATGGTTGGCGGAGTCAAAAACTTTGTTTTGGGGGGGTGTGGGGAGGCGCCAGCTAATACAATACTATTTCGGTTTTTTAAATAAGAGTTCTCGTGATTAATAAATATAATTTTGGGTCCGCATCAACTACTTAAGTTAGTAGAGGCCCTATGGATTGTGATTGCAAACCTTTGTAGCATGCTATACTGTTATACATAAGGAATGGATACATGTTCATGGCCGTTTTTATTTTAATATGTTTCAAAAATTTACATAATTAAAACAGTTACTTCAATTCCATCATAAACAAAAAGAAAGTAAAAGAAGGGATATGTATCTGTTTTTTTTTTTTTTTTGGGGGGGGGAGGTTATGTATTACGAAAAGAAATGATACACATAATTGGAAGAAACTAGAAAATGTGTATATAAAAATTCAATGGAAATGAGATAAAACTTAATTACGCTAAAGGTAAAGGGAGGAAAGTTTTAACAAAGGAAATAAGGAATATATAAAGTCAGCATGATTAGCTAGAGGAAGAAGACTGCGGAGTTGGGAAATTGAGTTTAAAATGGAGAAAGCAAAGCATAACTGTTGTAATTTCCGCAAGTATATGGTTTATCTTTGCAATATTTACAGATGTCATCCTCAGGGATGGAAACTGAAACTAAGCTACAATTTCTAGCTACTTTTTTTTTTCTTTGATAAGGAAAAAGAGTAAAATATATTAAACCGTAAAATGTACAAAGGGATGGATGCAAGCAGGCATCCTACAAAATGATTATGTACACCCTAGATGGAACCTATCCACAAAATCAATTACATCAAAAGAAGAATCACAAAAGTTCCCACTATCTCAGAAAAAAAGAGTCTTGATAAGAATATCTTTAATTCGTTGAAGGGGCATCTCCTCTCCTTCAAAGACTCTTTTATTTCTCTCTCGCCAAATAGCCCAAAAAATTACATCAAAAGATGAATCACAAAAGTTCCCAATTTCTAGCTACTTTAACTAAGCTAACTACTAACACGATTGACTAAAAATTGCGCAAACTAATGTTGAAGATGTGGAAACTCCTCTAGCCATTGATTTCTCCTTTCTGCAGAGTTCAAATGATTCATTCTCAGTAGATGATATTTGGGATGGAGAAAATGTTAATTCTAGGAATGTGTCAAAATGGGTGGCTTCCAAGCTCAAAAGTATTGCTGCCACTATTGGTGTGGCATTTTCAGGCTATGAAAGTGAAGTCACTCAGTTACTTTCTAGAATTGAAAAGAACAGTGTTGTGCCCAAACAAAGTGTGCAAAGGACACCTTCGGCAATCAGAAGGCAAAGAGAATTAAGGAGGCTGGAGTTTGGTCTGAACTATGACCAGGCAAGCGCTTCTTCTAGTGGGGTGTTGGTTCCGTATGTTTAGGATGTTGTTTTGGAATGTGAGGGGCATCAATGATCTTCGTAAGAGAGATGTCTTAAAAAGTTTTCTGAGGGATTGAAAATGTAACCTGATTTGTCTGCAAGAGACAAAGTTAGAAGAAGTCTCATCTCCTGTTGTTCGTAGTTTGTGGGGGAACTATTCTGTGGATTTTGCTTTTCTTAAAGCTGAAGGCGCCTCGGGGGCATCATAGTGATGTGGGACAAGAACACCTTTAACTTTGTCTCCTCTTCTCAGGGGGATTTTGCCATTACCTGCATATTTCAAATGGTAGATGGTGGCTTCACATGGGCTTTTTCTGGGGTTTATGGTCCTTAAGACAGATTTGATAAATTGAGGTTTTGGGAGGAGCTTCGACGAACTAGAAATAGATGGCCTGGACCATGGTGTATAGGGGGAGATTTCAATGAAATCTTATATCCTCAAGAAAGGAGTTCGGGATTTTGTCCAATGAATACTATGTTGGAGTTTCACGACTTCATCAATTATGCTGCTTTAGTGGATCTTCCTTTGCGTGGGGGTGAGTACACGTGGTCTCAGAGTGGTGGAGGAGCTGTTTGCTCGAGGTTGGACCGCTTCTTGGTTTCTTTGGATTGGGAGGAACATTTCCCAGACTCACTTCAGACTAGATTGCGAAGGCCTCTCTCAGATCATTTCCTAATATCTCTAGAGAGGGCCAAGTTGGAGAGGGAGAATGTTCCATTCTAATTCGAGAACATGTGGCTCAAAGTTGAGGGGTTCTCTAACCTTGTTAAAAAATGGTGGGAAGAGGTGGAAGTTGAAGGCTTTGCTAGTTTTGTGATTGCGAGGAAGCTTAAGTTTGTTAAAGAGGAGTTGAAGAAATGGAACAAAGAAGTCTTCGGGGATATTAAGTTAAAGAAATACAAACTGCTGGATTATGTTAATGCGCTTGATGTGAAAGAAGAATCTGATGGTCTCAGTAGTGATGAAATTGACCAAAGGAGGGAGGCAAGAGAGGAGTTGGCAAGGGTATTGCACATGAAAGAAGTTTCTTGGAGGCAAAAGTCAAGGGCTTTATGGCTTAGAGAGGGAGATTGCAACACAAAGTTTTTCCATAGAACGGCCAATCTGCGTAGGAAGTTCAACTTCATGTCAGGGGTGGAGATTGAGGGGAATCGTTATGAAACAATTGATAGTATGAAAAGCTCTATACATGGCTTCTACAAGAAGCTGTTCTCTGAAAATGAACCTTGGCGGCCGAAAGTGGAAGGCTTATCATTGCCCTCTTTATCTACCGCTGCCAGGGAGGCTCTTGAGATGTCATTTGATGAAGAAGAAGTCACTAGAGCTCTTCATGATTGTTGTGGGGATAAGGCGCCTGGCCAGATGGAATGACTATGGCTTTCCTTCAAGCAAATTGGGATTCGGTGCGAGGGGATGTGCTGTCTATGTTCTCGGAGTTTTACACTAATGGGAAATTTGTGGCTAGCCTTAATGCTACCTTCATAGGGTTTATTCCTAAGAGAGCTGATGCACAGAATATCAAAGATTATCGCCCAATTAGTTTGATTGGATGTATTTATAAGTTGCTCTCAAAGGTGTTAGCTTGTAGGATGAGAAGTGTAATTGGTGGCCTCATTTCTGAGAATCAGAATGCCTTTGTTGGGGGCAGACAGATTTTGGATGCAGTACTCATTGTAAACGAGCTTATTGACTCCAGGACCAAGTCAGGTAAGCCGGGGGTTATTTGTAAGTTTGTCATTGAGAAGGCTTATGACCATATCAATTGGGATCTTCTTATTTACGTAATGAGAAGAATGGGGTTTGGGGAGAGATGGATTGCTTGGATTCGCCATTGTATTTCATCTGCTTCTTTTGCGGTGTTAGTTAATGGCTCCCCTTCTCAATTCTTTTATGCTTCTAGAGGGTTGCGCCAGGGTGACCCTATCTCCCCTCTTCTGTTCTTATTAGTGATGGAAGTGTTTACAAGAATGGTTAATTCGGCCGCTACAGCAGGGCTTATTTCTGGTTTCTCTATAGGCAGGCTGAATGAATCTGCCACTGATGTCTCCCACCTTCTCTTTGCTGATGATACGATTATCTTCTGTGATAATGTTTGCGAGCAAATAGTGAACTTGCGTGGCATTCTTATATGGTTTGAGGCGGTGTCTGGGCTAAGAGTTAATCTGTCAAAGAGTTCTATATTACCAGTGGGGCAAGTGGACAATATTCAATTGCTTGCAGGGATTCTAGAATGCTCTATTGGTTCTTTTTTATCATCTTATCTTGGTCTCCCTCTTGGTGCAAAATTTAAGGATAAATCCATTTGGGCACCTGTGATCGAGCGTTTGAGAGAAGACTATCTGGGTGGAAATCAAAATATCTCTCCAAAGGGGGGAGGCTGACACTTATTAAAAGTGTTTTGGCGAGCATTCCAGCTTACTTTCTATCACTCTTCCCTCTATCAGTCTCAGTGGTTAATAAATTGGAAGCTATTCAGAGAAAATTCCTTTGGGGGTCTTTTGGTAGTGACTTTAAATTTCATCTTGTTAGATGGAATATGATCAAGAATCCCATACCGGAAGGGGGATTAGGTGTTAGAGATCTTAGACTCTTCAATGAAGCATTGCTAGGCAAGTGGTTGTGGAGATACATGAATGAGAAGGATAGCCCGTGGAGAAGGGTGATTAGGAGCAAATATAGGGATAATGGTCTTGAATGGTATCAATCCAAACCAAGTGGTGCTTACGGGCAAAGTTTGTGGAGGTTCATTCACAAAGGATGGAGAAGATTTTTTCATCATTTTTCCTTCAAGGCTGGAGTCGGTTCTTCTATCTTATTTTGGCACGATCGTTGGTGTACGGAGGGCCCTTTGCGAGATAGCTTTCCCTCCCTTTATGTGCTTACGGTGAATAGAAATGCTACTATAGCAGATTTTTGTCAACGTGGGCCTAGCACTTTTGTGTGGTCTCCTGCTTTCATCCGTGATGCTTTGGTGGATGATACTATCCTTGTCACATTTCTCAGTAAGTTGAGTGAGATTTCAGTTCATGACTCTCCTGATGCGGTTACTTGGGATCTCAATCCTAAAGGTTTTTTCACTGTTAAATCTTATTATCTAAGCTCCTCTCTAATTCTATCTTCGCTATGAAGTCTAGATTTTTGGGACGGTTCTCTTGGAAAATCATTTGGAAGAGTTTGGCTCTGTTAAAGGTGTCAGTCTTTGTGTGGGAAGTTTCGCATGGGAGTATTTTGACATGTGATAATTTACAAAAGAAGGGAATTATTTTGGCGAATAGATGTTCTATGTGCAAAGACGATTTGGAGTCTCCTGATCACCTACTGCTACATTGTAAATTTGCAAGGGCTTTGTGGGAGTTATCCTTTAGCTGCGTGGGAGTCTCCTGGGTTGTCTCGGATTCAGTGAGGAATCATCTTTTGGCTTGGGAGAGTGCCTTTGGTAGGAAAGTTAAAGAGAGAAGCGTCTTATTGATCCCACATGCGATTTTTTGGGCTATTTGGCGAGAGAGAAACAAAAGAGTCTTTGAAGGACAGGAGACGCCCCTTCAACGAATTAAAGATATTCTTATCAAGACTCTTTTTTTCTGGGATAGTGGGAACTTTTGTGATTCTTCTTTTGATGTAATTGATTTTGTGGATAGGTTCCATCTAAGGTGTACATAATCCTTTTGTAGGATGCCTGCTTGCATCCTTCCCTTTGTACATTTTACAGTTTAATATATTTTACTCTTTTTCCTTATCAAAAAAACATGATTGACTAAAAATTATTGACTAAAGAATACATTTCAACATCAACCTAAAGTGTTAACATGAGCTAATCACTGAATGACATTGCAAAGGGACGCAAATAAAAAGATTACACAGTATAGAGAAAGAGGGGCATAGTGGGGGCAGATTTGATGCATCTATAACTAAGCAGATTGGACACGAAACTAAACCAAACCAGCACAATTTGGACAGGATAAAATAAAGGCAGTGAAATGAACGCGAGTGACACAAACACCAGAATTCCAACTTACTCACTTCCATTCAATAAAACCCAAATCTATTACTTTGAACTGGAATACGGAAAACTAATTCTGAAATTGAAAACTAAATGACTTTACTCTCCTTCCTTGCTCTCTGCCTTCATTTGACTTTTGTAGCTGCCCCCTTCCCCAAAAAACCGAGCCTCCTCTATCTTGATTAATGACGTTAACCTTTCAGTTAATCTCCAACCTGTAATCGTAACTGATAATTGATGATGAAAAATAATGTATGGTGGAATTAATTTGATAAATGATGAAGGAGAAAGAAGGGAGAGCAGCGGTTATGGTGGAGGAAGATGAAGGGGCTCTGTTCTTGTTCGGGTTCTGGGAAGGAAAGGAACGAAGAAGAAGATGATGATTGAAATCTGGGAAGGAGGGACTCACGTGAGATGTGCGTGAGATTAAATGAAAAAGCAGGTTGGGGATGGAAGGGATCAGTTGGGCCACGGTCTGGCGGGGAACAGGCGTCGGTCAGGCTCGAAAGGGAAAGAAAGAGAGAAAAAGAAAAGAGGGAGGACAGACCGGGCTTCTGGACGCATGGGCTTCAGAACTGGGCCTCGGCCTGGGCGAGAGAGAAAGGAGAGAGAGGAGGGAAGGGGCTGCTGGCACTCGGGCTGGGCCTTGAGGCTTCCTCTTCTTTTTTCCCCCCCTTTGCTTTCTCATTTGATCCAAACTTTGTTGATTCAATTCTCTCTCTTTTTTTTTTTCAAATATTTATTCAATCTTCAAAGTTCTCAAACTCTTGTAAAATAAACAAAGACACATTAGAATTTTCATTTAATTATTTATTTTTAGCAAATATTAGATAATAAAAGGACATAATTTGTAATAATTTATGGTTGAACAATAACAGTGATGCCGATTTGCTTCTGGAGAAATTAAGTTCAGAATGGAAAGAGTTAAGCATGAAAATGATGCTCAATTGCTTCTGCCACGCACTGAAGACTCAATTGCTTTGCCAAATAAGAGAACAGTACCTCTGAGCTACAGGAATTCGCATGCATTGATGTTTACCTATTAATTATTCGTTGCATTGATAGGGGGAGCGTGCCCCTCCAACCCCCAGAAAATCTGCAATTGGTCGGAGTAGGAAATGTCCCTGGCTTCACTCATGGGCATCCGCTAGTATCTCGATGAGCTGCTTTCTGTTGGACAAGAGGCTTGATTGTTTTCCTTTGGGGTGGTTTTCTTGTGTTTTCCTGTGATGATGTATCCCCTTCATGCATTTTTCTATTTTGTTTAATGACTTTTATCAGCGGATAAAATTGTGAGACTTTATCCCATCTTCAGGAGTGTCACCTATAAGATCAAGGTGCAGAGACATAAAGCTGAATTGGTCTGTGGTTTGTAGCCTATTGTGTTTCAGCATTCAAGGTTTGATCATTTTCCTAATATTATCCCTGTTCAAGAAAAAAGAAGACGTTCTTCTATTACAAGTTTAAGAATACACAATGTTGATTTATACTAAACACTAAACAGACCTTGTTTCCGTGTTGCATGTTGGGAACAATTTGATGAATTGGCGAAGTGCTGTGATGGTCCTTCGTGAATGAAAATGCACTTGAAAACTGAAGCTTCAGCTCTAATTGTTATTGGATATTTGATAGTATTGACGGGTCATGGGCAAGGTTACGTGTATTTTGACCTGCCAAGACTATGCGAAGCATTCTAGAATTGCATCTTCTTACCCAATAGTAGGGGTGGCAATGGGGATTGGATCCGATCCAGATCCTTTGGATCCTCCCCATTTAGATGGATCTAGGCCCATAATTTTTAGATCCAATAGATCTTAAAAGAATCTAGACTTGGGTCCATTTTTAAGATCCAGATCCGATCCATTGGGTCTATTAGACCCATTATTTATTTTTGTATTTGCATATGTATGAGTGTACATGTTTATAATTCTTTGTATAATTTTATTCGTATAGGTATGTGCCATGTCCGCATACTGAGGGTGTCCTTGCTAAGATTTTGATGGATTGTGTATCCCAATATGGTCTAGCAAATAAAATTTCGTTAGTAGTTGTTGACAATTGTATGACTAATGATGCAATGATGCGTGTTTTGCTGGATGAGTTTGAACCTATATCACTTATATTAGGTGGGGCTTTGTTACATATGAGGTGTGGTGCTCATATATTGAACTTGATTGTTCAAGATGGATTACGAGTGATTGATTCAGCAATTGAAAAAATCCGTGAATGTGTTTCATTTTGGATGTTGACGCCAAAAAGAATTGAAAATTTTGAGGAGGCGTGTCGAGTTGTGGAAGTGTCTGCATCAAAAATGTTAATTCTTGATTATAAAACCAGATGGAATTCTACCTTTTTAATGCTTCAAATGAGTATTACTTACAAAGAGGTATTTAAAGATTGAAACGTTTGAATAAAAAGCTCAAGTTTGTGCTACCTAGTGAAGCAGATTGAAAAATGACACAAAATATCAGTGAGAAATTGGATATTTACTACAAGGCAACTAAGGCCTTCTCTGGTAGGGACTACCCAACATCACATTTGTTTTTTCAGAGAATATGTGAAATTAGACTTGCTTTGAGGTCATGGTTTGCAAATGATATTGATGTGGTAAGAGATATGGCAACAAGTATGATGGAAAAATTTGACAAGTATTTGGGTCAAGTTAATAGGGCTTTAGCTATTGCTATTATTTTACATCCAAGAAACAAAATGGATTGTGTTGATTATTATTTTCGATGAATTTATAATGAAGGTGCCAATGTTGAGTTAGAAAGAGTTAAAAGAATGCTTGATGATCTTATGGTTGAATATCAAAGGAACAATGATCATGAACAAGTTAGCTCTAAATTGCCACTTCAAGGCTCTCTAAAGCGAAAAAGTCTAATAACTTTTGATTATGGTGAAGAGAATGAATTTGCTCGACTAAAGAAAACAAAAACGAGGAGGATGAATGTAAAATGTGAGTTGGACCAGTACCTTGAGGAGGATCCATTGCCTGATGATGATGATCTTAATGTTCTTCACTTTTGGCAAAAAAATCGCAAGTATCTAACTTTGAGAAAGATTGTAAGGGACATCCTAGCCATTCCTATTTCTATTGTAGCTTCAGAAAGTGCATTTAGCATGGGTGGAAGGGTCATTAGTCCTCATCGCTCTAAGCTCCATGTAGAAACTGTGGAGGCACTAATGTGTTTGCAAAATTGGATAATTGATGATGTTAAAGGTAATTTCTTATGTACTTTTCTCAAAATTGGATGGAAGGGTTATTAGTTATTATTCTTATTTCTTATCTATATTTTGCTCCAGGGTGAAGAAAATAACTTGTGTATTTTCATTTGTGAGCTTAAAGTAAAAAGGAGAATGGAGGTTCTTATGGTACAATTGTTGATGACTTCGACATATGGGAAGATACTCAAACGGCTGATGTTATTGATATGGTACAATACTTTCGCATTCTTATTTTATTTCAAAAGATTTAGGAACTATTTTTATTATTGACTAAATTTTATAGCTAATGTCTTCTAATTTTGTAAGACCTTGATGCTTATGTTGGAACTGAAGAAGGAGCGGATGGCTAGATCAAAATTTCTTCAAAAAATTAAAATTTATCGAACTTATGGTTTTGCTTTGTATGGAATTTAGAGTATGAGTGGGCAAACTAATTTTGTTTGAACTTTTGTAATTAATCTCTCCTAAATTATGTGGTATCGAGCTTATGGGTGTATGGATTATGGATCTTATTTGGATCCATTTTTGAGATCCATAGATCCATGGATCCAGAGATAGATCTCAATTTTTAAGACCTAATGGATCTACATTGGGTCTGGACCCAGATCCAAGAAATTAAAATGGGTCTGGATCTTCGTAGATCTGATCCAGATCCGACCCATTGCCACCCCTACCCAATAGTCTTGTAGTATTAGTTCTTGCGTAATAATTGCACTTCATTTGCCAATAATTTTCCTTTTTCTGTTTTCCTGTTTCTTTGTTGAGAAAGGGGGGGGGGGGAAGGTATATATATCCTGTATCTGTGTGGCTACTCCAACATTCTAGTCCTTATTATGTTTCTCCTTGGGGAACCTAAAATTAATTATTTATTTGGTGCCTTGTTGGAATCAATGCAGCTGCTTGACACTGGTTTTTTTCATGCTGACCCACACCCGGGGAATCTAATTCGAACCCCTGATGGGAAGCTGGCAATACTTGACTTTGGTAATGTACTTGACCTTGGTAATGATCTAGTTGATCTGACAATAAGTGCACGTGTTACTATGAGGCCAATTTGCTTAATGTTTAATGAGACTTCTGTCTGGCATACATGAGGCAAGTCACTCGCAAATTGAAATTAGGACTGCAGATGATTTTCTAATCCAGTTCTCCCATTCAAGTGATATCACAATGACTGGGATGCTATTGCTCTATTGCAAATTTTTCGACTTGGATTATAGTGGCTTATATCAAAATGCGTCATGAAAGCATCTACCTCTTTTTCTTTTTTTTTTTAAAAAAAAGAGTAATAGGCAATCAAAAGGTTTTTAATCTAGGGTTCCTCACAAAAGCTTCCTTCAACTTCTAGGGTTTACTTCATCTGCTGTTCACCCCCAAAAAAAAAAAAAAAAAAAACTCACTACATTCCCTGCCCCCAGAGGACCTTGCTTGGGTAGAACTCCGGGATAAAATTCAGATTTTGCTATACTGATCTCTGTCTTGCGGATTCTGGTTTTCTCATGAATAAAAGTTTCCTAAGTAAAAACCATTTGGAAAGTTCTTGTGCTTTGTATGATTGTTATGAAGATATTAAATTATTAGATGTTAGCTGTATGTCTCAAGTTTAATCAGGAGATACAACCTCTGTCTTGCTGGGGAAAGTATGAAACAATGTTATGCCTATGCTTTGACCATATAGGCAGCCTAGAAGGCTAGATGAAGTAAGCCTGGATTGCGATGGTGAGAAAGTTGATCTGTGTAGGAACCTAGTAGTGGACACAAAGGAAGAAGATTTGCATATGTAAGTAAGGCAAAGCTTTGTCATTTGAGGCAAATGTTCGTAGTGGGGCATAAATGCCTTGAGTTACCGAAGTCAATATTCAATTTCGTGGACACGATTATGCGTTGTCATGGTTTCAAGGCATAATGGATTCAATAATTTCCCTCTTTTCTTCATACGTTAGACCTCCTTGGTGGCATGATGATAAGTTGTTTATTATCCACATGGGGAGCTTCTTTTTTACAAAAAGTATTTTTTCTTTTTATTGGGTAGGGGGTGTGCGTAGACATCAATCTCAGAGACTGATTAGCAATCCCCTCCTCCCCCCCCCCGCGAAAAAAAGAAAGAAAGAAAGAAAGAATAACCTATAGGGACTGAGATCTTCTAAAATGTGTCTATAAGATCTTTTCCGTTTTCTAAATTGATTATATGAGATGTATATAATAGCTTGAGCGTCCACCATGTCAAGAGAGTGTTTCATGCCTGATGAACTCAAATCATGGTTGGAATCGTTGTGTTTGAAGTAAATTTTCTTTGCAACAGGTCTGGTTACAAAGTTGACTGACGATCAGAAGTATGGGATGATTGAAGCTATTGCTCACCTTATCCATCGAGATTATGGAGCTATTGTTAAAGACTTTGTCAAGCTGGGTTTCATGCCAGAAGGAGTCAATTTGGAACCCATTTTGCCTGTCCTGGCAAAGGTTTTTGACCAAGCACTTGAAGGAGGGGGTGCGAAGAATATTAGTTTTCAAGAGCTTGCGTCAGACTTGGCACAAATAACATTTGATTATCCATTCAGGATACCTCCTTATTTTGCTTTGATAATTTGAGCAATAGGGGTGTTAGAAGGCATTGCTTTAGTTGGAGATACTGACTTTGCTATCATCGAAGAAGCCTACCCATACATTGCACAGGTACCTTTTTTTTTAAAAAAAATAAAAATGTTGGAGGAGATATTTAGCAATTAATGATATGCTGTTCTGCAATTCGCCTTATTATGTCCAATGATGATTCCAGTGTTTCTTATTCCATTGGTTTCTCTATAAGCAAGAAAGCTTGGATAAGGTTGACGGGTGGCAGAAGATTGCATTCATTTAAAGATATTCATCTTGACTGTTTATTGATGCATAAGGCATGCTACTATTATGAATTTAGCATAATGTCAGAGCTTTGCATTTGATTATACTAGATTTGAAAAACAACAACAACAACAACAGCACCACCACCTCCCAGTGTGGGTTCCGCTTTCGCGGGGTCTGGGGAGATCCAGATGTAGACAACTTTACCTCAACTGGCATGACTGTCTGTTGAGAGGCTGATTCCAAGAGACCCACAAAACGAGATTTTGTGAAAACATTTTATAAGAGAAGGATTTTGTGGAAATATTTTATATAAGAACAGTTTTGTGAACCCATTTTATGGGGCAAAACTAAGGATAAGTATTAGGGAAATAAATAAAGGAGTACTAATAAATCAGGGGTAGTAACTATGCAAATATTAGTACAATAAAGCAAAGGAAGATACCATACCTTAGCCAACAGACATAGACACTCAATGAATAATCCCAGATAGTACTACCTGCATACTAACATAACAACCGAAAACAACAACCAAATCTACCCCATCGTAATAGAAAGACAACTACGAAGACACCTCTCTGCGATCTAAGTTCTTAATCCTATCCCGCCATCGTCTCCTATCATGAGCCATGTCCTCCGTCAGCCCAACAACTTTCAAGTCCGCTCTAATCACCTCGTCCAAACTCTTCTTTGGTCGCCCCCTCCCTCTTTTCCCTTCTGGGATGTTAACCCTCTCACATCTCCTCACTGAGCGTCCCCACTCCTTCTTTTCACATGGCTGAACCATCTGAGTCTTGTTTTTCTCATCTTATCTTCGATAGGAGCTATTTTGACTAAGTCTCTAATAACTCCATTACTAATTTTATCCAATCTCGTATAACCACACATCCATCTAATCATCCTCATCTCTGTTACCATTAACCTTTGGGTCTGCCTCTTTTTTATAGGCCAACATTCCGCACCATACAACATAGCAGGTCTCACTACCATACGGTAGACTTTACCTTTTAGACCTACAGGCATTCTCTTATCACACAGCACACCTGACGTGTACTTCCATTTAATCCAACCCGCATTTATACGCTGGTTAATATCTTTGTCAATATCCCTTTCCTGCTGAATCATGGAGCCTAGATATTTAAACTTCTTGACCTTTGGTATCGCCACTTCCTCAATGGTAACTTCTCCCCCCCCATCTTCTCTAAAATTGAAACAGCAGTGCGGGTATTCCGATTTCGATCTACTTACTCTAAAACCTCTACACTCCAGTGTATGTCTCCATCGCTTCAACATGTCGTTAACTCCCTCTCTGGTCACATCAATAAGAACAATGTCATCTAGAAACAATATACACCATGATAACTCATCTTGAATTCCTTTTGTAAGTTCATCCATAACTAGAGCGAAAAGAAACGGGCTTAGAGTGGAACCTTAATGCAGGCCCATATCAACGAAGAAGTCATTGGTAACCCCTCCTGGCGTTCTAACATTTGTCCTACCTCTCCCGTACATATCCTTAATAAGTCGAATATACAAATGAGACACTCTTTTCTTTTCCAAACATTCCCATAACACTTCACGCGGAATTCTATCATATGCTTTTTCCAGATCAATGAACATCATATGAAGATCTACCTTTCTATCTCTGTATAATCTCATGAGCCTTTTAAGGAGGTAAATCGCCTCTGTGGTTGATCTGTCCGGTATAAAACCAAATTGGTTCTCAGATATCGAAATCTCCTGCTGCAACCTTCTCTCAATCATCCTTTCCCACAACTTCATAGTGTGACTAAGCAACTTTATACCCCTATAATTATTACAATCTTGAATATCCCCTTTGTTTTATACAATGGGATGATTGTACTAAACCTTCATTCTCTGGACGTCTTAGCCGTCCTAAAAATAACATTGAAAAGCTGTGCTAGCCACTTTGATCCCTCTTCACCCAAACCCTTCCACACTTCCACCGGTCTCTGATCTGGTCTTTCTTCTTTTTCATTGGGCATCTTCTTCAGGGTCTCTTTAATCTCATTCTTACTAATAGGTATACCCAATTGGGGGTCAAGTAGACTCTCACTACCTTCTCTTTCTCTACTTCGAAAATCTTCCATCACTTCATCATTAAGGAGCTTCGAAAAGTACCCTTTCCATCTCATCTTGATTTCTACATCCTCAGACAACACCTTACCATTTTCATCTTTGATACACCTCACAACAACCAAATTCCTTGTTTTCCTTTCCCTTACCCTCGCCAGTTTAAAGACTTCTTTTTCACCTTCTTTGGTCCCCAATTTTTGATATAACCTATCATAAGTCATGCTCTTAGTTACAGTAACAGCTTTCTTAGCTACATTATTTGCAGCCTTGTATCTAGCTCTACTAGTCTCTTTCTCTTCATCCGTCTCACTGTTCATGAAAGAAGCGTATGCCTCTTTTTTCTCCTTGACTTTCTCCTTTATCTTTTCGTTCCACCACCAGGTTCCTTTCATTCTGCTGCCACCTCTTTTAGAAGTACCTAGGATTTCCTTAGCCGAGCGTCGAATACATTCTGCCATTGTCTCCCACATAATATCTGCATCCTCTACCTGCCTCCAAGCTCCTTCTTCAGTAATCCTCTCTGCTAATTTCATAGCATTCTCCTTCATAAGATTCCACCACTTAACTCTACGTTCCCCAACACTTCTCTTCTTCTACTTTGAACATTTGAGCTCCACATTTAACACTAGTAATCTATATTGAGTTCCTAAATACTCACTAGGTATCACCTTACAATCCTTACATAACCTCCTATTATCCGCCCTGGTCAGGAAGTAATCAATTTGGGTCTTTATGGAACCACTCTTAAAGGTCAACAAATGGTCCTCCTTCTTCTTAAAAAAGGAGTTTACCACCAACAATTCATATGCAACTGCAAAGTACAGAACAGAAACTCCTCCATTGTTTCTCTCCCCGTAACCGAAACCTCCGTGGGTCGAATCATACCTGCCTGCTTCAGCCCCAATATGGCCATTAAAGTCTCCTCCTGTGAAAAGTTTCTCGCTTCGAGTTACGTCCTGAATAACCATATCCAAATTCTCCCAAAATTACTTCTTAATATCGTCCGGCAAAACCTATATGAGGAGCATAAACACCAACCCCATTTAGGATTTCTAATCCCACCACCACTCTAATGGCTATAATTCGATCACTCTTATGCCTCACTTCAACCACAAAGTCAACCAATTCCTTAACAGTCAAAATACCAACTCCATTCCTAGCCTTGGTTGACCCTGAATATCACAGCTTATACCCATCAACTACTCTAGTTTTACGCCCCACCCACTTAGTCTCTTGAACACAGGTTATGCTAATGCTACGTCTATGCAAATACTTAACTAATTCTATGGACTTACTAGTAAGGGAACCAATATTCCAAGACGCTGACGAAATGCTACACCCCTCCTAACTCCATTCCCCCCCGGAGGACTGGCTGAAGCTAATATATTGCTCGCCACTAGCTGAAGCTACCAACACCACCCTCCCAACAACCCAAAAATGATAGATACTACTACTAATCCTACTAGGAGAACACTAATAACAAACAATTATGATAATAGTAAAGGAAGTAATACTACTAGAGGTAGATAAATAATAGTAACAACAATACAGTTGCTAAGAGACTTACCAAAAATCGAAGACCATGCAAAACAGTAGAAAAATACTAATAGATACTAATAAGAATAGAAAAAATAGCAGTAACAAATTTAAATTAAATAATAATAATAATACAAATTCAAATAAAGCTACCAAGAGGCTTACCAAAATAGTTAATAAGTATAATCAAATTAAAACCTTAAATCGGAATGGTCTATCACAAACTAAAGCCACACAATTAAAACGAACAAGAGCAACTAAGCCACACTACTACCCAAGTACCAAATTCAAACTAAATAATAATAATACTAATAATAATACATTCTTAAATATGGTGAAGAATTGTGAATTGATCCTAGAGGAGTTTCCATTGGCGAGGTTTTCATGGTTAAGAAGTTGGAGGATGCAACCTACCGGTTGATCCACTTGATTTTTCCTAATTGGAATTGTCTTGACCAAACAGTATGGGAAAGTGACTTTATCTGGTCATGTGGGACTGGGAAAGTGACTTTATCTGTCACATTTCAGTTGTGGCATGCATTACTGTTTCCCTTACCTCAGTATTTAGTAGCCAAGAACTTCCCTTTGTTTATCATTTCTGTACTAATTTGGAAGCCCAAAAAGCCTATACAGGATGGCCATAGTCCTTTTTTTATTGTTTCTTTTTGAATGGTTAGCTTTATCAGCCGTGAGTTCTTGATTACGTTAGCTGTTGGTGTTATCTCATGCATTAGCTGTTTTATGAATAACTATCCCCCCTCCCCTGCGGCGTGGGAAAAAGTTGCTTGGTAAAATGCCTTTATGCCATAGTCCTTTTTTATTGTTTCTTTATGGTTGGATCTTTATTTACTATTTATCTAATTTCTTTTTTAATATAAATTTCCGTACTATTTCGTTATCTATTTCCACATGAATATACTCAAGGGGTTTTAGAAGAAGATTGAACCTCAGTGAAGTTCCAAGTGAACAGCATGCGACCTGTCAACCATCATTTCTTGTTCTACTAGCTATGTTGGAATTTGTTGAAAATTGAACTAGGCAAGCTCTTGTAAGATTGGTGGCTGGGAGCTTGAAAATGATGCAGTGATCATTTTCCATCTGGATCATACCCTGTGCATTCTTCATTAATAATTGTCAACTTAGCATATTAGTGCAGGATGTGGGTGAGTAGAATATTAGCAGAGGATGGTTTGACCCTGTATCTGGAAGTTCTCCCTGCTGTTAGGTGATGTTTTGCTGGAACAACCAGTTATCCCTTATTTCATCTCTTCTCCCCTTTCCCTCTCTTTCTTGTTTCTTAGGGTCTACTTGGGAGGAGGAGAAGAATGGGTAGGAGTTGATAAGACTAGGAAAGCGTAGGAATTAGGGATTCGAATGAGGGTATATTTTCTTATGCTTGGAAGGTTAATTGCTTATCATTGGAAAATAGCTTAAAATGGTTGACTGTATATCGTCATGCTGGAAAAAATGAAGATATTCATTCGAATAATTGCAGCAGACAAAAAGCGAGCGAGCGTGAGAGAGAGAGAGAGAGAGTGAGTATATGTAGAGAAGCCTAGAAAAAAGGCACCGAAATGCCTCCAGTGCTGATCAATATTTCACATCAAGATAGAGAGGTAGGCAGAGTATCAAAAACTGATGTCTAAGATTGAGGGGTAAAACCGTCGGTCAACATTTTCAAGATGGCAGCATGCCGATTCGTACTCGCTTCCTAATATGGGCGTCAAAAAATGAAGGTAAATAGGAATACAGAGGGTTACTCGTTACTTCGTACTCCACCTTACTCTTCTCCCAAGTGAAGGTTAAGGACAGTAGCTAATTAACTCGTTCTTGTCACTCATTACTCTCTTCCCAAGCAGGACCTGAACAGCTACTCTCCAGCCCCAGGCTGAGTTTTGGACAATCCATAGCATAGCATAGGGACCAATGTCAAGTTGCACAAGGCTGAAGCAATCCTTTTTTTTTTTAACGAGTTGTCAAAAAATGCATTAGAAAGACACCAAAGGAGTGCCAGCCATGTATAAACGGGGCAATTACTAAAAATCGTTATGCCTTCAAGCTCTTATGTATAAAATTATCTACGAAATCCCAAAAAAACTCACGTTTTTGCAATTATTAAGCACAAGACTCCAGCTACACAAGAGTCTCAAAAAACTGAGCTTTTGAGATTTTGATAGGATAAGACCCTGTCCTCAAAAATCTGAGGATTCCTTTCCTTTCAAGTACACCACTTCTTCATTCTTCTTCTCTAATCCACCGCATCTTTGACGGAAGATGGTTGCACCCGACTAACACCCATTAGGGACACAGATAAAGTCCAAAGAGACGAAGCCCAACTACAATGGATAAGGAGATAGTCCATCATTTCCTTCTTGCACATATAGCGCCTAATGGGACCATTAAAATTTCTTCTTTTAAGCACGTCTTCTGTGCAAATCTTTTTGTTAGCGGTTGTCAAGCAAAGAAGCACACTTTTCATATGTGCTTTGGACTTCCAAATGGCCTTAACAGGAGAATCAGGACAATTCCCACCATCATAAAGCATCTGACAAAAACTCTTATGAGTGTAGGGGACTTTTATTGTTCCACAAACCTATAAAATCAACCCCATATTTCGCGATGACCTCATTCCTCCAAGGAGCATTTTCATCTTTGGGAAAACGGCACAGCTACTTGGTCTTAAGAGCTTTATTCATAGGGTGAAGTAGTCTTATGCCTACCCCTCATCTTATGCCTACCCCTCCTTGCTTGGAACAACAAAGTTCTCGCTAATTAACCGAATGGAAACCACTACTGGTTACATTGTTGGACCAAAGAAAGTCCCTCATAATTTTCTCCAGCGTCGCTAGCTGGGATAATAATAAAGACATGAAATAAATAGGGAGACTCCTTAAAGTGCTCTTCAATAAGGTTAACTTTCCCCTTTGGATTGATTTCCACCCTATCAATTTCTTATGGAACATTTCTACAATTGGTTCCCACGCAATGCTCTTGAAATTTGCACCAAGGGGTGGCCAAGGTAAGATGATGGAAGGTAATCAATTCGACAGCCAAAGAAATCACCCAAGTGCTCAAGCTCAGGAACCTCACCAATAGGAATGTGAAAACTTTTTGAAAAGTTCACTCTAAACCCAAACATAGCCTTAAATAACAGAAGGATGCATCTCAAATATTCGAGATTACTCTCATTAGGTTTGAAGAAGATCAAAATGTCATTCGCAAAGAGAAGTTGTGAGATCGAGAAATTGTTGCCAAGTTGAAAACCTTTCAAAAAAACCCATTTTAGTCGCCTTGTTCAGAAGTCTACTAAGACTCTTCATCATCAAAATGATCAACAAAGGGGAAAAGCAGGTCCACTTGATGAAGCCCTCTCGGACTAGAGAAACCCTGTGGCTTCATCATTTGTCAAGACCGAAAAGCAGACAATAGGAATGCAGAAGAACACCGATCTCCTGTACGTGCTAGGAAATCCCATTTTTCAATAATGGCCATTAGGAAATTCTAGGAAACATGATCGAAGAGGTCTTTTCAATATTAATCTTACGTAGAACTCCTAATTTTTTGGATTTGATTGAGATGAGAAACGATGCAGTCTTTAGCAATAAAAATGCTTCCAAAATTTAAGTGCGTGGGATGAAAACATGCTGGCTTGGACCAACAATTTTGCCAATGACTTTTGTCAATCTTAAAGCTAGGACTTATAGCTAAAATTTTACAGACACTTCCCACTAAGCAAATGAGTTAAAATGCTTAGTGTCATTTTCCCTAGCCATCTTAGGAAGCACCCTAGCCATCTTAGGAAGCAAGCTGGTAATAAAGGCATTGATACTTTTCTCGAAAACACCACTCATGTGAAAATCTGCAAATAATCCCATTAATCTCCTCTATTACAAAACTCCAACAGTGATGGAAGAAAGCAATGTTGACTTCTTAAAATCATGAGGTCCTGTATCTTTATCATTACCTAAGTCATTGATCGCATGCCAAACTGTTAGTTTAAAAAAGCAGGCGCACTGAGGTGCGAGGTGACCACTGTGGCGCCTCATAGTGAGGCCGGGCGAATCCTTTAAGCGCGGCGAGGCATGCGCCTCAACGTGCCTCAAACTGAGGCGCAAGGTGACCAAAGCGAGGGCTTTATTGATCTTAATTGAGAAGTGAAGCTGTAGGACAAAGAGGAGAACTTTTGACCATTAAGATCATCAAATTTGTTAAAAATTAACACTTTATCTTAGTCTTACATTGAGATTTCGAGCATAATCCCTCATGCAATTGACAAACGCTAAGATTAAAAACCCCAATTTTCGAAATGCTAAGTATGGAGACCTAATGCTGCCAAAGGAGATCGAATGTCCATCTTCATATTGTTCCGATGGTCGATCTTCACTAGAATTGGTGTAGTGGGCTCCGGTTACTAGCTTTCTTCTTCCATGGTGTGTGGGGGTCGTTAGAAGTCTAGATGAGATGGGGCTAGGTTAAAATTTGTGCATATTATTTCCTTTTTCATTCATAGTTTTATTTAGTAAAGATTTTCTGTAGTCTTAATTTGTTATATTGTGTAAAATTCTTTCCTTTTCCTTTTATCTTTTATTTAGGAAAGAATCAGCAATATTTTTTTGTTTTATTATATTTTTCTGAGTTAAAGAAGCTGCTTTCCCATCTCTTAGTTTTGATTTTTTTTTTTCCTTTAAAAACTCTCTAAAAAAGGCAGAAATTCCATTTAAAATTTTTTCTACTGAGCGCTACCACTAAACTAGATTAGTAGGTTAAATAGTGCCACTTGTTCAAAAAATAACCGGTGACCATTGGTTTTAATATAATTTACCTTTAAACTTTGACAGGTTAGTTGCAAATATTGGGAAAAGAAAAGAGAAGGGTAAAAAGGCAATGGGGGAGGGAGGGAAAACGAAAATGCCAACCCAGCCTCCAAATCATCCCCTTCAAGGAACACCTAGGGTTTGAACAAAACCCTAGAGCCAAAATTGAGCAGGAATTGTTCATCGACTAGAGAAATTGACTTGGAGGTTTTGTTCATCGAAATTTTCCGATCACAATGAACCCTAAAATGTTTTCTTCTATTGGTCGAAGCCCAACCATCGCTTGCAGACCATGCCTATGTTTCTTGGTTCCTGTCAACTTTTGTGATTGTGGAAGTGTGAGATTATAACTAGAATGACTAAGATTTGAAATGCACGGTGGATGTGAGCATTTTGAGTGGATTGATGACTCATTTTATGACAAAGTGAGATCAATGGTTGTGGCACTAATGGTTAAGAGTGAGTCATTAGTTGGTGAAATTGAGGCATTGCAGAAGATGAAGGAAAGAGAAGTTGAAAAGTAAGAGGTGAAGAGGCTGAAGGAGAAGCATGCTAAGCTGAAGGTTGAAGTACATGGTTATCAAATGAGGAAGAGGCTTATGATGTGAGGACTACTGCTGTTTGTTACTACTATTGCAACAGCTATTGGGGTGGGGGGGGGGCATTGTAGGTACATGAGACAAGGGCAGATGTAGGCTTATGATGTTGGGGGTAGTTTGGAGTTGTTTTTGGGCGAGAACTCAAAATCTTCCCTTTTTATTGCTTAGAAGCAATTGCAATGTTATGGAATGCAAATGAATTGCACAATGCATGACTGAAATGTTTCAATGAAATGAGACAACAGTTTGCAAAATGTGATTTCATATAGATAGCATTATTGGTGAAATACATGTGTTTACGCTGCATAACTTGGTTTGTATGCTATACCACTAAAAAATAGGCCTAACTTTAGTTAAGTATATATCATGTACAGTACATCCATGTACATATCGCCCCAAAAGGAACACCTGGTTCTGCAAACATGTACATTCAACTACATCATATATCCTCTAGAATGAATGAAAAAAACAGGCAATAACCAAGAACCATTAAGTGCTCATTGCTCTAGCTCCATATGTCTTTTTAGGAAACAGAAGTGTCCTCATTCTCGCACTTCTCCTAACTAGCTGTGGAGGCTTTGTTTTGAATGGTCTAGGGCCTGCCTGAGGCTGTTGAGGCCTTGATGCAATGAACTTAGGTAGTTTGACCTTCACCTTGAAGTTGGCTAGGGGAGGGAATGAAGTTGGCTTCTTTTTCTGTGTTGAGGCTTTGTTTTTACCCTTTGATTTGTCAGTTGTCACAGGAGGGGCTTGCTCTTTACTCTGTGGTTGGGATCCACATGACATAGGGGCAGATTGGGCCACATCCTGATTGTTTGGGAGGTAGCCTAATACAACAAAAGCCAAGTTAGTATTTAAGCAAGCATGAAACTTGCGCTTTAGACTGGTGTAGATGTAGGTACCTGTGGTTGGGAGCTTAGGGGGATAGCAGCAACAACAGGTGTTTGTGGGTGGAGATTGGGCTCTGGTCCAGCAGCTCAACTTGAAGTAGCAGCTAAAGATGACTTACCCTTCTTCCTTTTAATCTAGGAAGTTAAAAATATATCAAACAGGTGATGTGCTTAACAACAATGCAAATAAGAGTGAATGACTGACCTTCAAGTTATTAACCCTTACTGTGCATGTGTTCATATTGTGGCCTTCTTCACCACATTTGCTGCAGGGCATTCCTTCCTAATTTACTAACCCTTCCAACCTTCTTCCATTTGGTATTCTTTCGTTTAAGCCTCCTTTTGGTTGCCAAGACACCCTTTTTCTTTGATGGAAAATAAGGGGCAGTTATTGGCTCACCAGGAGCTTTATTCCACATATCATCCCCTTTAATGGGCATTGAAATGTGGAAGTAAGTCAGCCTTAAGTAGTCTGTAGTAGTTATAAACAAACTTCAAAGGGTTCAATCTTTCATCCCTCATGACTGCCAAAGCATGATAATAGGGTATCCCACTTGGCTCCCAAGCCTTGTAAGTACAGGTTCTTGCATTCATATCCACAACAAAGGACTTAGTCCCATGTGTGATACCATATAATCCATTTGCTGCCCTCATTGCCTACCACCATCTTGCTTTAGTCTTCCCTTGTGTATCTTGGAAATGATTATAGGGGTGACCCTGCAATCCACTCTTTCATCACAGCAACTCTTTTCATGATTTTGTTGTAAATCTGCTTTAACATGGACACAATGGGTTCGAACCTGGCTTCAATAATTGTTTCATTGAATATCTCAGACATGTTATTATCCATAGAGTCATATTTTTGCATGTGTGCTGAAATGTAGCCTACAAAAATGCTTTGGATCTTTCGTTTTTAACTAGTTCCATGCTGATGCATTTAAATCTTGCAATTCTTTCATGTGCTTTTCAAAATGTACCTCATTACTAGACTTAACAATCTTCCAAACACCTCCTTATATTGCATCCCCTTCCATTTAGCCCTTAGAGTAGCATAGACATGTCTTGCACATAGTTTATGCTCAGCTTCAGGGCGCAAGTTCTTCACACTCTCAACAATGCCTTATAACAGTCAATACCACATAAAAACGTAAGATAGTTTGCAAAGAAAATCAGAAAAAATAAAACAACTGGACTAAAAAGCAAAGCTTTAGGTACCTTCTGTTGGTCTAATATGAGGGGCCATCCATAGCCATTTCCAATGCCTAAGTCCTCCCTAATGGGTCACAAAACCAATCCCTTGTCTTAGTATTCTCACTTCTGAACATGGATTTAAAATGTGGCCGATCCGCGACGAAACGGCCGCGTTGGAAATGTTTTTGAGTTGGGCGAACCGCGTTTTAGCCGTGATACGGAACGTGATTTCCGCATTAGAGCGATTTTTCTATATCGCGACCGAAACCGCAATCGCGACCGAAACCGCATTTTGAATCCTTGCTTCTAAAAACACCCCATGCTATGGGGTAAATCTAATTGTTGGCAATGTATTCAAAATGTGGTCGAGCTGCGAAGAAACGACTGCATTGCAAAGGTTTAGAGTTGGGCTAACAGTGTTTTCATGTTGCAATAGCCTCGATATGGAACACTATTACCATATTAAAACGATTTTGTCGTAACACAACCGAAACCAAAATCGCGATCGAGCATTTTGAATCCTTGGTTAGCATCTCTACCAACAGCCGCAAGAATATATCCAGGCCATGGCCCCTTCAAAAACCAAGGATTCAAAGATATAATCCTGCTAATCCTACAGCCATCTAGGAAGCCGATTTTGAAGGTACCAATGCAAATATAAAAGGTCTTGAATGCATTTTGACCCTCAGAGTTATTTTGACTCTTGATATTGACAGTACTCCCTGGATTTTGCTTATACATCTTATAAGCATAATCTCTTAGGTGTCTAAACTGCTCCTTATAGTCTCCAATAATTGACCTTAAAGCCATGACTCTAGCCCTAATACATAATGACAAGGTGGCACTGTAATTGTGCTGTTTCTTCACCATCGTCTTCAAATCTCTAGCCCTCAACATTGGATTGTCTCTAAAGGCTTTCATATAGTTCTTAGCAATCCAAGCATTTGTCATATGCCTTTTTCCCTTTCAAAATTAAAAGGCACACAACTATGCTCATAGGGCATGGTCCTTGCTTGGAAAGACAACTCCTTCCCTACCTTTGATACCCAAAGCCTCCACTGACATCCATTTTCCAAGCAATGACATTGTATCCTAGTGCCTTGGTATCTTAAACGACATTTCTGGAACCAAGTCTGCATCACTACTGCCTTGGTATCTTGGATATCTAGTCCCTTTCCTCTTTGGTTTAATCTTCTTCTTCCCTTTCCTACCATCACCTTCATTTTCAGATTCACAGGTAGGGCTCTCAGCATTGTTAGAATCCTGATAATTTTCATCACCTAGCACCCCTCTGCCATTGCTAGTCCTCTCCCCTTGCACTGCGCCCTCTGTTTGAGCATTGCTCCATACCAGGTCCCTGTTCAATTCCTCTTTTTTTGACTTCTTCTCTTTTATGACCCTTTCAAGTTCATCATCATCATCCTTACTGCCTAAGTCATCATTAGATGTGTTTGAGTCATCAAATTCATCCTCAGGAAAATAGTCCTCCAAATCACCCTCATTTTCACCTTCTTCTGCATCATACTGCTGATCATATGCATCAGTGTGCTTCACAAGAAATAAACATGAGGATGCTTGCCACACAATGCTATTAACTCCCTAATGTTGCCTTCATTTTTAACTTCAACAAAACTCTCCTCAAATAGCTCATCTGGCCTACTAAAATACACTACCTTAATCCTCATTTCTGCATAACCTAATTCAACTACAGCATCCTTAATGTCTTCAACACTCATATAACCAGAGTTCATTTGCACGGTTGCACCTAAGTTAACTCCTCCTCAGCATATGAAAAGAAAGGCTCACTAACAAAATGTCCCCTATGACAAATATGTAAGCAAGTTGTTTTACTATCATCATCACCCATTCTGCATATTTTAAGTAAAATCACAAAATTAAGCCACATTCAAATTATAAAAAGTGAAAACAGAGCAGTAGAGTTTGATCCCTTCTAAAGTCACACACATCTTCAAATATGATAAGAAATAACTAAATAAGCTGAAATTTAGCTTCTATGTCAACTACCAAGCTGCGAAGTACCAGAAAAAACATGGCAATAATAACATTCAGAGCACCGTTGACAAACTTCGAACTGAAAACCCTAAAACTTATCTGTTGCTGAATAGTGATATCTTCGACTAATGAATCGCCCAATTCTTCTATTTTATGTCGCGATCTTCACAGATCAAGTGGACGAACTTCCCGGTTGCAGAAATTTAGGGTTTTAGGTTTCAATTTTTCTTGCGTAGATCGTTTAACTGGGAATGTAACATGAATAGGGTTGAGGGCTTCGGTTTGGAGGGAACATGAGAGGGGTGAGTAGTTGCAATTTTTTTTCTTTTTTTTTTAGTAACATTATTTATTATTTGACCCAAGTCAAATTCACCAATTTATTGTTTGACTGGTTGTAGCCGATTAAAGTGCCATATTTAACCCATACAAACTAGTTAAGTGGCATCCATAGGTTGAAAAAAATTTGAGTGGCATTGGTGTTTTTTTGGAAAGTTTGATGGCATTTTTGGGCAAGAACACAGTTTTACTTACTAAAGGTTTGTTGTAGTCTTAATTTGTTATATTGTTTAAAATCCTTTCCTTTTCTTTCATCTTTTATTTAGGAAAAATCTGCTACATTTGTTTTATTTTATTATATTTTTTTGAGTTAAAGAATCCATTTTTCTTTCCTTTCTCTCAGTTTTGAACTTTTTCTTTCCTTCAAAAAACTTATAGAGAGAATGTTTGTTACTTATTAGCATTTTGATTTGTATTTAAATAAGATGATTTACTTTTTATCGTATTTTAAACTACTTTACGAACGTTTTTAACATTGTAATGGTTTATATTGACATCTAATTCCATATTGTGCAATCATATAACTCATTCAGGCAAAATCTATCTGGAGAGTACATTAGGCATTTCTGTGTAAAGGTGCACCTCGCATCCATGATGTGCGGGCCTTCGCCTCGAGGCTTACCCCTTGCGCCTTGGAACCCTTTGCGCCTCAGTACTCATGCTATTTTAAACTAAGCCGAAACTTCTTCCTAAGAGAAATCTTTTTCAAGTTTCAAGGCATCATCAAGACAGATAGAATCATAAACGATCTCCTCCAGAAAAGGCTCAGATGATCTTCACTAGCATTGTACAATCGCATCTTTGATTGTGGGAGACTCAACATGGAGCTCACCATCCACCTTAAATGTTATGAATGGCGTTGTATTTTCTTCTGCTACTAGCCACCTTGTCAAAGAATTTCGTATTGCAATCTTCTTCTCGAATCCAATGTTGTTTTGCTGTTTGGCATCAGAATATGTCAATCCAAGGTGCACCTTAGAAATTCTTGACTTCGAGCTCAATCAGCAAAGCTCCAAGATTCTAAAGTAAGAGACCGGAAAATGCCTTTGCTATTATTATTTGCTTTCTTATCCAAGCACAAGTCCATACCCACTTGCTCTCTACTTATAGAGGACAGCTATCATGAGGCTCATTTTCTAAATTATTTAAGTTTTGTGGGTTAGAAAGCAAGTTTATAACACGAAGGGAAAATTATGTCATATAATGGCAATATTATTTCAAGTGCACATTTTTGAAAGGTTATGTAAATGTATAGTGGGGGCATTTATGTTTCGATCGTTATCATGCAACGATTTCATAATTATGTACGATTGCATATGATTTAGGGTTTGTTCTTTTCAATTTATCAGAGTGCTTATTGTTGATTGATGAGTGCTTATTGTTGATGAGTGTTAATCACGGCTGAAATTGTGAGTAGGAAATATGACTAAGTGTTAATCAGTACTGGTGAGTGTTGATCCGTGCTAATGAATGTTGATTAGTGGTGGATGCTGATGATAAGCACTTATGATAAGTTGAAAAGAACATATCATTAATTAGTTTAAGTGCAAAAACTTTGGTAAAGAGAGCCTTATAATAGTTTTCCAATATAATAATAGGCTCTATGCGGCAACTAGGTGCAGTGATTGTCCAATTGTGATTGATTGTTAGCTATCACCTGATTATGTTAATTGTTTTTTTTTGTAATAAATGTTTTCGGTTCGGAGCTATATTGATCCACTTATTCTATTTATACTCATAGAAAGTTATCATCCATTTGCACGTCTTTCCTTTTTTTTTTTATTGCTTGTCTTTTTAATTTGAATTTGTGTCATATTTAAGTTATATATATCAGTAATTAAAAATTAATGAAATGAAACAAAGTAGTTTTCATCCATGTATGAAAGGGGGATAGCTATGAACTACAAAGATCATCATGCCCTTGAGCTCTCATGAATGAGATAATCTCTATCATCCAGAAGAGGCATGTGTCATTCACAATTAAGAACTTGCCCCTAGCTATATGCAGGTCTCAAAAATAGGAAAAGAAAAAATATAGGACTTTTAATAAGACATAGCTTTGCTCTCACAAGTGCAGCGATCCCTTTCCTTGTTTTCCACCGAATATTCAAAGGGGGTCATCCTCCAAATTTGAATGATCCAATTTTCCTCGATACTTCTTTTCAATGGCACTAACGCATCTTTGAAATACCTTGGTTTGAACCCACCCATCTAACCCATATGGAAAGAGGCCATATGCCATAGCAGAGAAACCCACCGACGATGAGCAACGATCGTTCAGACGCCTAACCACCCCCCCCAACCAATGAAAAAAAAGGAAATAGAAACAGAAAGCAGGAAGCTTTGTGGTAGAGCTTGAGAGTTCAAATAACCTTGTTCGGAAAATTAACATAATTCGACCCTTCTTGAAGCCTACTACTAGAAACTTCGAACGGTGACAGGTCCCTTTGAATCATGAGTTTTGACATCCATATCAATTTCTTGAGGCACAACATTCTTTCAGGCAAGTAAAGCTAGTAGACTAAAAATGCTTACCCTTCTCATCACTCTATCTTCTTGAGAATGTATCTTCCAATGGTTTTGATGAGCATCCGAAAACACCACTTCTTGCACTGTTTCCTGTTTCGAAATTGAAATTGAAATCTAGATTCATTCTTCACCTCAAAGGGTACAATAGACTTGAAAAAATACGAACCCACTAAGATAGCTTTCCAATAAGTCAATAACCCACCCTAGTGCGTATGAACTCTTGTTGCTCCCCTTATTTTGTGTGTGTATGTGTGTGTGTGTCCCCATACTTTTGCCCTAATTACAATTTTCTTTAGAGCATCCTCTTTGTCATAACCCTAGAGTCATTTAGCCTTACAAGTTGGGGCTTCATAATATATGAAGAGGTCTCGTGCCTAGCCCTTCGTTTGCTTGTGATTGCAAAGAACCTTCCTCTAGGGGAGATGGAATCTATTAAGGGGCCATTATTAGACCAAAGGAAGTTGCTTGCTGTTTTCTCCGATTTAATTGGCAATCCTAGCTAGGATGTTAAACAAAGATATAGAGCCTCCTTAATGCGGTTAACAGAATTCAATCTCTCCCCTTTACACAATAGCTTTGATTCCAACCTTTTAGTCTCTTGTACAACCTCTCCACAACTTTCTCCCAAACAACAATGCATTTATATAAGTGCTTAGGGAAGAACTGAAGCAAAGCGATGCAGGATTCTCAACCCTTTTACCAAAAAAGTGCACTACTTGATAAGCTTTGTGTTGTGATATTCTGCAAGTTCTGAAGCAAGTTTCTGGTATCTAACTTATATATCACAATCAGCTATTCTGAAAGATTAATAGGAACTTTTAGTGTACATGTTGCTTTGACCAAGCCACTCAAATAAGTCTTTTGCCACAGCAGTTTCGAACGTTCAAGATAGCTAATTTGCCCTAAACTAGCTGTTTCTGGATAATCAACTTTTTATGAATAGTCCCCATGCCATTTGCAAAGCCAACTCAATATTCCTTAGATTTATTAAATTCTATTGAGAATCATACTTTCCTTCAAATGTTATTATGCTGAAATTTTCAAATTTTCAAGCCTTAAGGTTTGCTAGTTCCCCACCATGACATAGTCTCCGTCACATAAAACTCACACTAAAATAAAATTCCCAACTCCCCCAAATATTTTGGTAACATAATTTGCTCTCGTCTCATTTCAAAATGAGATCTCCGCGACTGCTCACTTATTCTTTTAAAGAGAATTTAGTTCAGGCATGCCTTGCATCGACCACAATTCATCTTGATCTACGCATAATTAATCACCTTCCAGGGCTTAACATATCTGGTGGAAGATATCGTTCATGTTCTAAAGGGGGAAATCAAATATCATATGCAGGCAAGCATTCTTCACAATTGCATGCGCTGAAAAAGGGGCTATCAAAAACATGTATTGAGTTTCAAGTACACATGGAAACACACTACCCCCCCCCCCCAAAAAAAACCAAAAAAAGGCTAAACAGGGCCTATTTCTTCTATCATCCCATAATCTTATGGCTCTTGTAAAATTCTAATAAAAAATTGGGTATGGCTGCTCAAATATATGTAGTCTTATGAGACATATGTCTGCAACCAGCAAAGAGGTTATGTTTCTGCCTGGATTAGAAAGGCCTTCAGCAGCCTGATATTTAATAAAAAGTGTTGACCAATAAGAGAAAAACAAAAATAAGGATATGAACAGGTCTGAGTTCTTATATTATATTTGTATAATTAACAATCCATTATAGTGGAATGTAGAGTTGATGCAAGCTGAATGTGTCACTCTAAATGCCTCATGGCAGAACCTCATACAGTATTAGGACAGCTTAAACACTGAATAGGCCAAAGCGTAGTTATATGACCCAACAGATTTTCAAGCACAGGATTTTCGGCCAGCTTATAATCTGAAAAATAGTGAATGCCACAAGTAGATGGAAGATAGCTAATACATATGCTGGTAGTAGATTCTTTATGCCACTAAGTAGGACCACCGCACAAACCAGGTCTTTTATGACACTAAGTAGAAGGCCACCACACACACACCTGGTCTTATGGCATTAGTCTCTGTAAATTTGACCACTGCTTATAGGTAAAGGTTTCATCTTGGTTCTCTCTTCCTTAGAAATGAGGCATTTTCTGAAAAGTATCTGCGGAGAAAGAAATCAGGCATTTTTCTGGCTGGAAGGTATCCACGGAGATCGCAGTATCATATAAACTGTAGGGCCAGTCATTGAGGGAGGATTGGTTTGGTACACATGAGACTGTATGGGGGAAAAGGGTGATTAGGAGAAATGCCTATATGATGTGGCACTCCATTGCAATGCAAATTCAATGATAGGTCCGTAACGAAACTGTTTTGGCACCAAAGGTGAGTAGCGCCCATTGTGGGGCTGTTCACAGGGTAAGGGAGAAATATATGCGGATGTATCCATAGGCAGTTTAGTGTTTTACTTTGTGTATGTGATTTTCTTCTGGCTGTCCTTAGAAATTATGTACAGCATTTAAATTTTACACCCTTTGCATTTGGAAGGAGAATAATAAGCGAAAAGCAGTTATAGTATATCTGGAAATATTGCAAGAGTCATGTTTTCAGATGTGATGCAACGTTGGAAATTTTAGCATTATTATTTTTATGAATACTCTTTGTGATCCAGCATTGAAGATGTAAGGAATTAGCTGTAGCAAAACAGTAACAGATGGTTGGTACCTGATTCACCTCCCTGATCTCCCAATGCCGCCATCATTGAATTTATAATGCCAAAAGAACTATCATCCTATATCAATTACTATATTTTAACTTTTTCTAAAAACTTATGGCTACGATGTTTGAGTTTGAAGCTTACAAATTATGCATGTGGTGTACTACCAGAGACTCTTGACTGATGATTCTCCACGCTTAAGGAGTGCTCTCCCGTATATGATATATGGAAAATCTGAAGTTTTTGATGCTGATAGATTTATTGATGTCATGCAAGCGTTCAAAAACTTCATTGTCGCAGCGAAAAGTGGAGGTGGGGAGAATTTGAATGGCAGAATGGCTGAACTTGGAATTCTTCAAAGCCAACAAAGCAGTGGTGTCTGGAATATTTCTTCAAATACTGCTAAATCTGAGCCTCAAACTCAGACAAGAGTGGCTTTATCTTTTCTTTTATATTATAAGGGAAAACTTTTCCGGGAATTTCTTTCGGATGAGGTATGCCTTCTGTTTCTTGGTTTAGTTTGAAGTGTTTCATTGCTTGTTTTACTTCAGAAGCTTTACATTCATAAAGTGTCAGTGTAAAAAATCAGGATATTCATACAAATATGATGAAAATTGAAGTTACGCATGTGATGTTAAGCTAGCGAACCAACTTCTTACATGCTTTGTAACATTATCCATGAACATCCTAAAATCTCCACTGCTGAGGCCCAAGGGCATTTTACGATGAACAAATTTGTTGAATAAATGAAGTACATGCAGCAATTCACCCAGTTTATCCGCTTTTATGCAATTGGGGTACATGGTGTTTTCAAATTTCTAATTGTTGTATTTGCTTCTTGTTTGGTTCCCCCCTCCCCCAATCCAGATTGTGAAAGGTATTGATGCTGTCACTAGAGAACAGTTGGTGAATATAGTATCTTCCCTTGGCATTGGAAATGTTGCTCCTCCAATGCACATAGTCCCTGCCTTTGGACCAATTAGACCTGTGGCACTTCTACCCACTATCACTGAGGAGGACAAAACCATTCTGAACAATGTGCAGAAAGTGGTCGAGTTCCTCACTGCTGGAAGTTCCATAAGAGAAAAACCAAAGGGGGTATTTTCTGCTAAATATGTAGACATCTTGAAAAATTGGCTTGACAATTTACATGTGACATTCAGCTTTGTGGCCTTGATTAAATTTGCATCTACGCACCCTCTCTCCTAGAGTGGTGTGTAGCCGAATGCAGTAAGTTAATGAGAGATTTAACCAGTAGTTTCATAGCTTAGTTGAACTATGAAAGATTACCTGTCAAGAGCACATATATATACCTACAAATATGAATGTGGAACAACCAGAATTGCCAAAATAGAAAGTAGTGCCTTCCCTATGGGTAGGGGCAAGGCTAGGTACATGTTGACCTCCCTGCTTGCAACTAGGCACACAGTCGGTGGTCGTGTTGGAACCCAAAAGCATTTGGTGCAATTTTCACATTGGGACTTTGTTTGCATCGTCCTCATGTGATCTGTAGCCTAATTTTTTGACTGTTCATATACATGCTCTCTTAACATGCCTAGTTCTACGCCCACTTTCATGTCTCTTATCCCTTTATATCTCTGGTTTTTCTTTTCCAAGTTCCAACTTCTTCCAGCTCTGTTTCAAAATGTTTTAGTTTTCTGGAACTTATTCCAAAGACTTCTTTAGGTCTATGTTCTACCTACAATATCTATGCCCGTAGGTGTAAGTCCGCCAATGTTTGGATCTCCATAGGCCTGCGGTTTAATGCAATCTATGTGATGGTCATGCTCAAGGTGGCAGTTGTTCTTCCAGTTAAAATCGTAATCCTTAAAAAAAATTGTTAGGCATCCTATCAAACCAGCTGCATTAGAAGTTGAACAGTCAGAAAATACTGGTGTTGTGGCGGCTTTTGCAGATAAATCGAAACCTTCATCCATTGAGTGTATTTTTTTCCCCCTAGGGTATTCCCCTTTACTTTATGGGCTATCGATGCCTGAATCCTAACTCTGACTGTGTTTATGTAAGTCGTGATATTCAGTTTCATGAGGTCTTTTCTTTATTCTACAGTAATTAATTTTCCTAGTCTGCTTCTGGCCTGTGTTTAATCCACGTTGTGTCTTATACCTCTTGGTTTTGGGACTGGCCGAGCTCATTTTCCTGCACCCAAGGCCCAGTGTGCTGCAGTTTCATTTCAGGCTTCTGATTTTTCTCCTACACACCTGTACAACAGCTGCTGCTCATGGGTATTAGTTGTCCATTTCTGGTCCAATATAGGCATCCGCATAAACAACCAACAATATAGATAGGCAATGAGTACCAATTTAGAATGCACAAGCTATTTCTGGTTACGGATATTATGTTCGACTACCCCATTTGGTTTTTGAGTGCTGGCCTGCTAGGGCTTAATTTTCAAAACTTATTGCTTTGATTTAACAAATTTTGATCCATGAATATATTGCTAAAATCCTTGCCCTGTCACCTCAAACTATCTTTATTTTGCGATTAAACAAGTTTTCGATAGAAGCTTGAAAGTTCAAAAAATCAGAATAGACGTACTACTATCGTTTCATTCGGTGAATGTAAATTAGAGAAATTGTTACGAAAATAAACGTCCGAGTGAATTAATATTATGCTCTGCTAAATCAAATGAAAGTCGATGACTAATAATACAATTTCTATGAGAGTTTTGACAATGATAAGCTGGTGTTAGAAATATAGTCTTATGAGGCATATTTGACATTAGTAAGGCCATGAACTTAATGCCCTTCATGCCCATGCTGTACATCATCCAGCTCAAAGCAACGTTAGCGGGACTATGATTAGATGAAAAACGAACATTCCTAAAGATCGGAACCCACCAATAATTCCACGTATGGTGTTGTCCTCAACACGAAAAAAGTTTGTAAAAAAGTTAAAAACATAAATAACAACTACAATTGTTTTCACAACACTTTCTTGCTTTTGGATTAGACATGGTTAATACTACTTCATACTTGTCACTTAGGACTTGGTTCTTTTCGTTGATAAATTCGTTTTTACCTACTTTTACCAATTCTCACCAACTGCTACCAACTCTTACAAAAAATTCCAATCTTTTCTAGCTCTAATCAACTTCTACTAATTTCTACAAGCTTTTATCAACTTTTGTCAACTTCTACCATCTATTATCAATCTCTATCAAAAATTTTTACAAAAAACTCCCCACTCATTTAGATTTCTTGCCAGCATCCTCCAACTTCTTCTAATTTCTCCCAAACTTAAACAACTCCAATCAATCGTTCCAAGAAATACCAACTTCTACTAACTTCTACCAACTTTTACTAATCTTTACCCAACTTAACCCTTTTACCAACATGTATTTACCAACCAAAAAAACAGGGATGCTCAAGTTATATCATCATAGATACATTGGTCCATGGGTCAATTATACCTATCGGGAAGGGGCGGGAGAACGGTTTCTTTATCCATCGTATGAGCGGGATGTAGAAAATGGAGAATGCTTTAGGAATTCTGGATAGCAAGAAGGTTTCAGCCAAATTGAAGGATGCTTTCAGAGCTTGTTTTTGGGGGGGGGGGGGGTTGTTGAGGACCTATGTTAGTTGGGTTTAGCTGTCTGTTTGAGTTTTAGCACCTGAAACTTGTATTGTTGACTTTCCATATCCTTCCCTGAAAACTTGTTCTTGTATTAAGGTCTGGTTCACTTTATGCTTACTACAGATAAGGACCTAATATGCATTGCTTATATAATCTCCATGTGTTACGAGTGAGTTTATGTAACACAACAACGACAACAACAACAAAAAACTTCCAATGTGGAACCCGCTTTCGCGAGGTATGGGGCGATCCGCATGTAGGCAGTCTTATCCCTATGCACATGACCACACATAGAAAGACCATTTCTGATAAACCCACATAAAAATTTTTAAGAAGAAATTTAGAAGTTTAACAATGGTTGGTAAAAGAAATTTACGAGGGAGGTTATGTATACATGAATTTCTGCAAACTCCATTTCCACGAGATCTGGCACTAGTCATTGTAATTTCTGAATGAGTCGTTTGGTTGTTCTAAGATAGCTTTCTATTTAAATTCTTTTGAAGGCTGGGATGGATCTAGTCTGAGCCCAAACTTTCAAAAATGCACTTGCCCTTGAGTCTCAAAGATTGACAAATTGCTCATTCGTTGACCCTTTCTTGATTGTTATGCAAGGGAAGAGAATGAAAGGAAGGAAAGCAACGACACAAGAATAATATTGCAATTAGGTGGCTTCATCCCTTTCTGTTTCCCTAAAATTTCTCTGCAAAAATCAAAAGATCTGTTGCCCCAGCTGTTGTTGCTGCTACTAGTTCTGTGGAGTGATGGCAGAGATGTGAGGACTGGGTTGGAAAAGAAAGGTCGGATGCCGCTGGGAGACTGATCTAAACTAATGAGTCAACATGGAGTTGGAGTATAGGGAAGGAGCCATTGTGACAGAGAAGTACCAAAGTAGCAATGCTCTGCTTTATGGAGGAAGTTCACAACATGAAACCATTTTCATTTGTCACTGAAAATGCAGCCTTATGGAAGTATATGATCAAGCACAAACATAGATTGTAAAGGACGGGCTGGTGGAGCAAACATGTTTATTTCTCCCGTGGGCAGTGTACCGAAGTCTGCGGAATTGATTTGCAGCAATTCAAGCCTTGGGTTTCTTGATCTCATCCGGACGGCATTCCTAAAACAAGCCATGGTTATGGGGTAAGGTATTATAGATGGCTTAACTTTTCTATTCTCATGAGTCCGGACTAGAGGTGGTCCTATCGGCCTTGCACAATATGGCATTTTGGACACTCACATTTGAGTTGGTTTGATATAGCTCTATCCAACTAAGATTTGAGTGAGGGCGGGTCCTCATTTATGGCTTGTTTCGGGTATTAATCAAGTAAATTTCAGTTTGACCTGGGTACACATTATAGAATATGTTATATTTTAATGTTTCACCTTATTCATTCTAGCTGCTGTTCTTTTAAGTGTTGATATTGGATCCATTGACGAGCTATAGCCAGAATGCATGGATCGAAGTGATGATATGCCTCGCCTTGGACAACCTGTATTTTAGATGTCTACATTGAGGTGTCAACGATGTTATAGGTGTCTTCCAAATTCCATCAAAGTAGCAATAACATTTCTTTCAAGAGTAGCAGACATCTGTGTGTTCAGGAATGAATAAGGACATCACGGAGGACAAGAAGGTAAAACTCGTAGCCCTTAAACTCCGCAAATATGCTTCAATCTGGTGGGCTAACCTTGGAGCGAAAGAGCAAGAAATGGGAAAGGGAAAATTAGAACGTGGGCCAAAATGAAAGAAAAACTCAAGGCCAAGTTTCTTCCCTCACACTATGTGCAAGATAATTATCTGAAACTCCACCGCCTCAAGCAAGGATCAAAAAGTGTGGAAGAATACACTCGGGAGTTTGAACAACTCCTCCTCAAGTGTGATTTGAAAGAAGATGATGTACAAACATTGGTAAGATATTTGAGTGGTCTTGATGAATCAATTGCTTATGTAATTGAGTTGCAACCCTATTCAACCCTAGATGACTTGAGTTCTCTAGCCTTCTATCGTGCATTCTTTCCACAGAAGTGTTTCAATTGCATACTATACTTTCTAGTTAGATTATGTCGCATTAGAATAACGGTAATGAATAGATTTATTTATAAAATGACCACAATTGCAGAAAAAATAGCTCTTAAGTGAAAATGAACAGAAGGGAAATCTACTATATAGTTTCTAAATAAAAGGATTAGTGACACTCTACAATCCTGTAGTATGGTGACCTAATAAAATAATCCACAACCTTGCAGATTGTATAACGTACTACGTTAAGGTGTGTGATACTTAAGAACTTATCAGTTCTTTTGGAGCTAGAACTCCAGTTCTTAATCGGTTGACATCAATTATGACATTATGTTCAAAAGAACCACTTCATTTATGCAAATGAAGAAATTGAGTTTCTTAGTCTTGGATCTAGAAATAAAAGGTGAATAAATGATTTCATAGAAACATATCTTACAAAAATTAGAAAGCTTTCTAAAAAAATAGAAAATAAAAAGCAATTAAAAATATTTCTAGAATGGATCAATTACACCAAATTTTATAAGTATAGGTAAACTAAAAAAAAATTGAATTAAAAAAACAATGTAGTAAAAGTTTAAGCTTGTAAATTTGACAACCCTTATGAACCCCAAAACAGTTTAAAATTTTTTAGTAAGCCTTCTATGAGACCATCTCACATAAATCACATCATAATACAGATGTTTTTATGGTGGCTATTAATAATTAATTGGATGCCTAATAGTTCATCTAGAAGTGATTGTTACCTAAAATAACTATTAGCCATCACTAAGTTTGAAAGTCATTCCGAAATATATTATTAATCACTGTAAAATTTAAACAAAGTCACTTCTGAAAGATTCTGTCTCACAATAGGTCTTATATGAGGTGGTCTCATCAAAAATTTAATTTTTATTAAAAACTGTGCAAGAACCTTTTAGTTAATATAATTAATAAGGGAGGTTTGTTGAAATAAATTAAATTGCGCATTGGAGTACAACATTGAAAACAGAAGGACGAGAAGAGCTCTGAAAAAACTGCAATGGAAGCTTTAGCAAAGCATATTGCCCTCGTCAGGGGAATCAAAACCATTTTAATACTTTAACCCTAAATCATTTGTAATCAAAAGCGGTCTTATAATGACGTACTTGATTTTGTGGATAAAGAAATTTATCCAATATGTAAGCATCAGGAGGCTCTAGTACTCGTAGTCATTGTTTAAGAGTTCTCTTTTACTGTTGAACACATGCAATATTTAGGGAAAATTACCAACAGGCATTCAATTTTATTTATAATTACCCAAAGGATCTCCATTTAGAAGAAAATGTTGTTGTGTCGGCTTTGAAAAGTCAAAGAAATGAGCTGGAAATTGCTTTTCCTCAAATACCCTCACCCTAACTTTTTCCATTTACACTCTCTCTCTTCTCTTTGCTCATCTAATCTGGATTCAATCCTCTCTCTAGTCTCTCCCCCCCTCATGCACATGAAGATGGACTATCTATCGAGGATGCCAATGAAAGGCAATTTTTCTGGAGCTAAGGAGTGGTGACGTTAGAGGAGGCTGAAACTAGGCCTAAAATAGAGTTCTTGTTCCCTGTTCTATTGCAGTTGGGATAGAGAAATGACTGGGAAAGGTAGTTGGGGTGATCGTTGTACTGTGCTTGTAGCAGTGGGTGCTTGATTTGGTGGGTAGATAGCCAGAGAAGCAATAGTTGTCACGGAGGAGCAACCAACAGAGAACAAATTGGCCTTACCCGAGTTCATTTAGTTGAGATAAGAAACAGGAGGAGCTACGTGAGGCAGTGGCTATTAGCAAGCTTCAATGAGTGCAGTGTTGATGGCGTTGTTGTGTTCTCCAATGATCAGATTGGTAGGAAAGGGGTGGAGTTGCTGACCGTTTTTGGGTATAGGATGAAACTGCTGTTCTACTTTGCATAAAATGAAAAAAAAAAAAAGAAAAAGAGGTTAGGATGGGAGTGGGTTTTAAATATTCAAAAAAATATTACAAATCTTGCAATGGAATAAGCAGACATGAGAATAGGTTGGTCCAAAAAACAAGAAATAAGATGGAGTGGGACTCTGGCCGCTTATATGCTCCCTTTCTTTTTCTTAATCTTTTTTTTTCCCATTTTTGTTCAATCAAATTAGATTATTTTATAGTTCCATTGATATATTGTGATCATGTTATTATTTCTCATATCATATTCAATCCAAATGTAAACTGAACTAATGATAGACCAATGGAGGACAAATGGAATCAAATAATTATTTTATGGTTCATCTTATTAAACTAATTGTAAGGGTACCCTTAAAATTTATAAATTTCGATAAAATCAGACATACTATATAGTCAATTGATCTAAATATAAATCGATAACTGAACTTAATAACTTGTTTGTCATATCTAAGAATGATTCCACAAGACAAACAAAATTCATTAGTCTTTGAATTAGTATTTTATAACAACTAGTACTATGCTTTTCTTTGGTTTTTATAACATATTACAATTAATCCCAACAAAAATAAAACTTTTTAAGCTTGTTTTGTTCAATGGTGTTCCTAGGTAGGGCTATCTCATTTGTGACACATAAATATGGCGCCTTTTTAAGAGACACATGATTAACTAATAAATTGCTATTTGGAAAATTCATAATCTATTAAAATATATCTTGTATTTAACACATGATCATGAATTTAAACGACAACGATTATTATTAGAGGGAAAATGCATTTATTTTTCCAAAGAGAGAACTCAAATGCAAGTATATTGATATTTGTTAGCACATAAAGTGGCTACATAATATTTATCTTAATTGATATTAATTAACCCTTATTCACCTATTTCTTAAAAAAATTGCAAACGGTTACAAGTAGCATTTAGGGTTTATAGTTTAGGGTCTAGGGTTTAAGGTTTAGGGTTGAACCCTTGTATCTATTATTGGGATTTCCGAGAAGGACTATCCCATTTATCTTGTTAACAACAAATATATTGCCTTCTTACATGATATGTGGTGAATGTGTTGTTAAAAATCAACGATTTTATTAGTTGCATTTCCTATAAGAAAATAATATTTTTATGCTAACCTGTTGAAATGGATGGCTTTACCTGGGATAAACATTGACAAATATGGGTTAACAAGTTTTGCTTCAAGCATAGGGTTTGACTGTCAACAAAATCTTTAAACCTTTAAGGTTTACCCCTAAAATCTACACTTGAAAATTGTGAATTTCAATATAAACT